>WOVY01010693.1:0-155000 GCA_013436015.1 Rhipicephalus annulatus | reverse complement strand
AATCCTTCTTACACATTCTCGCTTTCCCATTGCAGAATTGTAGCATCTGGTTCGCTACCCTGCAGTAAGGGGAGCAATGAGGAGGAAAGATGAGAAGGAAAGCGAACAGAAAAATAGACGTGTGAAACAAAAACAAAATGAAAAAGATCGAGAGCGCTATAGCATATTCAGTAGGCAACTACCACTCAAGAAATTCAATAAGGCCTTGACTGATGTTATGCGTGAAGACAAATCGCATTGTCATTCGAGCACCGGCTGATCGGACAAGGGTCTCTGTCGTCAAGGTGGGCTTACGAAGCAGCTAGCGGCAGTCTGTGGGAGCTGTAGCGACGGCATCCCCAATGCAGTTTAGCGAAACAGGTTACGAGCTGTTTAACCTTGGTGCCGTTTCTATGCGTTTTCTTCTTCCGCTATATATTTCTCTTTCGAATAAAAAGTCCCTTCAACGTCAGTTTCAACGCAGAAATCACGCTATTTGTAGGACAGCGCGAGCGATACTTTTCAGTCCCGAAATTTCATGAAAAAGAGAAAAGAAGATCCTCTCGCGCGATCGCTGCGTTTCTAATGGCACTGAAACGACGCCTCGCAACCACCTTCACGATGCTTACCAGACGCCCGGAAAGTCAGACACTTTCGCAAACCGGCAATGAAAGCAGAAATATTATTACAACAAAAAAAGCGAGTGACTTCCGAGGAATGCCGGTCACAGTGGAAACGCACCCTAACTTTCTGGCACCACGAGACTGACTGTACTTTTCAGATGCCTCGAACAAAACGCGAATGCCGGAGCCGGGCTGGGATTGTCGAGCGATGCGTCTAGGACGACATGGCGTCTTCAATCATCCATAATGGAAATTTTTTCCAACCCCCCCCCTCGCCTTGAAAGTGAAAAGGGTGACGGAGCCCCAACGAAGATTCAGTGAGAAAAGGCTGAAGAAATGTTCGCTCGGGGCTAAGTGAGGGAGGCAGTGAAAGAGGGAGCACAGGGAGCGGACAAGGCAGCCTATAAGGTCAAGAGGCACGATAAAAGCACAACCGCCGGCAGCATCGGTATGAAAAGACGGTAAACAAAACCGTGGAGTACCGTAAGAAGACCAGATCTCAGTAATGCAGAAAGAAGGAATCGGGGTGAGCCACCACAGGGTGGATCGAGAATGAATAAGCGAGAATGATGGCGAAAACAGATGGGCAGATTTTTTCGAGTGAAGGGTTTTGGAAGTGCCGCTCTCGCGTGATAGCTATGGTGGAAGCCATAGCTCTCTGCTTTTTAACGCCTTACCCGATAACTCTCGGTACGCTCAAACCATGTGCCTAACGCGTATTCCATTCCCTTTCCCTCTCTCGTCCTACATCTCTTCCTCCCCTGTGTTCGTTGCTCTTGTGACTTTTCTTTTCTTCGTTAGATCCTCGCAAGCCTTTATCACACTTGTGGAGGACAATAAGAGGGCTCCGGACATCTCCCATTCAGCGGTCTCCATTCAAGGCTCTAGCCCTCTCTCAACAGAGATCGGAGGTCGACGTGGCAGAAGAGTTCTGTGCCAACTTATCTGGTCAACTCGCAGATCCCAACATCTCCACGCTCTCACGCGGTGGCACGACATCACACGATCACCCCATGGACCAATGTTTTTCTATTCATGAGCTTCAAGCAGCACTGGCTTTGTGTAGACGGACATCAGCACCCGGGCCTGATGGAATATCATACAGAGCACTGTGTCACCTTGGTGAGTGTGCGAGGAGTGCCCTCCTCGAGATATACAACGACTCGTGGCGAGAGGGCACCCTCCCAGTTAACTGGAAGACCAGCCGTTTGGTTCCATTACTGAAGCCTGGCAAGTCACCATTGGTGCTCACATCATACCGCCCGATTGCACTGGCTAGTTGCTTGGGCAAAGTGATGGAGAGGATGGTACTTGGACGGCTAGAATGGTTCCTGGAGCATCACAACATCTACCCGGACGCTATGACGGGATTTCGCCGTGGCCGGTCATCAATTGATAGCGTCATAGACCTGGTCACCTATGTGCAGCACGAAAAAGGCCGTAAGCGTCTCTGCGCTTCTTTATTTCTTGATGTTAAAGGGGCGTACGATAACGTCACACATGAAGCTGTCCTCACCGCTCTCAAGGAGGTGGGAGTGGGTGGTCGGATGTTTCAGTGGATACGCAGCTATCTCTCTGAGCGATCCTTTTTCGTGAGAACCGAGGATGGTGACACTTCGCTACACTACAGCCACCGTGGTGTTCCCCAGGGTGGCATACTTAGCCCTGTACTATTCAACCTGACGCTAATAGCTCTAAATGAGCATCTGCCAAGTACTGTCAGATTGTCAATGTACGCGGACGACATCTGCGCTTGGACGTCTGCAGTAACACGTCTACAGCTGCGAGCGCGAATTCAGAGAGCTGCCACTCAAGTTGCTATTTACCTCCGTCAACGAGGTCTGGAAATTTCCTCTGAGAAATGTGCACTATTGGCATTTACGCGCAAACCAATGCATAACTACAGCGTTCTGATAAACAGCGAAAGAATACGTCACCTCAGATCATACAAGTTCCTAGGTGTTATAATTGACAGAGACCTCTCATGGAGCTCACATGTATCATACATGAAAAGGCGATTGACAGGCATCTGTCATTTGTTCAAGTTCTTCGCTGGAAAGAACTGGGGAATGTCCACAACTGCTATGTTGCGACTATACAGGTTTCTTTTCCTTGGATTCCTTCGGTACAGCCTACCTGTGTTAACCAACGCAAGTAAAACAAGCATACGAATGCTTCAAAGTATCCAGGCTCAAGCACTCCGGATATGTTTAGGCTTGCCCCAAAGTGCATCAACAGCGGCGACTATCGCCATCACAAGGGACAACCTCATCATGACCCACATTAATGTGGAAGTGCTGAGGACACATATACGACACCTTGCTCGAACCCCTCGACATCACCTAGCCTCTCTACCAGTGGTCCGACCATGCACATCTTACTGCAAAACAGTGACCGCACATGGTGAGTCGATCCCAACTTTGTTCTCTCCTGCCGCTAGACCTGTGACTCCGCCATGGTGCCTCGCTCAACCAATAATTAATATTAACATACCTGGCGTCGAGAAAAAGGCCAATTTGTCGTCACCGGCTCTTAAACAGCTCACACTACTTCTCTTGTATGAGAAATATCAAGACTCCACACATATCTACACTGACGGATCGGTTCAGCCGGACAGCTCTACAGGAGCAGTAGTGATACCAAGGTTGGCCACGACAATTAAATTCAAGACATCTCACGCAACAACATCAACGGCAGCAGAATTGGCAGCACTTCGTGCCGCGTTGCAATTTGTAGTTGAACAGCCTACGCGCAAGTGGACTATTTTCTGCGACTCGAAGGCGGCACTGCAGTCTCTACTATCAGCCTTACGCCGTGGACCACACGAGCAGCTGGTACTAGAGATAGCAGAGATTATACACCACCTGACTGAGAAAGGGCACCAAATTACATTTCAGTGGTTGCCCAGTCACTGCGGAATCATCGGCAATGAACGGGCCGATCAAGCTGCCCGCTCAGCCCACACAGAAAATCATAAACTGCGACTACCACTTTCTAGGACGGATGCTGCACGAGAGCTCCGCAGACTTGCTCGCCGGCAAACCACATCGCAATGGAATCAGCCGCACTTCAAGCATGCCCGACTGTACTCGCTTGACCCTACGCTAAGTCTTCAAGTCCCGTCGAGGCTTCGCCGAGCAGACCAGACCCTGTTATGTAGGCTGTGGTTGGGCGTTGCATTTACCAACGCCTACGCTTTTCGCATTGGGATGGCCGACACCGCAGCCTGTGGCCACTGTGGCAAGGAGGAAACCATTCAACATGTTCTTTGTGAGTGCCTAGCGTATTGTAGGTGGCGACTATGCCTTCGCAGGGAACTCAACAAATTAGATGATCAGCCTCTGTCGGAGCAGGAAATTCTGCAGTATCATCAGGATGCGACTTCCCAGAAGAGGGCCCTGAAAGCGCTGCTGCACTTTTTGCGATTGACCGGCCTTGCTGAACGGTTGTAGCTGGGACGCCCTTCCAGTGTGTGTTTTCGTTTTTTTTATGAGTGCGCGTGCGTTTTTTTTCCTTTCCTCTCTCTAACCCCTCTTTCTTGCCCCTACTTCCCCACTCCCAGTGCTGGGTAGCAAACCAGATGCCAATACCTGGTTAACCTCCCGGCCTTTCCTTTCTCACTCACTCTCTCTCTCTCTTTTCTTGGCGCACGGTTCCTTATCAATCAATCACCCAAGAATTGGGGGTCAACCTAGCCTAAATGAAACCAAGGCGGTCCAAGAAGCCAGAGCGGAGGCCCCTTCATGACCTGGCAGTTTAGGCCGTAATTAAACTTCTCTTTAGTATACCTCCATTAGCGTTCATGGAGCACGTGGTGGCAGTGGCCCAGGAAGCATGTCTGGAACACCTAACTATTAGCTGAAATGTACACAGTAAGGTTCACCACTAATGTCCATCTGGCCACCAGTGGTCACGGACTGGTCACCGTTGTATTTATTGTAGTAAGTGGCCCCTTTCTTTCGCACTTCTCCCTGTTTCCGTTGTAAAACTCAGCTGACTCAGGATTGTGTGGATGAGGCGCAGTTGAGGTAGAGGTTCACTTCGACAATGGACGACCTCCCCTCTCCTTTACTTTTTTAGGAGAGGCGCGAAGTCTACCTCGTACTCAGCCGGATCTGAGCCGTTATTGTTAAAAGTGCAATGTTAAGGCCTTTGTGGTTTTTGAGCATAATTGCTGCTGAGGACCCCTGGCGTTGCTTTAAAAAAACTGCTCACTCAATTTCGTACAGGTCAAATCCCCCGATTTGCCCAGGAGACTTCAGATTTCAGGCCTGTCTTCCCGACTGTACTATCGTGGTCATAGATAACCCGATGAACTGCCTCAACCCGATACCAAAAGAAAAAGCAACAATTGTTGAAGTGCGACCAAGCTATGCAAGTAGCTGGTTAGCGCCGCAGTTGTTTAAGTCATGCTGGGTGAAAGATTGAATCAAAAGAAAGATAGTGCATTTCGAAGCAGTTTTGATTAGCTAAGCACTAACCGATGTCTGCCAAGGAGTCTAGGTTGCGTGGAACAAAAAAAGAAAACGTGCAATGGGCCAGCGTACCAGTGGAATAGACCATAAATGAACATGTACCACGTTCATGAGTTCCGTTCAAAGAAAATGACCCGCTCTGGTTAGCAGGGTTTTAAATAGCACAGGCTCGGCTAAGCCACATGCCTCTTCTTGGGAACACACGTCAAGAAACTAAATAAGGAGACGACCATTGATCGAAAGGTGAAGTACTAAGAGGATTTACTATGGTATTGCCGAAATGAGATACGCATAACTCTGTTTATTGAACTCTAAACCACCAGTGTAACCTTACCCAGGATGCAATCGCGATCATGAAATCAGCCGTTCACCATGTTCGTTTCATTTTACCGGGAGCAGAACAAGCCACTTTCGGCTGTCGGTGAAATGAAAGCGCCGTTTTGATGCGCCGTGCAGCGCCGTTTGCCCCGCATGTTTATTACAGCCTCAAGAACTGTTCCGCAGTGAATTCTAAGTACGTTCGTAAAGTGTTGCGGGGCTTCCTTGGCGTGGTCATTAGAGAGAAGGACTATTTCGTTGACTAATCACAGGCGTTGCCCGAAACTTTTTATTATTTTTATTTTGCCCACCGTCCTCTTCTCATCTTATGGCGAGTGTCTCGATTTCAGAAGTCCCTGTAGGGTTTCAGGTATGTAATTGCCACTTTTACCCCAGGAAAGCCTAGTACCAATAGAAATCCGCGGTGATAAATTCGTCATAACTCATTTTAATTTCTTAAACCACTATAAAACTCATAGAGACTCATTTTTCTTTCAGACTCGACTAATCAAGAAGAAGGCAGAGGGTGTGTATACGGTGAAACTTGACGCCTTATAATAGAGACCTTCGCACATACCTATGCCCTCTACCACATTGCCACCCCTGTTGTTTACATACGGTTCCTTTATCGAAAAGGTAGCCTCTCCTTTGTGAATTGAATTGAATTGAATTGATGTTTACTTCTTTCTGATAGAGAAAGAGGAGTAAGAGCTAAAGGCCGTATTGCCTGACAGAGGCTCCTACTCTCATGCGCATTCAGCATGCGTGTACATGTTTGCATGCGATGCAAGTATACAAACAATAGAGCAACCAGAAAAAAACAAAACGTGCATTTACATAATTGTCACTGAAAATAAAGCATTACAGATAGACATCATACATGAAAACTCTTCATGAAAACAAACATATCATACAGACACTCCAAGATTATATACCATACGCTTTAAATTGTGAACTTTCAAATTGTAGCACAAAGTGTATATGTGGTACATGTAGAAAAATAGACAGATATATTTTATTGATAAGTTATCGTGGAATGTAACAGAAAGTTCTTTATAAATTTTTCAAAGTGGGGTGCATGAAAATCTATATGATGTTCAACAATGTTCAATAGCTGGGGTACTTGATACTCAGGGTCCTGACGCCCGTAGTTAGTTCGCATAAGTGATAGCATTCTCGTTTGGTGGCGTAATTTATATCGAGGGGGAGAAACGGGCAGGCTACTAACATGGAGCCTGTGCCGTTTTATGTGCAAAAGTAATCTATAATAGTATATTTGATTTGCTCTGATTAACGAGTGTTTCTCAAAAAGATTGTGTGTGGGTAAATCTCGCGGTCTACCGTGATAGTTTTCGAAAATTCGCATTGCCCTTTTTTGCAGTTTTATTAATTGGGCGCGTTTAGGTCTATCTATGTGGTATATATTCATTGTTTTTATTCCAGGTTTGCACATTTCTTTTTATCAGCTGCATGGCGTACATTCACCCATCTCCAGTCAAGCGCCCTGAGCATTCTTTTTTCTTGATTACGCAAAGTTTGCAAAGATGTAGAGAAAGCGAGATGTTTTATGACGAAAATGAATGACGATAGTCGACAAGGGGAAAGGGAAAAGGGCAAGAAAGAAAAGCCTGACGCGAAACGCTCAGCTCCCAACATCAATCACTTTGATGAAAGCTAATGAAGGCGGATATGCAGCTCCAACAATGTGTTTAAGACATTTTGTTTTGTTTCACCTCAACCTTCTCCCTCTTCATCGTTGATAAGACGAAAAAGCGAGGCACGATAGCCCACATTACAGGATGTTTAAAATGAAAAACACGGGAGCTCGCTTCGTTATATACCTGTCAACTACACGCGCCCATTTTAGCCAACACCGGGAACAAGCTCAACTAGATTTTGCCGACATACACTTTCTTCTATTGAAAGGAAGTTGGGAATAAGAAACACAAAGTGCCCTGAATAGCGGCATGAATTGGCCGTAAAAATTAGTTGCTAGCGCAGGACGTAGCTGCTGCTCCGCTTTTCGTGTAGACGAAACAGCTTGGTACACAGCTCGAGCTCACGGGAACTCGCGCTGCTTTTGAACGTTCCCTGCGTTCGTGCCCGCGCACCGGTGAAGTCTTTTGAAGCGCTTACTGCGCAGCAAAACAAGGGTCTCCCATTATGCTCGCGTCAAAAGCAGCACGAGAGGAACACGCGAGGGACAAAAGTAAAAATAAACCGGGAACGTTCTCGACAAAATACGGGCCGGCGCAGCGTGCGAGGATTGCAAACATTGGTCGACGACGTGAATTGATGGGTCTGGGCGAGTAATAGAAGAAAACAATGACCACAAGGTACGGTGTTCTTTTGCCTAACGTATTTTCTTTGGTGTTGTAGTTTTCGATTCTAATAAGTTAAAAGGGGGAAGGCGTACACAGGATTAGACACGATGTCTTTCCCTTGCACGCAGTCTATTCGGCGAGCAGGCGTACGATAACAAGCAAATATGTTGATTGATTGATTGATTTGTGGAGTTTAACATCCCAAAACCACCATATGATTATGAGAGACGCCGTAGTGGAGGACTCCGGAAATTTTGACCACCTGGGGTTCTTTAACGTGCACCCAAATCTGAGCACACGGGCCTACGACATTTCCGCCTCCATCGGAAATGCAGCCGCCGCAGCGGGATTTGAACCCGCGACATGCGGGTCAGCAGCCGAGTACCTTAGCCACTAGACCACAACAAGCAAATATGTCGCTAATACCTTTTTTTTTCGTAAACGTAGTTATACGTGAGGTTCTGGAGAAAGAATAAGGTTAACGCATACTTTTCAAACAACAAGGCAACAGCAAGCTTTTAGCGCATACTTCCGAATTAAACATCACTCCAATGTTCATAGCTTACAAGAAGGGTGCGAAGCAGTATACGCGAATACAGTGGCTGCAATGGAAAAAGAAACACGAATAAACGTACCCAGATGCAGTTAAGGCATGACGTACATAGCGCTTTCAAGATAGACCTGAAGGTAGTTTTACAGCCGGAAGCTTTCAATAAAAGCGTTAGCCTCCATCAAGAACGCGTGGAACAGCTACTGCAATGCCATGGCCACAGTATACCCGTGTACACCCTTTTTCCGTTTGTTTGCCCGAAGCCTAAACTAAAGAACCGGAAAGACAAAACAGGACCTCAATCCGGCTCTGAGTACCAATAAAAGTAATAAACAGATACGAAAAGAAAGAACACCGCGTGCATTTATACGTCACTCCGGTGGGCGCACAGTGTCCATCGTGGCTGAGAAAGAATGGCAATTTAATTTAATTTCAAGACGGGCCGGATATCTCCATTGGTGGATCGTACATCACAATCAAGAACTATAGCGGCGCGCTCCATTGCTAAAGTCAGCGGGCCGCGCACAACCTATAGGAGACTGAGATAGATGCCCAGTCTTTTTTCGGCTGGATGTCTCTCCTTCTATCTGGCACGGGTATACTACGTAACAATAAAAAAAAGCCAACGCACGAAGCGGAGGAGCTGAAAGAACACTAAAACAGAGCTTGTGCAAATTGTAACGTATACAGTTGACGAAATAAACAACAAAAACGAGAACAGACCTTTATGGAGGGTAAGCAAGTGTGCCGGCAAAACTATTGCGAGCTCAATACGACGTATGAAAGGAACAAAAAGAAAAAAAAAATTATCAGAGCCCACGACATCCTCCGGTCTGTCCCAACGGGAAGAAGAAGAAGAAGGGCGCATAAAGCGGCCATCCCAGTGTAGGGTCCCACCCGGCAAAACAAGGATTTATACGCGGGGAATCCTAAACCGTATATGGTTCTATAGGACCGAGAAAAAAAAAAGAAATAGGGCTCAGTAGGAATTTTGTTCTTTCCCGCTTGGCTTAAGCGTTACTTGTGAGAAAGGAAAAGAAAAAAAAATGTGGATGATTGAAGTTTGTTATGTTCTGTTGTTGGTGAACAGCGGCGAAATAATTAAAGAGTGGGTGTACCTTCTTTTTTTTCGCTTTGCCAATTTACAATTTCCGGATTTGTAGAAGGTACAGTGATGCAGCCCACCTGCGTACGTTCCCTCACTGAGCTGTACTTCCAATGTATTACGCATCGCTCTTTCGGCACAGTCACAAAAAAATGGCAGCATATCCACGAAGTGAATGATGGAGAGTGGGGCGAAGCATTCGTCCGTCCATGCGTTCGTCTGTGTGACCGTCCATGCGTCTGTTTGTGCGCCCGTCCCTGCGTTCTTTCGTGCATCCGCCCCTGCGTCCGTTCATGCGTCCATCCATGCATCTGTTTGTGTGTCCGTTCGTTCATCTATTCAACACTCCAAGTCCCACCATCTCGCATATTTTTATCATATATTCCCCATATAGAAGCACCGCCATCCAGCGGACATTCCAAGGACTAAACGAGAGGTGGCACACGCACAATTTCTTACGGCCTGCGCTTTGGGTCCACTTCCCACCTTTAACCACCTCGAGTTCATGGTATATTTTAGTTCACTGTATTCATGGCACTGCGACCAAACGCTCGCTAAACCTTTCGAAAACCAACGAGGTTACGCCCAGCGAGTATAACGTAGCAACCTTTCCCTGTCAGATAGGGCTCAATTTACATGCCAATGGCTGCTAATGAGAAATGAGAGACAGGAGAATTCGGCTTTCACTTTCTTACGGCTTGCGCTTCGTATCTACTTCTCATTTTTAACCACCTTGAGTTCATTCATGGTATATACAAGTTCATTGTATTCACGGCACTGCGGCTCAACGCTCGCTAAACCTTTCTAAAGCTAAGGAGGTTACACCCAGCGAGTATAATGTAGCATCCCTTTCTTGTCCGATAGTGCTCAATGTACATGCCAATGGCTGCTAATGGGGATCGCAGCGTGCGCGTTGACTAAAAGCCGAATGCTCATGTCTCTCATTCCCCATTAGCAGCCATTGGCATGTACATTGAGCACTATTTTTTATTGTTAAACAACGCACAGAAGAAATCCCTCACTGGCACCACCTTGGAGGTCAAGTGTTATACTTATTTCGGGTATGTGCCACTGGTGGTTACATACGAGGGACGCCCAAGCCACGCCATAAGGAGCTTCGCTCCTAAAAAGTTTTATATCAATCCGTCTACACACAACACTTGCGAAAAAAAAACGTACACTGGAACCTAATAGAGACGTATTTAGGTACCTTTCCGTGAGGCGGGAAGTGGCAAGGTGCCGAATCAAACAGCTACAGCATGGCAAATGTCAAAACGTCGCATCATTTACCCTAAGCCCATCAGCCCAATCGCCATCGAGGCTACATTGGTCAGAAATGTTCTTGCGGGGCCTGTACCTTACCACGTAATACAGAATACGATTTCTATTGCTCCGTGTAGTCGCACTTCGCCCCGCATATGAGGGGGCCCCGGTGTACTCCGGAATCATCAGTGAGAGTGCTCTACGGGCGTATTCTATACTGTCTGGTATGGTACCGGCAAGTACAGTGTGGCACTTGGAAGTGCGACGACCAACCTAAAAGCGCAGTGTAATGTGCTTTTATGCTGCCACCGATTCATTGCCACCGATTCAGTGCGTGAGTCTGCGTGTGTTTGCTCGTAGCATTCAATTCTGAGGCAGCAGACCTCAAGGCCGAGTCAGCTAGCAGCAAAATCCGTCCGTACCTTGCGTGTCCCAGGTAGCTTTTCCATGGCTCTAGACATTTTACTGACGCCGAGCTTAAAAATATGATCAACGTAGCGTTTCGCGTGACCTTAAGAGTTCAATAATACGTATGTACGTTATACACAGCACTTATAAAGCGTTATGGATGTCCAGCTTACTGCAAACATCATGTCCAAAGCTGTGCGCAAATAAGCGAGAAGGTCGGAAGTATTCATTAGTTTCCGCACTCTTGCATGCAGCATGGCATCACCGGCGTCCAGACGTGGGACGTCTCCTTGGGGGCTTTGCCAAGAAATAAGATAGCCTTTCGTATTTTAAAAGGTCCATATATGACTTTCTCGATGACGGTCCCTCTATACAAAAATTGTCGCTAGGCCTTCCATGTAATGAGTACCGGGCAAGAGCGACTCTCGTCCTGGACTCATTGCATGCAGATGGCAATATACACCGCCTACAATAATATCTTCAAAGACTTACCTTTTCATTTTTATGGCTGAAATTTCTTGCCTTTAGAATCTTTCCTTCAATTTATTTCATTTTCATTCTTTATCGAACAGCAACTATATCATGCGCTGTGACAACCGCAGGCAACCGACAGCCGTTCGGACTATACGGCAAATCTATTTTATTCAATGCCTTCGTCGCTAAGAGTTGTAATTCGTGCCAACGTCGCGCCGAAAAGAGGTTGGAGCATATAGTAACATGTAGAAAGAAAGAGGAGACTAGAGCAGGACAGCCCCAACCCTGCCGGAATTTTTACTCCTTTCCGAAAACCACCTATGCACACGGCCACATCTCAATTGACGGCGCGAACTCGATATTGGATCCCCTTCAAACGCTACACACTTCCTTCCCCCTCCATACGCTACTGCCCCAACCTCAGCATCTGCTCGCTGTGATAAAACTGTGTAGTCCAGTCGAAGCGGCTGAAGCATTTATGAAACCCGACATCGCATAATAAATGGATGCTCATGCGAAATTCGTGGACTCGATTCCTGTCTAGGCGATATTTAGATGAGAGATGATTGCAACAACACATGAGCGCTTCGATTTGGGTACGCATTATAAAAAGCCTGAGCTAGCCAAACTTTTTCACAGTCCCGCACTTCATCTTGGTAGATAGACCAACCCAGACTCTCAACTCTACCATGCACTGAATTCAGCGACGCACACCTAATTATTTACAAATCTTGATCATTATAAATCATAAAGGTCAATAATAATAGCAGTAGTAACAGCAAAGACCTTTCAGGAATTTCACTCAAGACCGCACGACCACCAGCGACATGTTTGTACACCTCATACCACCTAGTGACGCTAGTTTAGGCAGCTAGAGCGTAGAATGACTGTGCTGCGCGTTCCTCACAGGCCAGCTGTTATGTACAACACACAGCAAATAAATTAATATATTTCCGTCAAATTATTCGCAAAAGCAGGTGCTGCTCCGGGTGGTCTCCCCGCTACGCTGCTGACTACTTGACGCTGTTCCCCCCCCCCCCCCCGCGGTGGTCTATAAGGTACTAGAATGCGAACCCGAAGGCCGTCTCGGTGAGTACATTTTCACGAAGGCAAAATGCTGGAAGACATGTGCCTGCTAATCATCATTATAGAGAAATCTCATGTGACGTATATGACACCTATCCAATAATCTTGTATGATCATACGAGAACACATGTTTCATGTGTTTTCATACGAGATTACTGGATGTAAGTGCCACGCCATATTAGAATTTTCGAACGTAATGTAGTGATTTCGGGGTATAATGCCCCCCCAAAATACAACTTGATAGTTCCAGTTCTTCGAGCCACTGCACTGGTTTAAGGACTCACAAAGGGCGTAACGATTTCTTTTGTTCCCTTTTTACTCGCTACGTGAAGAGGTGACGGCTCTCGGTTCCCGATTCCCTCGTCGCTGTCGACTGCGAAACAAAAGCTTCCCGGCTTTTCGGCGCGCGCCCTCCAAGACATCTCCTGCAGCAGCGGGCTTTAGCTAAGAACCCACAGAATGGAGGTATCGAGATGGCGGAAAAGGGATGAGCAAAACCGGGGAACAAGTATGGGCTGGCAGGGTGTATCAAGGGAAAGGCGACGAAAAGGAGAAACTATACCGCGAGCTGATGGGGAGGCAGGGGAGGAGAGGATGGTAGCACGAGCCCTGCTTGGCCCAACGGTCATTATCTGCAGCCCTACTGGGGAGCGTCACGGTGAAGCCGGATGGAAGCCGGTTTCGAGAGCCGGGTCAAAGGACGTTCGCTACTTTGTGCTGCTGTCGGTCGCGTAGGGATTTAGGCCGCCGATCTTCACGCCCAGTTTGCTGCCCTCTCCCCCTTTTTTGTCATTTATTTATTCTGATGTTGCTAAAGTAGACATACAAGAAACGGAGATATCCTACACTGTTTGGCCTCGTAGTTTTTAATTTGTTTATTTTTTATGTGCTTACCTGATTTCTGAATCGGTCCCACATTCTTTTTTTATAGTGAGTGTGTCCTAACCTACCCTATGATTTTGCGGTTTTCGTCACCGCAGTAGTAGTAGTAGTAGTAGTAGTTTTAGCAGTAGTAGTAGTAGTAGTAGTAGTAGTGGTAGTAGTAGTAGTAGCATCTGATTAGGAATCACGAAGGTCACGTGACTATAAGGAGGAATTAATAACAAAAAATAAAAAGAAGTGACGATGACGATGCTCGAAATAATGATGAACATGACTTTATACGGAATATCATCATCATTAACATAACAGCTTCCCTTTTCGGTGTTCATTACCGGCTGAATTCCCTTCTTTTATTCTTTTCTTTCTACTCTCTTCCTTCCTCAGTTTTTTTTTTCTTTTTTTCTGCCCTCCATCATCCTGTGTAAGATAGCGAACCGGAACCAATTCTGGTTAACCTCCCTGCTTGCACATATATTTTTTTTTCTTCTTTCTACCTCACCTACTTCTTTTATCTTCTGCTCACCTTTTTTCTTTAGGAACAGGAAAATGCAACTTTATTTTAAGATAGCACAGGGGTTTGGGGCTGGCCGCTTGTCTGCGGCGACCTTTTCTGCCTATGCAATGACGGTGTTTGACAGCGCTTCTTCGGGGGGGGGGGGGGGGGGCATATCAAGGCGATCTATGTCGCTTCTGAGGGAGCTAGCAGAAGATCCCTGGGGGGGGAAGGCCCTCGCGTTTGGATATGATGAGCTCCGGCTACTGTTCCAGCTGGGTTTCGCAACATGTAGCATCGCACTAGAACTCAAGTATGGTTGCTAGAAGGGGCCATAACTCAAGGTTAGATCCGGCTAAATATGGCTGGTGTTGGCAAACTAACTAGTAACATTGACTGCTGTTGGCTAGTTGTGGACTAAAATACGGCCAATCGATAGGCAATGACGGGTAACGTCGGCGTACTAGTGTCATATGTCAGCGAGTGCTATTAACTGGTGACTAGTGATGATTACTGTCAGTTAACGGTGGCTTTAGTGTGAAATCATGCATATCAATAGTCATGTCGAAACCAGATAATGGCGAGTTGAGGTTTTGTCGTTCTGAGGAAACTGGGCTTACCATAAAATGATAATATTTGTAGGGGTTCAACGTCCCACATCCACGATATGATTATGAGAGACGCCTTTGTGTGGGGCTTCGGAAATTTTGATTAACCGAGAGACTTAAATGAGCAAGAGAACAAAGGGGAGTTGCAGATAAGCTAGCTGATATCAAGCGAAAAAAAATGGATAATGGCTGGTCACGCAATGCTTAAAACGAACAACCACTGGACACTAAGAGCAACAGAATAGTTACAATGGAATAGAGACCACAGACGCACAAGCCTGAGGCTTGGATGCAGTGAAGATATTAAGAAGCCTGCTCAGTTAGGTCGGAATCGGTTCAAACAGGACAGGGTAAACTGGATATCACGTTGAGAGAGGCCTTCCCCTGCAGTGGGCTAAGACAAGCTGAGAATGATGATGATGACGATGAAATCTAATTACGCGGACCTCAGTCATTTCTGCCACCATCGAAAATGTTGCCCCCACGGCCATCATTCGAATTCGCGATCTTCAGGTCAGCACCCGAGCACTATAACTACAAGGTCACTGTGAAGGGTTAAGAAAGAACAGACATGCGCTATTGATACATGTTCTAGAAATGTGGGCAGTCGCCATACAGAGAAACAGAAAAATGCACATTCCCCCGCTAAAGGGAACCACGTGTAGAAGCGAAACAGCGGGGAGATGGCTCGCTTGAACGGGGGAGGGTGTGCTTTATTGAGGGCTTGCACTGGCGCTAACGCCGACACTGACTGTGGCATTGACACTGGTGCTCGTCGCTGCATTGCGCACGCGAAAATGAGGCACGTGCGCTTCGTCATTTTATACCATGGAACTACCGGGACGCCCTCCCTCCTTTCCCCCAGCAGAGTATGCACTTGTCGCAACCCCCGTCGAGCTTGCCACTCTGTAGAGTTGAGGATCTCTTGGGGAAAGAGAGGAGAGGGGACGTGCATGCGCTGTGGGGGTGTGGACGCCAAGGGAGGGGAGAGTGAAGGAGGGGTGAGAAAGGGAACGGGACACGGATGCACAGGGGAGGATGAACGCCGCGGGAAGGACGAGGGAGTGACAAACACAGCCCCTGCCATGAGCTGCTTGGCATCTAATAGTTGAAATAGAAAAAAAGCACATGTGAAGTTGCTACGGGGAAAGTGTCCGTCCGCAGTCTTACCACGTGCGTTACTACCGATTTCGTCAAAGACGACGTAGTTCGCCGAATGAGTGTGAAAGAATCAATGCTGCCATTTCTTGCCTCTCTCCTTCTTCCCAAGAATACTTTCCATCATCTTCGATGTCCTCTGTGGATACCTTGAAATTAGGATTAAGCTCCACTTTTTTTATACCTTCACCAAAATCAGTATGAAAGGTGCGCTTTGTTTGATCTAAGCACCCGCATCGGCAGCGGCATGCCGTCGCGTCACATTAAGCCCGTCTATATAGGCCTTGTTCGGCCGAAAAATACAGTCTCGGAGATGATTTTCTTTGTTTCTTTTAAGAGCAGAGCTCCATGAGGTTTTCTTTGTGCTGAGTAGTGCGGACAGGAATTCTCATCATCATAATCGATGCGCACTCGCTTCATTTTGTTCGGCTTCTGTTAGTTGCCACAACACGTGCGCCAATCAGACCGGTTCAATGAGACCGGTTTGTAATACAAAAACTATGAGGGACTCACTCTGTCACGGAACTAAAAATCGTCAAACATTTAGTCATGTGACTAATATTAACAATATCTAACAATAGCTATAGTCATTTAACATGTTCCCACGCTATACGTAACAGCTGGTCTCGTCCCAAGTTCTCGCCAAAAACCACGGAACAGCTGGACATGTGACCAAAACTGCAAGATCCCTCGGGTATTAAGTTGTCACGTAGCATGTCTAACCAAGTCTAGCCATACTTAGCACTGCCAGCAAAAACTTGGCATCTCTTGCAAACGCTTGGCATTGGTAGCAACATATTTGAGCTATGCCGTACAGTAGCTGCGTTTATGGTTCTGGCCTTGCGCCCTTAGAGCAAGCTGCCCTTCTTTTTTAGATGCGGAGCATCTAATACTCGAGGCTTGTAGTGCGGCGCCGTCCGCAAGCTTCCTCCTCCTTCTTCCACCATCTGTGCATCCCTTCCTCCTCTACACACCGCGCGCGCTTCACTCCTCCACCATCTGTGCACCCTTCCTCCTCTACACACCACGTTCGACAGCTGACGCGCGCATGCACCGTCACCCACCATCTGTGCCGCGCGCGCTTCTCCCCTTCGAGAACATTCTACAATTCTCCTGATTCTCCAGTGGACGCGCATGCGCCGTCGCGCTTCGAGAACATTCAACAGCTGACAGTGCATGCGCCGTCGCGCTGTATATATACTCAAGGTCGGCGCTTGCTCGCTCAGTTGCCGCTCGTCGGTTGGTTTGTACGGCGCGTCGACGTCTAAGGTCGCGGTGAAATGAATTCCAACGAATCCACAAACACAATGATCGACGTCCCTTCGACCAGCGCCGCCCTTTCGCATACGTGTGTACGTGTTCACTCATTTAACACCCCCTCCTACAACCACGTTAACCAATTTAGCCATCGACCCAAGCAAGTCGCAATTTAACACCCCATTTCACAACCACGTTAACCAATTTAGCCATCGACCCAAGTAAGTCGCACTTTAACACCCCGTTAACCAATTATATGCTCCGCATCCTCCTCAGTGTTCCCCCGAGGGAAGCTGCGGGCAATTTTTTTTTCTTACATTGCATCGCATGCTGAGCATTGCAGGTTATATAAGGGGTGAAGTACCTTAGGTTCTCGGCGTGTCATATCGTTGTGGTAGTCCATCTTAAAGGGGTATGCGCCACAAAGAGCATAAATCCTACAACTCAACACCGGTTCATACTGTGCGAAGTATGAGTTAAAGGTTCATCATTACTGGCTAAAACATTCTTTGTATTAGAAACGGTGTCAGAATCCCTGACGAAACTTACAAAGGCGGTCAAGTTTCTTATCTAAAACATGAAATAAAAACGTGCATCTTTATGGTAAAGTCATCTATTTGAAACACCACTTCTTTAAACATATCTGCAAAGAGATGGTGCATTAGCGCACCGGGAGCGAGTAAAGCATTAAAAAAAGAGTAAAAACTTTGCGGTAGGAAACCCCGGCACACACTGCGTGCTTCAGCCTCGCCAAGGTTTACCGTTATAGTAGAGCTCTTCGTTCCGTACCTTTTAAACTATTATTTTCATCCATGCAGTCGTTATTGCACATCTCATCAATTATGTGACTGTAATGCATTTTGCTGATATTTTTTTTTAAATCTCGGCTGCTTACCCACATGTCGCGGGATCGAATCCCGGCTGCGGCGGCTGCATTTCAGATGGAGGCAAAAATGTTGTATAC
This sequence comes from Rhipicephalus annulatus, assembly GCA_013436015.1. Classification (NCBI taxonomy): domain Eukaryota; kingdom Metazoa; phylum Arthropoda; class Arachnida; order Ixodida; family Ixodidae; genus Rhipicephalus; species Rhipicephalus annulatus. The sequence continues at coordinate 137,033 of WOVY01010693.1, read as the reverse complement.
CTATAGGCTCAAATTTGGTTGCACATTAAAGAACCCCCAGTTGGTCGAAATTTCCGAGGCCCTCCACTACGGCGTCTCTCATAACCATATGGTAGTTTGGGGGCATTAAACCTCACATATCAATCAGATTTTTTTAACGATTGCTACATCTCAAACCTTTTAAACTGCATGACGATGCACTCGCAGCATACCGAAATTGGGCGGGACAAGTAAGCGTGTTTCGTATTCAGAAACAGCGCTCGTCGCTTCCATCGTTTCAGGATTACTTTTCTCGTACAAAAAAGCTAGGGAGCTCCACGGCGGAACGGCAAGGAAATTAGGAAAGGAACGAATTGCTCACATTTCCGCTCTACAAGTGACTGAATGGAGAATCCCATTTATCAGATCTTTCTTATCAGAGCCGTAACATTACCACGTTGCTTATCATAGATAACAGAAATGAGCTACTTCTGTGGAGACCAGACACTGAGCTCGCCATAAGGAACCGATAAAAAAACAGAACAAAAAAACATCATTCACGAGTGAATACGCGCAAGGTGTAGGATGAAAGCACGGCCCACACAAGAGCCAGCGGACCAGTAGCGAGCCGGCAGAGCGATAACTTCTTCCACCAGTCGTAAAAGCATTTCCGGCACGAAAATAAACTGCCCACTGTCTCTCCACAAGCGCGTCGTAATCACGCGACAAAGGCATCGAATCTTCTACAAGCTAGGCGATGCCGTACCAAGAAGCAAGGGAGGCCCATACTACCAAGCCGCAGTAAAAGATAAAAAAAATGTGACAAAACAAAAAAAGAGAAAGAAGAAGTGGTTCATCACCCTAGTCCACATAGGGACAAAAAAGTTGGAAGAAGAGAGCACGTCCAGCGACTCCAGTACAGGAACTCGCTTTCCTTACAATGGTCCAGCCAGCGAGAGTAAGTGAACCAGGGCTGAGAAGACGAATCAGGGAACGGGCGTAGTCGTTAACACCGGAATAGTTTTAGGGTGAACCGAGGGAGGTGTTGGTGGCTGCACCGTGTTTGCTTGTGTGTCTAGTTCGAACCTCCGGGCGCAAAAGACCAAAGGATCACAACGCCCGTAGCCTGCAGCCTCTCCACGCGTTTAATACTACGCCACCACTCTCACCACTGTTCCACCATATGCGTCGCGACAAAAAAACTGGTATAGAACCCACGCACACACACAGAAAAGGAAACATAGCCCACGCCAGGGCGAAAGCCTAAAAAGGGCCACGAAAGTGGTCTTTATTTCCTGCCACCTTTTCTGAGCACTCTATAAAAACCGCGGCCGTGGAAGCGGGCAGCGGCCCACCGCGGAACCGCCGAGCCAATATAACACGTCGCCTGCTGCGTGGACTTGGTCGTAGCGTGTGATGCTTCTTAGCGAGTACAAAAGAGGGCAGTAGTTACGAGATCTCAAAAAGAAGGAGAGAACAGAAAAAGTGGTCGGCAGGAAAATGGGAATGAAGCGTGGAACTAGTAAAGTGTGTCGGTGTCGTGACATTTAACACACGCGGGTGGACACCACGATACTGGCATCTTATAGTCTAAGCCAAAGACGATAAAAAATAGAGAGAGAGAAGCTCGATGCTGCAGAGCCGAGGCGACAGCACAGCGTTGGACGCGTCTTGATGTTTGTTATACAACAAAAGACGACGAAACTGCGTGGAAAACACACTGTCTAGGAAGCGCGAGGACCTTATGCCGGGGACTTTTCTTTGTATGGGGACCATGTGTCGTAAAGAGCGACGTGTATTCTCGCCATGCAAGAGACGGGGTGGGAGGTGGGGAGGCAATAACGTGCTCTCCCCTCCTCCCCTTCTCCCCCCACTACCTCTTCTCCCTACATGGCACCTGTTTTTTTACTGACCCCACCCGACCTCGCACCTCTGACCTCAAGGGGGTGCTACAAACCGCATCTCCAGGGAGAACCCTAAAGTACATCTTGGAGGCACGGCGCTCTAAACAAAGAGAAACACACGGCCTCCGGGAGTGATGTCCACTTGAGTTTTGGCGGAGGCGCCTTCGGCAATGGAGATTGCCCATGGGATTTTCAGATCTTTTTTTTTCGCGCTTCTGTGCTGTATTCAGACTTTCTTTATGCTATTTTACCACTGAAGTGAGGCGTACTTTGACCTGCGCTGAAGTGAGGCGCAATGCTGGCGTTGTTTACGAGCTGCGTGATGGCATTACGCACTACCGCCCGAGCTTCTGAGTAGTATATTTTGCCCGCGGAGAAAAACGGCCTTTAAACCAATACCGCTCGTTCTTTTTCGGCGCGTGGTACCGCTTACGACAGAGCTGGTATTTGTCGCGCCGTTATCCTCTTCGCGCTGTGAAGCTCCCGCACCCGAACCAACGCTTTCGAACGTAGCCTATTTCCCACGTGTGTCACGTTCGGATTGCTAACTCCTCGCATTCCGTCGTGATACGAAATAAAATTGCGTTAGTTTCTAGTGGTTCTCTTCCTTGCCGAGCAGTGCTATTCCACGTATTCACCAGACACTTGGTGTTCATGAAATAACGTGGAAAGTTCTACCACACGAAGCTCAAAAAACAGTGAAAGTAAGCTCTCTTCTTCGTGTTGCCATCCTGCAGACACGCTATAGCATCGTGTGTTAATGCAATGAAGAAAGCTTTCACATGTACCTTGTTGTGTTTCCTGCAAGCTCCCTAACGTCTATAGCTGGCCTGGAGGACTGGATTTCGCAAAAACTCCATAAAGCGGCAATTACAAAAAAAAGTCTATACTTGTCCAACCACCCTCTAGAAATAACTTCTTAGCTTAGATACGGTTAACAAAGAGATCCATCGGCAGTGCAGTCTCCATGCACCGTCGTTTTAGTGGCTTCTGTGAGCAGGCTGCGCAGTTATTCAGAATTTACGCGGAGTGAATCGTTTGCGTAATGATTGTTCCGTCCGTATGCCCTTACGCCATCGCTCCATGATATTGAATGATGTACCATATTCCAAATTGGAAGCTATGATCAACTCTAGTTACGGACGCCGTCGTCAACGACCCACATGAGAGCACATCGCGACGTAACTTCGAGAAATAACTAACATATCAGTGCTATTTTAGAGCAGGGGTCTTGAACTTCCTTCATCCAGCCAGCCGCATTTACGCAATTTAGTCCCGCAAGGGCCGGAGTGCTGAAAGGGGTAGAAGCGCGGGGTGGGGGTTGCAGTGTACATGATTTTCTAGCAAACGCTGTCATTTAAAAGAAACATTTCTCATATCTCATAGGCAGGTCCTTTCTGAAGTAGATTTGGTGCCAGGATTCCAAAGATATGTTGATACCGACATCCGAAATTATACAAATCTGGACGCTCATATATATATATATATATATATATATATATATATATATATATATATATATATATATATATATATATAGAACAGCACATGGTAAGAACCGAATGTGGACGTACACGGACAGTTGGTTTCGTTCTCAGTGTTGACAGTGGTTCTTCCTCTTTCTTTCATTTTTTCTTTCTTTCCTTTTTTTTGTTCCCTCTCACTCTCGCAAACATCTTTCAAGGCGAGAGGGACGCGGCAGCAACGAAGTTTCTCCCGAAACTGTTGGGAAATAAATATATTTATCCTTGACAACGCTCCCGTTGTGCCATATCCCATACCTATATATATATATATACTGTTGTTGTTGTTGGACGGTCACGTTTCAAAACCAGGTCAACGCATGGGATGCCTCGCGAAGACAATGCCTTTAACGACTTAGGCCTGTGTCGCTCACCAGCATATTATAAAATAATAAGAAAAAAATGGCAGCATATTCACGGAGTTAATGATGGAGAGTGGGGCGAAGCATTTGTTCGTCCATTCGTTATTGCTTCCGTCCATCTGTGTGACCATCCATGCGCCCATCCGCCCGTCCGTGAGTGCGTCTGTTAGTGCGTCTGTTCGTGCATCTGTTCGTGCGTCCGTCCATTCGTTCGTCCATGCATCCGCCCCTGCGTCCGTTCATGCATCCATCCATGCATCTGTCTGTGTGTTTGTCCGTCCATCTATTCAACACTCCAAGTATCACCATCTCACATCTTTTCACCATATATTCCCCATATAGAAGCACCGCCATCCAGCGGACATTCCAAGGACTAAACGAGAGGTGGCACACGCACACTTTCTTACGGCTTGCGCTTCGTATCTACTTCCCACCTTTAACCACCTCGAGTTCATGGTATATACTAGTTCATTGTATTCATGGCACTGCGGATCAACGCTCGCTAAACCTTTCTAAAACTAAGGAGGTGACACCCAGCGAGTATAACGTAGCAACCCTTTCTTGTCAGATAGTGCTTAATGTACAGGCCAATTGCTGCTTATGGGGATCGCAGCGTGCGCGTTAGCTGAAAGCCGAATGCTCCTGTCTCTCATTCGCCCTTAGCAGCTATTGGCATGTACATTGAGCATTATCTTTTATTGTTCAACAACGCACAGAAGAAATCTCTCACTGGTACCACCTTGGAGGTCACAATTTTATACTTGTTGCACATTACAATGGCTACGAGGGACGAACAGGTGCCGCTATAAAGAGCTTCGTCCCGAAAAAGTGTGGCAAAGACAGTCATATGTGGGCCGCAGGCCTCAACCAAGAGCCTCACGGGCCGTATGCGGCCGGCAGACTGATTGTTTGAGACTGATAGCTTAGAGCGTAAGAAAAAAAAAGCCTTTTGAAATGTTAGGTCATACGTCTCCTGCATAACATTTTGTTGATGTGTTTGCTTCCCGTATAAGTATGGTACACGAAATGAGCCCTTCATAATATTCTGAGTGTATTTCTGACAGTGAATCTATTCTAGCTCAGTGTAAAGTGTGTTGCCGTGGCCGAAAATTGTCATCGTCGAAACGGACATGTGGCACGAACTTTGTGCTAATCCAACTACTCGCACTGCTACGGTGGTGCCTATAATAACTTGGTAACGAGTATGGAAAGACAGATAAAGAAGAAGGAAAGAAAGAGAGAATAAAAAAGAAGATAGAAAAATTTCTGCCAAAAAAAATGTTTTCACAATGCAGGATTCGAACCAACGTACCCACAATCTGAAGGCGAGCGTTCCGTCCACTCGGATTTTTTTTCTCTTTCATGGCATTTGCCAAGATGAGTATTTGAATGGTCAGTAAAAAGAATGAATTAAATGGCACAAAATTAAAGCACGCTCTCAGAGCATAGCGTAGACTTGTACAGTCGCTACCCGATTCTTGGCCGTTCCCCCAGCGTGGGTGTGAGACACAAGTTTGGGATCTACTTCTACATATAAAGTATGGCAAGTGGGCGGGAAAGGGAATTGAGTGCGAGGAGCAAATGTGATGATGAGGCGGGGAAGGAGAATGACAGAGAGTAAAGCGTAAAACAGATCATTTAAAAAAATTTTTTAAACGAACTCAAACTTGGACAAGATAAAGTAGACAGGACAGCGATGTATTGTCCTGTCTTCATCTTGTCGACGTTTCGGTGCGCTGAACAAAACTTTTCGAAATGAACGTCAACCAACTGGCCCAGCTAGCCATCTTCCTACCACGGAGCAGAAACACAGGGATAAGTAGAAAAAAAAGATACAGAGTGAAAAAGAAATGGAAACGGAGAGAAGACCAACAAAAGAGGAGAAGATGAATAGAGAAAGACAGAAAAAAGAAAGAGAAAGCAAGTATCGCGTCGTCTAGCAACGAGATACCTCACCACCTGGCCAGCCACTCATGCTTGGACGCTAAGCCATGACCACAGACGGACACATCGAGAACAACCTCCGCTATAGCCTGGTTGCGTATACTCCCGATGAGGAACCAGTGCATCTGTAAGGGCCATTCCACGCGCTTCCCGCACAGCCGCAACGCACGTGCCGGGACCCTTACCACACGCAAGCGGGAGACAAATAAGCCAATTGGCGACGCTGCGGAGGGTGAAAGAGCATCGCCGATTGGCTTATTTATCCCCTGCTTCATGCGGCAGGGGTCCCGGCACGAACATTGCGGCTGTGCGGGAAGTGCGTGGAACGGCCCTACGGTGGACGTGTCGGTCGACGGGAAGTACGAGCGGCAATGGACTCGTGCGTAGCTGTGCCTTAAGCTTTGCAAGACTTACTGCAAAACGCTTACATTTTTTATGATTTCATTGGTCTTGAAGATGTGAATTCAGGAATTTCTCTTCGTTTCACCGTAAGATATGAAGCTTCATAAATTGTGATCAAGCCATTATATTTTCACCGCAAATTTTCTGCGGGTTAAGTTACTTCACGGTAAATAGTCAATCAATACACATGCCTTCATTGAAGCTGTTTTTCTGTTTTTTTTGTTTTCTGCTTTATCTTTCAATTCGTATAAAGTTAAACTGATAAAAGCTTAGCATTATTCTTGTGTACCATGACACGACAATACAAGAGTGGTTTCTTAATCGCGCTGTGACGCAAGCTGAATTTACGAAAGAAACACTAAAAAAACAGACAAGCGATGGTGTCACGGTTTACGCAATAAGGTTAGGACCCGTATGTGAACGTACGAAAAAAAAACGACGTCAAAGAAAACTCTTTCTACAATACAACACAGACACGCAATGAAAGCGCCGAAGGCGCGCACTCATTATGGCCTTGCACCGGGGCTCTGAAACGCCGGCAATGTCAGGAATTCGCCCTGTCAGGACGAGCTCGCTCGAGGTGGAATGTCGCACGTTAATCTCTCGACCCCGGCCGGTTAGTACTGCGCAATCCACTTTCGGTGAACGCGCACCTTCGTTTAGCGCTCGCGAAGCCGTCCGCTAAGTGTGAGACCACGTGCTTAGGACCTCGACAGAACTACATCCTCACTCACTCGACACTCCCACTGTCTTTCGCTGCCTGTCACGAGAACCATCTGTGTGACAGGTATATAACTGCTGCGTGGAGGCAGACAAAATGGGTGGAAGCAGGCTTAACGTCGCCCCAAAGAACGCGGACTGCCGTCGAAATGCGGCCCACGCAACGCGCGGAGCTGTCTTGGTGTAGAATCCTTGCGAGAAAAGGAGCAGCGGAGACCGAGGACGTAAACTACGCACGTCACAGCTTCTTCGAGTGCGCCACTAGCGTGACAATTGCGAACGCTGTGACGTCACGATATCAAGTTCATGGGCGATCGCGTCTATAGCTACGCGGAGAGCGGCTCTAACTGCGTGCCGGTGCTGGGCAACGTCCAGTTGTCGCACGCCGACTCCTGTTGACAGAAATCGGTGCGCGGATTGTTACAGATATCAATACCACTGCCGTTCAAAACACGAAATTCCGCTCGAAATCAGAAACGGGCTCCAGCTAATTGTTTAGTCGCATGTGTTGCACGTGTATAGAATTTTGGGCTACTTATGCGTTACCTTAATATAAATCAGTCATTAATGAAGCCGGGGGAGGTAAAAGGAACGTTAAATGTGCAGTTTTGTGTGTATTGTAGCAATCGTGATATAGACGGAAAGACCCCAAAAGGATGAAAAATCATGCCGCTGGCAGGCATAAACCTGCGACCTTTATAGGGAGTGCATGATGTCTATCACGAGACGGCTTTACGCACTCTGATAGCAGATACTAAATACTCAGAATGGTTCCCACTCGTGCCACAATAACGCTCCCTTCACTTGGGGGTTGATTTTTAGCGGGACGGCCTTAGCTGAGTACGAAGTACTCAAAATAGTTCAACATTTTTTTCCAAACACACCACTTCTTCTAAACATCTTCACTGCTTAATGACATAAAAAAACACATGTAGGGGTCCCTTTACGTATTCAATGCCAGTGAGTGACAAGACAACAACTAATCGACTCATACCAACCAAGCTTCTTAAGGTGCCGTTGCTCCTACTGCTATTAACGGGTCAGACACAGCCTAGCAAAATTCTTTGTTAAGTTAACATCGCGTCGGAACCAGTGTAACAAAGTAAGCTAAACAGGGGCTCTATGAAGGATCGGCCGAGTTTCGCGATACTCGGGATATTCCCGAGCTTTGGTTACACCCCCTTATGAATGAGCCAACAGGACGAAAAGGTCGAATCCACCCTCAGCACGCTGCGTTTCATTGGTTACGATAGTACCAGTCATCACTTCAAGGACGGTCGACTGAGTTGGGTGGTGTTTTCAAACCAGAGGCATGTTATTTCATTTGTTTGTCGTTCCACAGAGGGCAGATGTACACCCATCCACTAAAGGTGTCAGAAACTTTTCGTGATGATACGTTTTAGATGCAGGGGTGTTTAAATTTATTTTAAAGCTTGTAGTGCTCGCACTAAGTCTGTTTTAGAATAATCAGCGTAGTGGCCTCTGAGATCAGTACTGGCCAAGCGTCTTACAACATCGCAACGGCAGCTAAATCCGAGGCCACGTTTCGGTCTGTACATTCTAGCGAGGCCACGCGTCAGCGTGTACACTCAAGCGCTCTGCTCAGTGCGTCGTCTTTGTTATCATCAGGTGCTAGCACCCAAGCAGGTGCGGCCGGCTAATTAGCCATTTAGATGAACGGTATATACTTCGCTAGTTAGGTCAGGACATGCTATGACCAAGCTAATTACGCCAAGTCATGATAAGCCCCAGGTAATTACGCCACATCTTAAGATGACCATGCTGATGAAACCATGTAAAGCTAGAACCGGCATAACCAATACATGCTAGATAATGAGCTAACTAAACTATGCTAATTAACGAAACATTGTTTATGAGCACGCTAAGTAAACCATGGTAATTAACCGTTACTAATAATGTGACAATTAGTGTCCTGCTAGTCAGGATTACGTTTATTAGCTTCATACTGCTTATTGGTTTGCTAATTGCGTCCGAGATAACTGTATTTTAATTGAAGCCTTATCAACAATTCAAGACAGCTCAGTGTATTGGTAACTAAGCCTCAGTCAAGTAGTTCAATCAAACTTGAGACAGAGCTCTAGCGGTCTTCACTTCGAAGCCGATCACGCACATGAGTAGACGACGAACTTAAAAAGCTGCAAAAAAGCTATGTTATCATAATCTCCTCTATGGCTCCACCCTTGCACGAGTAGTGTAAGCTCACCAAATTATTTTATATGCAAAGAATCTGAAGCTTAGCGTTCGCTGCATCAAACGTTTGACAGTCACACCGGCACCATCACAGTCCCAAGATGAACTCGGGCCTTCTCAAAGAGTTTGTATCCGAGTTCACGCGTCAATCACATTGATCGACAGAGGCCCGCGGCGGAGATCGGGTACGCCCACCACGTTTGCTTTTGCCGAGGGGCAATACTCACGTCGAGTGGCACGATTAATCTATCAGCTTTATCGCGCAGACTATGCACACACGCACGCAGAAGTAAACGTGCTATCACCACACGGCTACGACGTTTCGCATTCAGTTTCACCGCGCTCACGACGTTTCCAATCACCGCCGCGTTGCCGCCATTATGCGAGCGCCCCTGGTGGCCACCTGTCCTTATACTTATCTGCAATATTCGATAGGAGAGAAATGAGCAGCTCAAGAGTGCTGGGTGTGCACCCTCGGTGTCTTCTAGAGTGGAAATTTCCATGCTCCAGGTGGAAGGAAAGAACCAGTCCGAAAAAGGACAACCGCCCACGAACATGCCCGTGGGAGGCGCGTGTTGAATTGGCAAAAAGATAGCGCGGCCATCACGCTTACGTGGCTGCACTATTAAAATGTTGACTGAGTGGCGACGCTGACTTGTTCTCACGCGGTGTTTCTTTGATAACCGCCGCAAATGTCCCACATGCGTATCCAACGCCACGCGCGTTCTTGTTGCAATTTTTATCAACGCTGCTATCACGCACTGCGCACTGTGTTCATGCGACGGCCACCGCAGAGCAAGCTCGGAGCAAACTCGTCTGCCGAGAAGCTTGGGACATCCTGCATCACACCCCATGCTCTTCTCTGCGCGCAAATGATACAATTATTGCGAAAGCGTGTTCCTTTTGACCTTTACACCGCAACAGCGTCGACACCGAACGCAACGGCCCGTCTCTCCGGATTCTCGACAGAGGCAAGTGCGCGCTGAGTGACTCACCCATCTTGGCCGCTCGGAAGCTGTTTCCCTTGGGTATGTGCTGGATGTCGAAGTTGAGCGTGATGTTGGGCAGCAGATTGCGGTCCTTGTTGATGCGGATCACGGCGTACTTGAAGGCCAGCTCCATCGCCGACGAGCGCTGGTCGTCGGTGAAGAGTGCTCCTGGGCGTCAAGGAGGAAAAAAACAAAATTAGGAGACCCTAAAGTTCTCCCTTTAGTAGTTGAATGAAACAGCGACATCTTTTTCCTATTGCTTATTTCAAACACTTAGCTCATGAAACCTTTAGGAATCTGCTATGCACTCACTACGTGGCCTTAGGGGAATACGCGCAGTATCGTGCGTGCCTTTTGTAGTGTGGTACCGGCTTTCAACTACGCAGCCATAATGATAATCACATATTCTTACGCCCAATCGCAATGTACGCTTCTACCCCGAATTATTACTGCAATATTTCATGTTGCATTGTTGTCACAGGTCCCGTTAATTCGGGAGGCGATCACCGGGCTAATTCCAAGGACCGAAGTATCGGCCCCCCGAATCGCAGCACGAAAACGTGGACAATTTAGAAGTGGTCCTATTTGGCGCGCCGGAGACGCCGGCTGTGGCCCAAAGAACAAGTCAGAGCCGAGAGTTGATAACCAAAACAAAATTATATTCTCAATTATGACAGATCAAAACGATACACAAGTATGCTCACTCGACAATAGTTGACTACAATATGTCACCAATCAAACAACGTACTACGCAGTACAATCAGCCACGCTCGAAACAACGGACACGGACAACAATACGCACTACAATGCAGTCACATGCATCGAACAACCAAGACACTTAAAGACTAAAGAGTTAGGAAACTTATTCAGTCCAAAGTTCTTAAGACAAAAGTCTGGATGATACCCTTCCGAGAATCACTCACTCAAAGTCCAGCGTTATTGTCGTTCCGCTGCCCCCGAAGTTTCTCTTCCAGGAAACCTCGCGCGTTAAATTGGCCGCTCTCCAGGCTCCAAACTTCTTTGCCGGAAACACGTCGGCTTCACACACGCAGCTGTTGCCACGCGTCTTCACTCGATAGCGGTAGACACACACTCTTGCCTGTAGCTCGAGTCTTCACCCCTCAGGTGGAAATCCTCTTCTTCTCCTCCTTTGTCACGGAAGACAAAAGGCTTCGCCCACAAGGCGGAACACCCTACGCACTCTGGCGCATACTTTCTTTTTCTCCTGCTTTGTCACTAAGGACAAAACCTTCACCGACAGACGCGGCGGAATAACCCCACGCACACTGGCGCTAACTTCCTTCTTCTCCTGATCTCCCATCTCTGCTGCTCGGTTAAATACCTTCCGCGTGAGATTCCAGAAAATTCTCGTCATTTCGTTGGCGCGATGCGCAGCGAAGGCTGGGGGAAAGCTCGAGACGGTTCGACGGCCGTCCGCGACGGATGACGCAACCCGGCATCACCACGCCCCTTTCCATCGAGAAATTTCCAGGGCTTGCTCGGCCGCGATGCGAGGAGGTTGGTCGGCGAACCTACGCTTCCGAGGGGAGAGGGACGCGCGCCCGGGGAGTCTTTGGATGCTTGTTTTCTTTTTTTATCGTTGACCTCGAGGTGTCTCTCCGTAGCTTCGTCGCGAGAATTTGGCGGCGCGCCCTTTTTTGAGCGCTCGTTTTGTGACAATGTGAGGAATGTATACAGGACGCGTGTTTTTGTGAAGCATTAAAGCTACTTTCTCGGCATTTCCAAGCAGAGGAAGTTGTCTTCACTGTTTGCACAAGCAGAGGCGCGGCCATATGCAATTTTTCACGTGGTACTTCAGCCAGATACAAAGATCTTGCCGATGTTTTACTGCCTGTACCATTGTACCGTCAGCTATATTGTGCAGGCCCAGGACAGGATGTTCTGAAACGTGTTAAAAGAAGACTTGTAGCGCGAGGAGTCAAAACTTTTTTCTTTAAATTACATACTGGTACCTTACCAGTTAAAACATGGTTGCAGGATAACGGAATATTCGTGTCATGAAGCACACATTGCCACTTGTGTAGTAAACCGGAAACAATTGAGCACGTGTTTATAGATTGCTGAAACGGGGTCTCTTTCTGGGGCAGATTGCAAAGAACCTTGAAAAAAAGAATTACCGTTAAGTCCACACGGCACCCGTTTTCTTTCGGTTAAAAACGAGGCAGGTGCAGCTTACGATCTAATCATGCTTCTGGCCTGCACAGTATATGGAAAACCCGATGTGCCTTTGAAATTACGGATGTAGAAATGCTATGTGTGCGCCAATATTTTTGCGAACCTGTGTGCCATTTTCTTGAAGTTCTGAAGGGCCAAGAGGAAGTACCGGACTGAACTGGGCGCATTGAGCAATTGTTATGAATGCTCAAGTATGATCAATAGTCAGCTGAGAGCTGACGGTACCCGAATGAATTCTGTGGGTGTATTTTGTGTTTTGTGATGCACTTGTATTTTGACCAATATGTAAATATGTAAAATGTGAACAGTCTTGATATGCAAGGCAATAAAGAAAAAAAGAGGCGTGGCCGTGTGGTAGAACATCTACTTGCCACACAAAGGACCCGGGTTCGATTTTAACTTGGTCCCAAACAACCGTGGTTTGGATACCGCTATGCTTAAGAATTTTTAATTTTATTTTATTTGCATCGTTCTCGGTTTTTCGGTCGCTCATACGATGAGGATTTCTCGCTCCCAGCGAACGACGCCACCGCCGACGCCAGAATTTCTGCGAAGCGAGCTCTTTAACGCTATTGCGTTAGAGGAAACAGAGACCATTTGGAGCTCCTGCAATACAAGCGAGTGCCACAGACCACACTAACAAGTTTTTCGCAAAGTAGCCGCGGAGAGCTTACTGAGATAGATAGATAGATAGATAGATAGATAGATAGATAGATAGATAGATAGATAGATAGATAGATAGATAGATAGATAGATAGATAGATAGATAGATAGATAGATAGATAGATAGATAGATAGATAGATAGATAGATAGATAGATAGATAGATAGATAGATAGATAGATAGATAAGATAGATAGATAGATAGATAGATAGATAGATAGATAGATAGATAGATAGATAGATAGATAGATAGATAGAGATGGAAGGAAGACGAAGTGATTCGTTTACGGAACCCATCTTGCTCGTCTTTGTGCTTTTCTGGTTTTTTCGCCGCAGTTGTGGGGTCTATCGCCCATATATCGTGGTGATGGACGTTCAACCTCACGGGGCACCGTCCGAGTCCGGTTCGACCGCTGGGCCTGCTTCGAGGAAGCGAGGAAACGCGTCTAGTGAGAGTGAGGACACTGAGCTATACTCCGCATCAAGCGACGAGTCCTCGGACGACGGCTTCCAACCCGTCCTGTACCGCAAGGCTAAACGAAGGATCGTCAATGCATCTTCGGCATCAAGCACGACTACCGTGAAAACTGCCCCTCAGCGATGGCCTCACTCTATCCTGTTTGTGCCACTGAAGGCTACCGACAGTCTACGCGGGCTGAACAGGCAAGCGCTCTCTGTGTATCTCGAGAATATTACGCCAAATCAGATCAAAGAAATACGTCTAAACGCAAGAAAGAACATCTTGGCAATCGATGTGCTGAACCCACGTGCGCTAAACGCGCTTCAGAAAGTAACGCAACTGGGTAACATCAATGTCAAGCCTATAATACCAGCTGATAGCACCACGTCAACAGGAGTCATTTATGACATCGCCACTGAAATTCCAGACTCAGATCTTTCAGTGCTAATAAAACCGGCAAATGAAGATAACGTCATTGTGAATGTCAGCCGCCTTGGTAACACACATTGTGTGAGAATTACGTTCAAAGGGGACTGTCTCCCCTCCCATGTGAAGGTTGGCCATTTTCGTCACCAGGTCCGACCATTTATTCCAAAACCTATGCGATGTCATAAGTGCCAGAAGATCGGCCATGTGCAGGAAGCGTGCAGGAACTCCGAAGTGTGCCCCCGATACTCAGAACCACATACCGAGGACAAATGCAGCGCAACCATACTAAAGTGATCTAATTGTCAAGGTGCCCACAGTGCATCTTCCAAAGACTGTCCACGCATAAAGAAGGAGTTTACTATTCTTAGACAAATGGTGCGAGACAGCTCTACCCACAAAGAGGCCGCGGAAAAAGTCCGGCGAAGACGACGACGTCACCGTCGAAGATCTTCGCGAAGAACGCAGTCAACTACAAGAAGTAAGCCAACGCATCCGGGAACGACGCCCACTGCAGGGTACACCGCGGCGAACGCAGACGATGGAAGACAGAAAACAAAAAGATCTCTCTCTACTGAAGATTGTCCGCCACTTACGCGCACGCAACTTGTGGAAAAACCACATCAGAAGCCGCATTCATCAGAGCAAGCTGCGACAACAGAGGAGCAGCGGAACTTGGATAAGCAAGTGATTGCTCTTCTACGACGCATAATTAATGCCATTCGCACTGTGTTAAACAACATGCGCACAACGTCAGACAAAAGTGCACTTCAAGTACTGGACACTCTGAGTCCAGTACTGGCGGCTCTTGAGTAGATAATGGCCCACCAGCCAATGTCTTTCAGGGAAGAGGTCAAAAAAGCAACAATTTTTCAGTGGAATGCACGGGGACTGAAATCACGCATCGCAGATTTCCGTCGGTTCGTTTCCACTAATATGTTTCCCATCATCGTCATCTGCAAGCCAAATTTATCGAGCGCTATTAGACTCTCCGGATACGAATCCTTTATGTCGGCTTGTTATAGTGGAAACAGCAAGGTCCTGCTGTTTATTCGACGTGACCTGGCCTACATTATTCGGCCTGTACCGCCTGACAACGATAACCAATATATATACTTAACAGTGAAGAAAAGGGGTCTTACTGTCACTGTTGTCGGTGCATACCTGTCGCCATCAAGTAGATTTGACCACAGAAGACTAGGACACATCCTATCATCCACTCCTGGCCCATGGGTGATCATCGGAGACTTCAACGCCCACCATACGCTATGGGGGAGCCCGAAGATCAGCGCAAAGGGTAGAAGTCTGATAACGTTTGCTTCAGACAACGAGCTGTGCTTGTTAAATGATGGCAGCCCAACATTTTTACGTGGCCCTGGATACAGCAGTTGCCTTGACTTGGCTTTTGTTTCTCGAGGTCTCGTCAGATGTGCCGGATGGTTTGCGGACATAGAAACACATGGGAGCGACCACATTCCCACATATGTCAAGATCAGAGGATTATCACCTTGCAAGGTACGCGAAACTATCCAAAGAGTGGACTGGACCAAGTTTGAATCTCTCATGGAAGAACGCTGTCAAGAGAACACCTCATTTGACTTAGAAGAGGTGATCAAGTCCACAGTGCAAGACACAGTGTGCAGCCTCACATGCTCTTCGAGAGTAACCGAGTTTGATGTGGAATTAGAATGACTTCGGGCTCTCCGACGGCGTGCGGAACGAAGGTACCGACGCACGAAAGCAATCGACGATTTACGAATCGCTAGACGTGTTCAGAAGAAGATACAACGCCGCATAGACAAGCTACAGTCACAATGTTGGGCAGCCTTCTGCGCTTCTTTAGATCCTCGCAAGCCTTTATCACACTTGTGGAGGACAATAAGAGGGCTCCGGACATCTCCCATTCAGTGGTCTCCATTCAAGGCTCTAGCCCTCTCTCAACAGAGATCGGAGGTCGACGTGGCAGAAGAGTTCTGTGCCAACTTATCTGGTCAACTCGCAGATCCCAACATCTCCACGCTCTCACGTGATGGCACGACATCACACGATCACCACATGGACCAATTTTTTTCTATTCATGAGCTTAAAGCAGCACTGGCTTTGTGTAGACGGACATCAGCACCCGGGCCTGACGGAATATCATACAGAGCACTGTGTCACCTTGGTGAGTGTGCGAGGAGTGCCCTCCTCGAGATATACAACGACTCGTGGCGAGAGGGCACCCTCCCAGTTAACTGGAAGACCAGCCGTTTGGTTCCATTACTGAAGCCTGGCAAGTCACCATTGGTGCTCACATCATACCGCCCGATTGCACTGGCTAGTTGCTTGGGCAAAGTGATGGAGAGGATGGTACTTGGACGGCTAGAATGGTTCCTGGAGCATCACAACATCTACCCGGACGCTATGACGGGATTTCGCCGTGGCCGGTCATCAATTGATAGCGTCATAGACCTGGTCAGCTACGTGCAACATGAAAAAGGCCGTAAACGTCTCTGCGCTTCTTTATTTCTTGATGTTAAAGGGGCGTACAATAACGTCACACATGAAGCTGTCCTCGCCGCTTTCAAGGAGGTAGGAGAGGGTGGTCGGATGTTTCAGTGGCTACGCAGCTATCTCTCTGAGCGATCCTTTTTCGTGAGAACCGAGGATGGTGACACTTCGCTACATTACAGCCACCGTGGTGTTCTCCAGGGTGGCATACTTAGCCCTGTACTATTCAACCTGACGCTAATAGCTCTCAATGAGCATCTGCCAAGTACTGTCAGATTGTCAATGTACGCGGACGACATCTGCGTTTGGACGTCTGTAGTAACACGTCTACAGCTGCGAGCGCGAATTCAGAGAGCTGCCACTCAAGTTGCTATTTACCTCCGTCAACGAGGTCTGAAAATTTCCTCTGAGAAATGTGCACTAGTGACATTTACGCGCAAACCAATGCATAACTACAGCGTTCTGATAAACAGCGAAAGAATACGTCACCTCCGATCATACAAGTTCCTAGGTTTGACAGAGAGCTCTCATGGCGCTCTCATGGCAATTGACAGAGACTTCTCATGGCAATTGACAGAGACCTCTCATGGAGCTCACATGTATCATACATGAAAAGGCGATTGACAGGCATCTGTCATTTGTTCAAGTTCTTCGCTGGAAAGAGCTGGGGAATGTACACAACTGCTATGTTGCGACTATACAGGTTTCTTTTCCTTGGATTCCTTCGGTACAGCCTACCTGTGTTAACCAACGCAAGTATAACAAGCATACGAATGCTTCAAAGTGTCCAGGCTCAAGCACTCCGGATATGTTTAGGCTTGCCCCAAAGTGCATCAACAGCGGCGACTATCGCCATCACAAGGGACAACCTCATCAAGACCCACATTAATGTGGAAGTGCTGAGGACACATATACGACACCTTGCTCGAACCCCTCGACATCACCTAGCCTCTCTACCAGTGGTCCGACCATGCACATCTTACTGCAAAACAGTGACCGCACATGGTGAGTCGATCCCAACTTCGTTCTCTCCTGCCGCTAGACCTGTGACTCCACCATGGTGCCTCGCTCAACTAATAATTAATATTAACATACCTGGCGTCGAGAAAAAGGCCAATTTGTCGTCACCGGCTCTTAAACAGCTCACACTACTTCTCTTGTATGAGAAATATCAAGACTCCACACATATCTACACTGACGGATCGGTTCAGCCGGACAGCTCTACAGGAGCAGTAGTGATACCAAGGTTGGCCACGACAATTAAATTCAAGACATCTCACGCAACAACATCAATGGCAGCAGAATTGGCAGCACTTCGTGCCGCGTTGCAATTTGTAGTTGATCAACCTACACGCAAGTGGACTATTTTCTGCGACTCGAAGGCGGCACTGCAGTCTCTACTATCAGCCTTACGCCGTGGACCACACGAGCAGCTGGTACTAGAGATAGCAGAGGTTATACACCACCTGACTGAGAAAGGGCACCAAATTACATTTCAAAGGTTGCCCAGTCACTGCGGAATCATCGGCAATGAACGGGCCGACAAAGCTGCCCGCTCAGCCCACACAGAAGATCATAAACTACGACTACCACTTTCTAGGACGGATGCTGCACGAGAGCTCCGCAGACTTGCTCGCCGGCAAACCACATCGCAATGGAATCAGCCGCACTTCAAGCATGCCCGACTGTACTCGCTTGACCCTACGCTAAGTCTTCAAGTCCCGTCGAGGCTTCGCCGAGCAGACCAGACCCTGTTATGTAGGCTGTGGTTGGGCGTTGCATTTACCAACGCCTACGCTTTCCGCATTGGGATGGCCGACACCGCAGCCTGTGGCCACTGTGGCAAGGAGGAAACCATTCAACATGTTCTTTGTGAGTGCCTAGCGTATAGTAGGCGGCGACTATGCCTTCGCAGGGAACTCAACAAATAAGATGATGAGCCTCTGTCGGAGCAGGAAATTCTGCAGTATCGTCAGGATGCGACTTCACAGAAGAGGGCCCTGAAAGCGCTGCTAAACTTTTTGCGATTGACCGGCCTTGCTGAACGGTTGTAGCTGGGACGCCCTTCCTGTGTGTGTTTTCGTTTTTTTTACGAGTGCGCGTGCGTTTTTTTTTTCCTCTATCTAACCCCTCTTTCTTGCCCCTACTTCCCCACCCCCAGCGCTGGGTAGCAAACCAGATGCCAATATCTGGTTAACCTCCCGGCCTTTCCTTTCTCACTCACTCTCTCTCTCTCTAGATAGATAGATAGATAGATAGATAGATAGATAGATAGATAGATAGATAGATAGATAGATAGATAGATAGATAGATAGATAGATAGATAGATAGATAGATAGATAGATAGATAGATAGATAGATAGATAGATAGATAGATATGTAGTGAAGAAGAAAGACGTTGATACCATCAGGTGAGCTATCATCAGCACAAGAAGAAGGCACGAGATCGGCGATCAAGCACCGTCATCTGGTTTCGCCTGCGTTCCTTTCAGAGCTACCACCCGCTTGCTCAGTCCTTCAATAAACCCCCTCTACATTTGGTGGATCGTGCTGGGTAACTGCATCACCTACACCCTGGAACTCCGATCCCGCACGCTGCCGTCGACCATGCAAGTTGACGCTGCCCAACAGACAGCACCTCTCGCGGCTCCTACTTGCCCCGGCCCGGTTCACCAGCGAGACCCCCCGATCTTTTCGGGCGCCGAAGACCAGGACGTCGAGGACTGGCTGTCGTCCTACGAAAAAGTCAGTGGACCAAACAGGTGGGATGACGCTGCTAAGTTGAGCACCGTCAACTTTTACTTGGCTAATGTGGCGAAACTGTGGTATACAAACCACGAATTCGAGTTCGAGAACTGGGCCACTTTCAAGCAGGCAATATCCTCGGTTTTCGGTCGCCCTGCCGTGCGGAAGTTGCGCGCCGAACAACGCCTGCGCTCACGGGCACAAGAACCTGGCGAAACGTTTACCGCCTATATTGAAGATATACTCGATCTCTGCAAGCGCGTCGATGCCGCAATGAGCGAAAGTGCCAAGATCCAGCACATTATGAAAGGTGTTGATGACGACGTCTTTCAAATGCTCCTGGCGAAGTCTCCTTGCACGGTGTCTGAAGTGGTAACTCTGTGCCAGAACTACGACGAATTGCGACGGCAACGAGCTCTCACCCGTCGTCCATTTCAGCCTAACCAACCACTCGCTGCCCTGGACGTCGTACCTGACCACTCCCGCCTTCTAGCACAAATGAAAGACTTTGTGCGTGAGGAGGTCGCACGTCAGCTTTCCCTCCTGCCGTTTTGTCAGCGCCAAGAGCTCCCGCAGCAGCAGCAAGAGCAACCACCGACACCGTTAGCTCCCATGCTCCGACATGCACTTCAGGACCAGATTGCCGAGGCTATGCCAGTGCCCTTTCAGCAGCAAGTTGTCGCCGCGCCCCTTACTTATGCTGACGCAGTAAAGAGGCAGCAGCCACACCAGCCCTCGCCGTTCAATGGACTGCCGCATGTCACCGCTCCTACTCAGTCTTCCGTCGCATGGGCTCCTCCCCTCGCTACCACAGCCTCGACTCAGCCGTATGCCGCGTGGGCGGCGCCCCTTGCTGCAAATGCCTGGCGAACGCGCGATAACCGGCCGATTTGTTTTGCGTGCGGCGGACCTGGCCATATCTCCCGATACTGCCGTCGTCGCGTGCCCGCCTACACAGACGTCCGACCACGAAGCAATTACATGGACCGACCACCTTTCGGTTATGAAAGTTCGGATCGTCAGTCAAACATGTCTTCCCGTGACTATCCGGCAACTTCGTCTCGTCGCTCACCTTCACCCAATCGACGCTCCTTGTCACCCATGCGTACACTACCAGCCCCTCAAAATGAGGGAAACTAGCCGTCGCAGTTCAAGGGGCAAGAACTGCGCTATCGAAATGTTCAAGTCCTCGCACCTTGCCGTCAAATATCGTCGAAGTTTTTGTAGACGGCGCCCATGCATACGCTCTTGTGGATACCGCTGCCGCTGTGTCTGTTATAGACGCCAAACTTTGCCGCAAGCTCCGAAAGGTGACCACGCCGCTTGATATGTTCTTACGTGCAGCAAATGGAGAACCTGTTCGACCTATAGCCGCCTGCACTGCCCGACTCAAAATTGCGGAGGACCACTACATTGTTGAGTTTATCGTCCTTTCCTCGTGCTCTCATGACATCATACTTGGCTGGGATTTCCTATCCCGTAATCGTGCCGTTATAGATTGTGCCCGTTCCGAACTTGAACTGCTTCCGTTCTTCGAGCAGCCCTACGACCACACTAATCAAGCCGCGCACAAGCTAGTTGTCAAAGAAGACACTGACATTCCACCGACAACAGCTGTTTTGCTCCCTGTGGTCTCCGACGGCATGCGTGATGAAGTAGCATTTTTCGAGCCATCACGCCTCTTTCTAAGTCGGAAACCACTTCTGCTCCCTTATTCAGCCCTCTCAATTTCTAATGGAACCAGTGCTCTCTGCCTTACCAATCCCTTTCCGCATACCATCAAACTGTTTAAAGGCGAGTCTCTTGGATGCGTACAGCCCATTGATAACGGACAAATTTTTACCGTGCCGCAAGAATCATCCCAAAGTGACCTCGCCGCCCTCAGTGCTCTTAACCACTCTCATCTACAGACTTCAAAAGTGTTTGATTCGGCGATCGCAGACGGACTGTCACCATCTGAACGATCTGAACTCCTCCAACTGCTGTACCAGTACCGCGAATCTTTCGATGTTGTTCAACCTTCACTTGGCCGCACTTCTACCACTCTACATTACATCGATACCGGCTCCCATGCGCCAATACGACAGCGACCATATCGTGTTTCCGTGACGGAACGCCAAGT
The DNA here is from genome assembly GCA_013436015.1 of Rhipicephalus annulatus. NCBI lineage: Eukaryota > Metazoa > Arthropoda > Arachnida > Ixodida > Ixodidae > Rhipicephalus > Rhipicephalus annulatus. The sequence continues at coordinate 115,919 of WOVY01010693.1, read as the reverse complement.
TATTACCGAACAGGTGAACGATATGCTGCAACGTGGCGTCATTCAACCTTCCCAAAGTCCATGGGCCTCACCTGTAGTGCTCGTTAAAAAAAAGGATGGTTCCGTTCGCTTCTGCGTGGATTACCGGCGCCTAAATAAGATCACTCGAAGAGACGTGTATCCTTTACCCAGGATTGACGATGCCCTTGATACTTTACAAGGTGCCGAGTTTTTTTCATCATTAGATTTGCGCTCAGGGTATTGGCAGGTCCCCCTTGCCGATGCCGATCGACCAAAAACAGCCTTCGTGACACCGGACGGTCTGTATGAGTTTAATGTCATGCCCTTCGGCCTCTGCAATGCGCCTGCCACCTTCGAGCGTATGATGGACTCGGTTCTTCGGGGTTTGAAATGGCAAATCTGCCTCTGCTATCTCGACGATATAGTCGTCTTTGCGCCAGACTTTAGAACACATCTCGTGCGCCTCAAACACTTTCTCACGTGCCTGAAGAATGCTCAGCTCCAACTCAACCTCAAGAAGTGTCACTTCGCTGCTCGCCAACTTACGATTCTCGGGCACGTCGTATCAAAGGACGGTATACTTCCAGACCAGGCTAAGTTACGTGCTGTCGCCGACTTCCCCAAACCAACGACTATGAAGCAGTTACGGAGCTTCGTGGGGTTATGCTCCTACTTTCGCCGGTTCGTGCGCAACTTCGCCTCTATCATTGCGCCTTTGACCGAACTTATAGGCAGCACCACTGATATTTCGGCATGGTCTTCTGAGTGTGACCAAGCCTTCTGTACCCTTCGTCGTCTCCTCACTTCGCCACCAATACTGCGTCACTACGATCCTACGGCAGCAACTGAGGTCCACACCGACGCCAGTGGTGTCGGCCTCGGTGCGGTTCTCGCGCAACGCAAGCCTGGATTCGCCGAGTATGTCGTCGCCTACGCCAGCAGAACTCTTACCAAGGCTGAATCAAACTACAGCGTCACCGAGAAGGAATGCTTGGCGATCGTTTGGGCGCTTGTCAAGTTCCGCCCATACCTTTATGGCCGTGCTTTTGATGTAGTAACGGACCACCACGCATTATGCTGGTTATCGTCGCTTAAGGACCCATCAGGTCGTCTTGCCCGTTGGGCTCTTCGGCTTCAAGAATATGACATTCGCGTGGTATATCGTTCCGGCCACAAGCATGCCGATGCTGATGCACTGTCACGATCTCCCCTATCCCCGGACATCGCATCTGTTTCCTCGGACAACACGTTGTCAGCGCTTGACGAGGACACCATCTCTTCTGCACAACGCAATGACCCATGGATCGCTTCGCTTCTTGACGCGTTATCCGAGGCACCGACACTTCCAACCACTCGAACCCTGCGCCGCCAGGCTCCGCACTTCAGTATTCGGGATGGCCTTTTGTACCGGCGCAACTATTCAGCAGATGGTAGGAAATGGCTACTAGTCATTCCCCGAACGCTGCGCTCTACCATCTGCGCGTCGTTTCATTCCGACCCGCAATGTGCTCACGCCGGTGTTTTCAAGACCTACGAGCGCTTACGAAAAAGGTATTACTGGCGCGGAATGTTTACCTTCGTCCGCCAGTTCATTCGCGGCTGCCACGAATGTCAGCGGCGGAAAAGCCCGCCACATCCTGCAACAGGTTCATTGCAGCCACTTCCATGCCCAGACCGCCCATTCGACCGTGTAGGAATTGACCTCTACGGACCACTCCCATTAACAACGGCAGGCAACCGATGGGCTATCGTGGCAGTGGATCATCTAACACGGTACGCTGAAACTGCTGCTCTCCCCACAGCTGCAGCACAAGACGTCGCAACTTTCATACTCAATCGTTTTGTGCTTCGTCATGGTCCTCCTCGAGAACTCCTCAGTGACCGAGGGCGTGTTTTCCTCTCCGATGTAATACAAGCACTTCTTCAACAGTGCCATATGGTTCACCGGAAGAGTACAGCCTACCACCCACAGACGAACGGCTTGACTGAGCGGTTTAATCGTACTCTGGGGGACATGCTCGCTACGCATGTCGCTTCTGATCAAACAAACTGGGACCTCGTTCTCCCATTTGTGACATACGCGTATAACACCGCTACGCAAGTCACTACAGGGTTTTCCCCATTTTTTCTCCTGTACGGTCGCGAACCATCACACACCATCGACACTTTACTGCCATACTCGCCAGATCCCTCCGAATACCAGCCTGTCTCGGAAGCCGCTCGTTACGCAGAAGAGTGCCGCAAGCTAGCCAAGCGGCTTACTACATCCGACCAACAGCGCCAGAAGGAGATCCGTGACGACGACCATCGTTCTGCACCAACGTTCGTTCCTGGAGCACTTGTATGGCTTCATGTACCGCCCTGCGCCCCTGGTGTATCACCCAAGCTACTCTCCAATTATCATGGTCCCTACCGCGTGGTCGAGCGTACTTCACCCGTGAACTACGCCATTGAACCCCTCACGCCACCGAGCGACCGTCGTCGGCGTGGACGTGATATCGTTCACGTAAACCGTCTGAAGCCGTACTTTGACCCGCTTGTCCCCACGTGTTAGATCGCCAGGATGGCTTCAACTTTTTCGCCGGGGGTAATTGTAGTGAAGAAGAAAGACGTTGATACCATCAGGTGAGCTATCATCAGCACAAGAAGAAGGCACGAGATCGGCGATCAAGCACCGTCATCTGGGTTCGCCTGCGTTCCTTTCAGAGCTACCACCCGCTTGCTCAGTCCTTCAATAAACCCCCTTTACAGATAGATAGATAGATAGATAGATAGATAGATAGATAGATAGATAGATAGATAGATAGATAGATAGATAGATAGATAGATAGATAGATAGATAGATAGATAGATAGATAGATAGATAGATAGATAGATAGATAGATAGATAGATAGATAGATAGATAGATAGATAGATAGATAGATAGATAGATAGATAGATAGATAGATAGCTTCGCTCGCTCGCATCGCTCGCTAGATAGATCCTCGCTCCTAGATCGATAGATAGATAGATAGCTAGATGTTCGCACGTAGAGATTGAGAGGTGCTAATCAAAATAATCGAAGATGAACAGAATATATCAAAAGCAGCAGAACTCAGTTCTTTTTTTTATGGAAAACATTGCAAACGTTGCGTAAAAGGAGAAAAATGACTAAGGTAAATAAAACCATGAGAAGGGGAACCAGCTCGGAAGCAGTCGGCGAGCAAATAAAAACCCCCCTACGAATACACGTTTTTCAAGCTCCAACACCCCTGTCACAAATATCGTGTCGCAGGAACAGGAGCGCGCGCGGCGTCTTTCGCTTCTTGCGATGTGCGAGCGAATTCTTGTCGCGACGATCTCGCCGGGCGAAGAAGAGTCGCCGACTATTCTTGTCTTTGTTAGTTTCTACCTACTCCTTAGCTTCTTTCCCGTTTCCCGTCAACTAGGCGCTCAGTGCCTGGGGCAATTTTTATGTCGCGGTGACAGCGCGAAGGATGTGGCCGCGGTCGCTTCGTCGGACTCGCTTCGCACGATGGCTTGTCCCCAAGCGCACGCTTGGGCAAACCCCCGATGAGAGCGCCGAAAGATTCCGCGCTCGACTGAGTTTTGAGAGATTCTCGAGCTGTTTTATCAGCACCCTGGAGAGTTCTTATCGAGTGTTATTACAACACCAAAAAATCTTCTTGTTGTTCTCGTGACTAAGCTTTTTTTTTTACTCTCCACTCAATTTATACCGCCCCTCACGCGCGTTGTGTACTGAAGGGGCCCCTCTCAATGTTACAACTCAGATATTAGTTTTACATTGTTTAGGGTTGTGTCTCTTGAGGGCTAGTGCCTGCTTGAGAGATGGGTGTGACACTTTGACTACACGACGTGCTCGTGCAACAAAGTAATATCAGTGGTCATGATACCCATTAGGAGTTTGAGCAGTGTTTTGGTTTGGTTCAGATTTGTTTTATTGTAACTTTCATATCCATGTAACAAAAAACTTCGCAAACACTTGTTTGGTTCGATAGCCTAACTGGCTAGTAGAGGGACCAATTGTGTGTCATACCTACATACTTGCGCAAACGGTTACACAGCGACAAAGGACATCAAACTGGATACAATATTTAAAAATAGAATAGGTAGCGAATCTCCACCAAGCCGCTAATTCTACAGAAATCAAAGCAACGGCCTAAACTTACAGATATTTTTTCTGGCCACTCCTGCGGCTAATTTCAATTCTACGCACTTACAGATTCCCTACACATGATGCGTCACCATACGGCATTGTCTCCTGCACGCTACACCTTTTAATAAAATCTATAATGAAACATCGCGTCGAAAGTAAATGACATGAACAAGCTTTGCAACAAATCACATACAACTTGTTGGCCTTTTGCACGAGAGCTTCAACATAGTAGTTCACCGACTATATATAATATTTAAAAATTTCCCAATTCACTCTTCACTAGTTAGGGAAGCCAGAGAGAGAGATTAGTGGCTGGATGGTGATGACAACCTGAGAGAAGGGCCTCTAGCTTGCTACTCCATGACGGTAAAGTGACTGTGAGGGCCATGATAGGTAAAATTGTTCGAGGAAGGAACGTGGTATGGTGAAGTTGACAATAGTAGGCATGACGATAGTTGTAGCGCGAGAAGACAACGACGACAAAGAGACAAGACGAACACGAGCGCTCGTGTCCTTCGTGTCCTTCTTGTCTCTTTGTCGTCGTTCTCTTCTCGCGCTATAACTATCGTCATGTCATACCAACTAGCCCAAGCTGCCACATTTCTCAGAGTAGACACGTTTAGATACTTTGCTAATAGGTGGCAGCAGACTTCCTCAAGGCGACAGTGTTAAAGATTAAAAACAGTGTTAAAGAATTTCAGTGTAGGAGCTATTGGTTGAGAGCAAAAAAAATTGCAAGAATTCGATGTAAATGCAATTAAACAAATCATTAAAAAATACTTCAGTTTCGAGGGGAATAAACCCGTGACTTCTGCGTAGATAGCAGGTGTTCTACCTCAAAGCCAAGATCCTGCTCGAAATTTCTCCGGAAGAAAACTGTATATGAACGTTGTTTAGTGAGAAGAGTGTCATTTAAACACATCATTTTGCCTGGCAAAGGCGTCAAACAACAGCAGGCGTCAAAACAAGTGAGTTTCGCGACCAGTGGCTCGTCTGAAGAACTTTCAATTACAAAGCACACAGTAATAATAAATAATCATTACGAAGAAACCCATCAACAGCTTGAGCAGCTACGCAGTAGCACATGCTTACTTTTGCAGCAGTCATTATCGGACAGTTTGAAACAGGTTGATTTACAGGTGCACAGACGTTCTTTTCCGTGAGGCCCGGCGACCCGCATTGGTGGTTTAGTGGCTGAGGCACTCGGTTGCTAAACCGCACGTCGCGGGATCAAATCCCGGCAGCGGTGGCAGCCCTTTCGATGGAGGTGAAAGTGCTTGAGGCCCAGGTGATAAATTTAGTTGCATGTTAAGGAACCCCACGTGGTCGAAATTTCCGAAGCCCTCCACTACAGCGTCTCTCACAATCATATGATGGATTTAGGACGTTGAACTTCAACAATCACTATTGCGGCCGCCGAGATGTGAAGCCATACTAGCATTAAAGAAGGTGAAGCTCTAGCGTCTTTCAAGTTGTTATATCTATAAATCTATCAATATATATTTAAATTTTTCAAAATGTGTGAATCAAAAAATTTTGCGGTTCTCAATTTCAGCTAGATTTATTGCTATATATGCTAAATTAGGTCACATAATAAATGAAAAACCAAGTTTGTCGCTATTACACCACGCACAATAAAAGAAACAAAGAAAACAGTTACTTCTTGAGTCAGCTAGTACTGATTTCGATTGTTTTCAATGAAAGAAAGAAAGAGAAAGGCCGTGGGATCGTTCGACAAAGTGCATCTACAACCACACAAGTTTTCGTTTGGTGCTGTAACTGACCACACCAGTGCACAACCACAAGTAAACAGACCATTTTTAGTTTTGAAGCGAGGTCGAGTAAAGAACCACCATGCCTCGTCGTAGGAGTCAGCAGAAAAAGAACACCACCGTATACTGCTACTTCCTGTTCAGGCGCATCCACGTTACCAACGAGGCTGCGTGCAAGGGATCCTCTGATTCATTGATCATCGTATACGCAACACAGACCAAGAAGACAATGAACGTCCTCTGTCACGGTGTTACTGCGCCTGTCCGCTAGCGGAACACAGATACTCAGGCGCCTACTCATTCCTAACCGCTCATGAGGGGGCTATCAACATCCGACGGTATACGGCACGCCATGTGCTTTCGTCCCACCTAACACGGATGCACACAAATTGATGATGCACGGAGCCAGGGCCCATCTTTTCATATCACTCACCTCCGTTGAGACAAGACGTGGCATAACTGACAACTGTGTTTTGTGCTGTCGTTCAGTGTTTAATATATATATATATATATATATATATATATATATATATATATATATATATATATATATATATATATATATATATATATATATATATATGACAGATTCATACGTCGTCCCGTCGTCGTTGTCGCAGATGCGGACAGCCGTTACGAGTGTATAAGAGACAAGATCAACGCGCTGTTATACGTGGCGACTTTCTTCGACAGAGCGGCGTCAGCCCGCGACGTCGCCTCAGTGAGACACGGCGGCCACTCTCATCAATCGCGAGTCGTTCGTAGGACACGGTCTGCTGCATTTGAGAATCGTGTCGACGTCGTGAAGGCGGGAGAGGCGACTTCTCGGCGGACCGTCGCAACGTCACGAATGATAAGCACGGCTGCAGGGACGGGTGCACGGGGTGGCCTACGCTTTGCCGGATGTTTGCCTTCTGGTGGCGCCATCGCGAAAAAATGGGGACCTTCCTTAGCCGCAATAAATCTGTGAAAGTCTCCTTCCGGGTGTTCGCGTGTGAGTAGTGAGGGACTTAAGTAAACCTGGCTCTCGTACAAATGCGACTGGTGAGGGTGATTTGTCTACTTGAAAATGGGCGCACTGTGGCTCACTGAAAATTCTTGTGAGAAACGTGGGAGAGCAGAGGAGTTTCGAGAAAGAAATGAATGAAAAAAGCTCGCGCCCCATGACGCTCCTATTCGAAGGAATGCACGAGTTCCCGGTTGATTCAGCGGTCGCTAAATGACGTACAGCTTCCGAGGCTTTTTCAATAACTCTGAGACGGCCAAACAGTTAGCTTAGGGATCGAGTAAACAATGGTTGTCCGAGATAAATAGCACTTAAGAGCACTTGGTGCCACTACCGTAATGAACGTATTTATTGAAGTAAAGAAACATCGGAAATCAAAGCCGCAAAGAATGATGTGTATTAATCTGATTCTAAAGGAACTGTACTTAAGTAAAGTGTGGGATTGGGCTAGTTGGTAATCCATATAGAACTTCTAGGCGCAGTAAAACTTCAGACAACTAACACAAGAGACGAGGACGAGCGCAGACTTTCAACTGATTTATTACTACTACGACACACATATATATGTTAGAAAGAAGATAAGATCACTTGCTTAAGCAAAAAAACAACACACAAAATCAAAAGGCGAAAAAAGAGAGACTGCAAAACACCACGTGCTCACCCTGGACCCTCACGTGCCAAATTTAAAAACGCCAATTCTTTTCCAGATAATGCTATCGATGGTTTGCTGATACAGCTGCCTCGAGCAATTGCTGCAGCTTCAATCACAAGTCTTGTGCCTTCATTAGGGTGGGACGCGAGAACCCTTGTCTTTTCGAACAAAGGCTGGCATCCACATTCGGAACAATGAGCGGCCAAAAAACCGTCCCGTCCTGCATTTCTTACTTTCTGACAATGTTCTTGAAGTCTTACATTGAGGCACCTGCCTGACTGACCAACGTACTCAAGTCCACAAGACAAAGGTACGCCATAAACAATCCCTGTTGCACACTCAACAAACTTCTTTCGGTGCTTAATTTTGCAGCTACTCGCGGTGGTTCCTACGGGGCTTGTTTGGACAGATAATTTTGACAATTTATTCGGTGCGGAAAAAACCACTGACACGCCCGCTCTCTGGCCTATTTTCTTGAGTTTATGCGAGATACCATGTAGATACGGTATTACCGCCACCCTCTTGGGAGTTGCTTCTTGTAAAACGTCCCCATCGTTACCGGCCCTTGATTGTCTGCGCAGCTTCTCACACACAGAAACTAGCAACGAACCGGGATAGCCCGCTGCCTCTAGACGGAGAATCTGCCTGTCGAAACTTCGCTGGACTGAGTGGAAGCAAGATTTTGTTAAAGCGTTATATAAACATGCCTTTGCAATTCCACGCTTCACCAGTTTGCTGTGAGAAGACGCGTACGGCAAAAGGGGTTTCTTCCCCCGTGGCTCATACGTCCAACACACGTGCCCAGCTGAAAATGTTAGTATTAAATCTAAAAACCTCAGGGAACCATTTTCCGGCAACTCATACGTGAGAGACAGTGGTTCAAGGCATTCCTGGAACACTTGCAAGACTTGCTGAAAGCACTCACTAAGGACATCAAGATCGCAATCAAACAAAATTAAGAAATCATCGACGAACCGGAAGCACTTACTGACATTCATTTGTGCCAACCGTTGATGAATCTTTCTATCCAAATGAGCGAGATACAAATCACTCAACACTGGGGCGATGCATGAGCCAATGCACACGCCTGTGTTTTGCAGAAAAACTTCACCATTCCACTCCGCAAAGGTGGAGGCAAGGTAAAGCTTCAGCACATCCAGGAAGCCAGAGACAGAAATACCACACTCGTTTTGAAAGGCAACAGCACCAAATTCAGAGATTGCTTTTTCAATGACATCAACAAGTGGTTTTTGAGGCAGAGAATAGTAGAGATCCTTTATGTCGATGGAAACACCCACTCGACGAGTGGACACGTGTTGACGGAGGAAACCAACAATCTGCGAAGAATTGTTCACTAGAAAAGGATCATTGATCGGCAACAGTTTTAGGTACCTCTGAAGCCAGGAGGCAACACACTTCTGCCATGTGTCCCGTTCAGAGATTATTACACGAAAGGGCATATCAATCTTATGCGTCTTTGCAGAAAAAAACAAATTTAGCGCCAGTCTTTCTTGTTTGTTAACTGATCTCGCGAGACTACATAGATTAAGCTTATCAAGCATGTTGCACGCTTTTCGCTTCGCATCCTTCAGATTAACTTGCGGGCAAAGGTTAAACACAGAGTCAATAGCCGCGTGGCCTTTACTCATGAAGGTCCGGTTTCTTACGACACAAAACCCACCTTCTTTGTCCGAAGGCAGCAGACATAGGTTGTTGCTCTTTAGGTAGGAGACGACTTTTCTCACTGGAATGGTCTTTCCTCGAGGCGCATATCGGTAGAGGACATCAACACCTTCTGAAACACACCTCTCAGATTCACTGTCCGGGGCAGCCCTTGAAACGTTCCGCACTAACGAAAGCAGTTCCGCAGGTGAGTTTTTCTTTTCCACGGCGAACTTTGGTCCCAGGGATAGCGTTGTCCTGACGTAGTCTGGAAGGCTAATTCCCTCTTCAACGTGGAGCTGTCCTGCAGAGCGCACTTGGGGACGCCGTTTTTGGCGCCGAAGTAGAAACAGCTCTTGTTTCCATCTGCTCTCTACAGCATGGTCGATCAGCTTCGTCCATTCGTGCCGTTTTTTCACCCTTGCAGACCTGTCACCAGGACCGCGGTCCACTTGAACGTACAGAAAGTCCCGAAGTATTCGAGCTTGTCGCAGGGTTTCAGAACGCAGAATCCTGCAGACCCGCCTTCCGTGACCGACGGATGGAGCCAGGCTCCCGAACGCAGCCTGAACGTCCAGCGGTAGCTGACCGACACGAATGCAGTAAGCCAGTGCCCGTGCCCGGCACAGGGCAAGTGAAATGAGCGTCACAAGCAAAAAAGGGGGAAAGGAGCTACAATTAACAGTACCCGAAGAACTAGAAATGTACTTAAGTAAAGTGTGGGATTGGGCTAGTTGGTAATCCATATAGAACTTCTAGGCGCATAAAACTTCAGACAACTAACACAAGAGACGAGGACGAGCGCAGACTTTCAACTGATTTATTACTACTACGACACACATATATATGTTAGAAAGAAGATAAGATCACTTGCTTAAGCAAAAAAACAACACACAAAATCAAAAGGCGAAAAAAGAGAGACTGCAAAACACCACGTGCTCACCCTGGACCCTCACGTGCCAAATTTAAAAACGCCAATTCTTTTCCAGATAATGCTATCGATGGTTTGCTGATACAGCTGCCTCGAGCAATTGCTGCAGCTTCAATCACAAGTCTTGTGCCTTCATTAGGGTGGGACGCGAGAACCCTTGTCTTTTCGAACAAAGGCTGGCATCCACATTCGGAACAATGAGCGGCCAAAAAACCGTCCCGTCCTGCATTTCTTACTTTCTGACAATGTTCTTGAAGTCTTACATTGAGGCACCTGCCTGACTGACCAACGTACTCAAGTCCACAAGACAAAGGTACGCCATAAACAATCCCTGTTGCACACTCAACAAACTTCTTTCGGTGCTTAATTTTGCAGCTACTCGCGGTGGTTCCTACGGGGCTTGTTTGGACAGATAATTTTGACAATTTATTCGGTGCGGAAAAAACCACTGACACGCCCGCTCTCTGGCCTATTTTCTTGAGTTTATGCGAGATACCATGTAGATACGGTATTACCGCCACCCTCTTGGGAGTTGCTTCTTGTAAAACGTCCCCATCGTTACCGGCCCTTGATTGTCTGCGCAGCTTCTCACACACAGAAACTAGCAACGAACCGGGATAGCCCGCTGCCTCTAGACGGAGAATCTGCCTGTCGAAACTTCGCTGGACTGAGTGGAAGCAAGATTTTGTTAAAGCGTTATATAAACATGCCTTTGCAATTCCACGCTTCACCAGTTTGCTGTGAGAAGACGCGTACGGCAAAAGGGGTTTTCTTCCCCCGTGGCTCATACGTCCAACACACGTGCCCAGCTGAAAATGTTAGTATTAAATCTAAAAACCTCAGGGAACCATTTTCCGGCAACTCATACGTGAGAGACAGTGGTTCAAGGCATTCCTGGAACACTTGCAAGACTTGCTGAAAGCACTCACTAAGGACATCAAGATCGCAATCAAACAAAATTAAGAAATCATCGACGAACCGGAAGCACTTACTGACATTCATTTGTGCCAACCGTTGATGAATCTTTCTATCCAAATGAGCGAGATACAAATCACTCAACACTGGGGCGATGCATGAGCCAATGCACACGCCTGTGTTTTGCAGAAAAACTTCACCATTCCACTCCGCAAAGGTGGAGGCAAGGTAAAGCTTCAGCACATCCAGGAAGCCAGAGACAGAAATACCACACTCGTTTTGAAAGGCAACAGCACCAAATTCAGAGATTGCTTTTTCAATGACATCAACAAGTGGTTTTTGAGGCAGAGAATAGTAGAGATCCTTTATGTCGATGGAAACACCCACTCGACGAGTGGACACGTGTTGACGGAGGAAACCAACAATCTGCGAAGAATTGTTCACTAGAAAAGGATCATTGATCGGCAACAGTTTTAGGTACCTCTGAAGCCAGGAGGCAACACACTTCTGCCATGTGTCCCGTTCAGAGATTATTACACGAAAGGGCATATCAATCTTATGCGTCTTTGCAGAAAAAAACAAATTTAGCGCCAGTCTTTCTTGTTTGTTAACTGATCTCGCGAGACTACATAGATTAAGCTTATCAAGCATGTTGCACGCTTTTCGCTTCGCATCCTTCAGATTAACTTGCGGGCAAAGGTTAAACACAGAGTCAATAGCCGCGTGGCCTTTACTCATGAAGGTCCGGTTTCTTACGACACAAAACCCACCTTCTTTGTCCGAAGGCAGCAGACATAGGTTGTTGCTCTTTAGGTAGGAGACGACTTTTCTCACTGGAATGGTCTTTCCTCGAGGCGCATATCGGTAGAGGACATCAACACCTTCTGAAACACACCTCTCAGATTCACTGTCCGGGGCAGCCCTTGAAACGTTCCGCACTAACGAAAGCAGTTCCGCAGGTGAGTTTTCTTTTCCACGGCGAACTTTGGTCCCAGGGATAGCGTTGTCCTGACGTAATCTGGAAGGCTAATTCCCTCTTCAACGTGGAGCTGTCCTGCAGAGCGCACTTGGGGACGCCGTTTTTTGGCGCCGAAGTAGAAACAGCTCTTGTTTCCATCTGCTCACTACAGCATGGTCGATCAGCTTCGTCCATTCGTGCCGTTTTTTCACCCTTGCAGACCTGTCACCAGGACCGCGGTCCACTTGAACGTACAGAAAGTCCCGAAGTATTCGAGCTTGTCGCAGGGTTTCAGAACGCAGAATCCTGCAGACCCGCCTTCCGTGACCGACGGATGGAGCCAGGCTCCCGAACGCAGCCTGAACGTCCAGCGGTAGCTGACCGACACGAATGCAGTAAGCCAGTGCCCGTGCCCGGCACAGGGCAAGTGAAATGAGCGTCACAAGCAAAAAAGGGGGAAAGGAGCTACAATTAACAGTACCCCGAAGAACTAGAATGTACTTAAGTAAAGTGTGGGATTGGGCCTAGTTGGTAATCCATATAGAACTTCTAGGCGCATAAAAACTTCAGACAACTAACACAAGAGACGAGGACGAGCGCAGACTTTCAACTGATTTATTACTACTACGACACACATATATATGTTAGAAAGAAGATAAGATCACTTGCTTAAGCAAAAAAACAACACACAAAATCAAAAGGCGAAAAAGAGAGACTTGCAAAACACCACGTGCTCACCCTGGACCCTCACGTGCCAAATTTAAAAACGCCAATTCTTTTCCAGATAATGCTATCGATGGTTTGCTGATACAGCTGCCTCGAGCAATTGCTGCAGCTTCAATCACAAGTCTTGTGCCTTCATTAGGGTGGGACGCGAGAAACCCTTGTCTTTTCGAACAAAGGCTGGCATCCACATTCGGAACAATGAGCGGCCAAAAAAACCGTCCCGTCCTGCATTTCTTACTTTCTGACAATGGCGTCCGAGGCAGCTGTATCAGCAAACCATCGATAGCATTATCTGGAAAAGAATTGGCGTTTTTAAATTTGGCACGTGAGGGTCCAGGGTGAGCACGTGGTGTTTTGCAGTCTCTCTTTTTTCGCCTTTTGATTTTGTGTGTTGTTTTTTTGCTTAAGCAAGTGATCTTATCTTCTTTCTAACATATATATGTGTGTCGTAGTAGTAATAAATCAGTTGAAAGGTCTGCGCTCGTCCTCGTCTCTTGTGTTAGTTGTCTGAAGTTTTATGCGCCTAGAAGTTCTATATCTAAAGGAACGACGTCAGCACGCATTGCAAGTTCGTTTACGAACATTTTCAATGGAATGAACAGCAAAATAAAAAAAGTCGCCAATTCCTTTTTTTTAGGAATTGGTATAACACGAAAGTGAAACGTGTCTTCACACAGGTATTTGGTCCTTTATTTTTCATTGCTTCGCTAGAAAGGTGAGAGAATGAACCCTACAGTAATAAACTGCAATGTTACGCGAGGAACAGCAGGCAGCTCGTAACTTGCAACACATACCTCAAGCAGAAAGCAAGCACAAAATGAGCATTCATAGGACAAGCGCGGACTAGCAACGGTCCCAGCTCGACACTTAAAGCGCGCTGTTGAACCAGAAGGAAAGACGCACAAAACAAGGGCACAAGTATACACCGGACAAGCACGAACAACTGTCACACTTCCTGCATCATGTGTCAGCAAGATGTTTTTTTTTTCGTAAACGCAGCCGCGGCAGCGAGCGAAGTGACCGTCATGCTATCTTTAACCTCTCTAACTTCAAAACAAACTTGCAGATGAAGCACAACAGGGGCTACGCACCCGAATGCCGAAATGAACGTGCACGCGAGTCAGCGACCACGCCAGAAAACATCTGTACACACTTTGACCACGCCATGTGGAGGCTCGCGCGCATAGCAACACGCGGGCGTGCATGCGGTGACGACCTTAGGCGCGCGTCCCTAGCGCCATCTCACCACTGATGACGAAAACGCGCTGAAGTTGCTGAGCTGCGAGGACCGCCACTGGTACATGGTGTATATAAATGGCTCGCTTTTAACATGTCGAGAAATGAACGCGTTGTGGATTAGCGGTTAGCGTCACGCACTCCAGAGCGCGAGGGCACTGGTTCGACGTCTCGATATGGAAATATTTCTTCTCATTTTTATTCTTTGCATTCTGTTAGTATATATTTCATTACGTTATATCCGTGACGGAAATACGTCAGCAGCGCCGCTACGGACACCGAAATAAAGCACTTTTGAGCTAAAACACTCCACTTAAACGAAATTTCTCGCGTATATAACCCATGATACATGTGAAGTAACTCTACGGCAACTGCGGTCGGCGCAACTCTTTTGGCACTTTATCCAAAAACGAAGCATAACTGACTGATTCTAAATAACTGGTCTGGTATATACCATGTCCAGGAGCCAAAAAAAAAATGGCAGCATATCCACGGAGTCAATGATGGAGAGTGGGGCGAAGAATTCGTCCGTCCATTCGTTCTTGCTTCCGTCCGTCCATGCGTCCGTCAGTGTGACCGTCCATGCGTCCATCAGCCCGTCCGTGCGTGCGTATGTTCGTGCGTTCGTCCCTGCGTTCGTCCATGCAGCCGCCCCTGCGTCCGTTCATGCGTCCATCCATGCATCTGTCTATGTGTCCGTTCGTCCATCTATTCAACACTCCAAGTACCACCATCTCGCATCTTTTCATCATATATTCCCCATATAGAAGCACCGCCATCCAGCAAACATTCCAAGGACTAAACGAGAGGTGGCACACGCACACTTTCTTACGACTTGCGCTTCGGGTCCACTTCCCACCTTTAACCACCTCGAGTTCATGGTATATACTAGTTCACTGTATTCATGGCACTGCGGCCGAACGCTCGCTAAACCTTTCGAAAACCAAGGAGGTTACGCCCAGCGAGTATGACGTAGCAAACTTTTTCAGTAAGATAGTGCTTAATGTACATGCCAATGGCTGCTAATGGGAAATGAGAGGCGGAGAATTCGGCTTTTACTTTCTTACGGCTTGTGCTTCGTATCTACTTCCCATTTTTAACCACCTCGAGTTCATTCATGGCATATACAAGTTCATTGTATTCATGGCACTGCGGCTCAACGCTCGCTAAACCTTTCTAAAGCTGAGGAGGTCACACCCAGCGAGTATAACGTAGCAACCCTTTCTTGTCAGATAGTGCTCAATGTACACGCCAATGGCTGCTAATGGTGATCGCAGCCTGCGCGTTTACTAAAAGCCGAATGCTCCTGTCTCTCATTCCCAATTAGCAGCCATTGACATGTACATTGAGCACTATTTTTTATTGTTCAACAACGCACAGAAGAAGTCTCTCACCGGCACCACCTTGGAGGTCAAAATGTTATACCAGTTACAGACTACAAGGGACGAACGGGTGCCGTTATAAAGTGTTTTGCCCCTAAAATTATCATCATTACAATTTAGATTCGCTACAGTACATGAACGCACCAACAAGCGATTTGTAATTCTTTGATATTCACGTCAGCTGACCCCACTTAATTTTAGCAGATTTTCTAATCTGATCATACAACCTGGTTACCTGACGTTCTCCTGCACCAAGCCTGTGATTCTAATACTTCATACATACTAACTATAGCAAACATTTTATTACAGTTCCTAATAGCACCAATTTTCCTCATTCATAAATACAATACCCACAACTCATTTTTGCGTTTATTTCTTTTTTTACTCTTTAGTCTGTCCTGACCAAGCGTCACAAGTTCTTCCCAACTAAATTATATTATGGAGTCAAACAGATACGCTACAGACACAACAACACCGCCTAATCCAAGGAAAACACGAAGCTAGCATCTCGTCAAAACGAAAAAAAAGAGTAAATTTGTTTACGTTTTCAAACCACCTGTGTTCTCTCGACAATGTCTTTCTTTTCGCTCTTCCTCCTCGTTGTCATTCCGCTTGATATATTCTCTATTTCACCAAAAGCATCACCGACACATCCACGCTTCTTGATCTTTCGAAACAGCAACCACCGCTCACTCATCGGCAATACCGAGCTAGCAAATGCGTTTGGACCCTCTCAAACACGCTTCGCCCGATGAATAACGCAAAAGAGAAATTCGGACCCCGTCTTCTTTTTATGTTTCCTGTTATTGTAGTTATTAGCCGAGTCATTTTTATCTCTTTTTTTTTCTCATTTCTACGCTCCACCGCACCCACTGTGGTGAATTCAGGCCCACGGTAACAACACACAGGAACGTATAGATCGACACCGCCAGCATTGTTTGTCCATTGGATCCAAATCTATACTGCATACCACGTCTTCCACAAAGTCGAACGTTCCGGGAACAGTCGACGCTTCGAACGTGGTCGTACGCTGTTGAGGCGAAAAACACCGGGAAAGGGGTTAAAAAGAAGCAAAGAAATCAAGGAGGACGAGGTAGAGAAGAGACGGATGGATGATGGAAGCGGCTGCGTGGCTTCGATACGGAATGGCGTCCGTTGCTGGCACGCCGTTCTCACCCATTTGTTTTGCAGATAGGGATGAGGAGTACTCTTCACCTCGATAGGCGTCTATAGCCTCCCATGGTTGCCGGAGCGGCGTTCGCCCGCTCGCTTTCGGTCCGCGACCCTGGCGCATTCATTCCGATTTGGCGGGAAAACACTCGACTTCTCTCGCGCTGCTGACGCGCCGCAAGGGCCATTTGCGTCCGCTGAATGGCCCGGCCCGCTTGTTTCGTGCGCCCTGCCATCATCGGGCTCCGCCGCCAAAGCCGGTGATGTATTCATGAGGCGGCCGAACAGGTCCCGGTGGCAAGCGTTCGGGATGTCGGGCAAGCTCGAGCTGGCTCGTGGATGTCGTCGGGTTACTGTAAGGATTTGTTTTCTTGAGGGAGAAATCAAGTGGAAGACGTCCTCCTAATGGTTAACACTTACATATCGTTGTTATTGTCGTTGGAGCTGCTGTTGTTGTGCGTTCATCCGGAATATCGTAGAACATCGAAATTCACAATATCATAGAACTTCGGTCGGACTGACCTCTCGTGAGGTTGTTTCGTGCCTATTTTTTGTTTGTTTATTCTTGAGTAGAATCAACTGGGAGACCTTGCGGACGAACAGTAACTCTCTCATACGAACCACGAACGCTCACATACATTCTGGTGACCATTGCTAACACTTGCGCTGCCGGCAATGACGTTAAAAATGACTCAATCTCTCCTTCAATATCTTACATTCAATTGCATTCAAATTTATGCATTATGTTCGTGCGCTCGGTTTCCAATGTGTCCTCACCTTCTTCAAGTGCGCTCAGTACTATCGCAACTGCACCAACACAAAACACGATGGTCGCATTACGTCGTTGAAATCATTGCGATACATGTATACAATAGTGCTCATGCCCCACCCTAGACGAAGAATGCGTGTCTATCAGCTGAAGACTGCGCCACGAGCTCTCGCTAGCGGCTTCAGTTCACGCAGCAGTGGTACCAATACGCTATCGCTTTACGGCGGCGAAAAAGCAGTCGCAGCTGACACAAAGTGTGCTGTTTAAAGGGGCACTAAAGTCAAATAACTATTTCCATCAGAGTGAAAGCTCAATGAATGACAACATCCAAAACGAATATTTTATCAACAACAGTGCCCTACTAACTGAGAAATTAAGGTAAATGCACAAAAACACAAGCGCTTCAGTAGGACATTTTCGAAATGAACCCGATGACATCAAACAGACCACCTACAATAATTCACTAGTAATTGATCTAATTGCACTAAATAAAGAACCTTCCATGCATCAAGAGACGCAACACAATGCTGCGTGTTCATTGCTGTTTGATTCATGGAAAAAAGAACCGCTGCACGTTACTATGGAGTATGGCACGAGTGGTTCAAAAATTCAATTTTCGCATGGTTACACGGGACATGTAGTGCCCTCTAGTGAGACGCAGTTGAAACAAAAGCGTCTGCAATTTCGAAGCCAATGGCGGGAAATTGATCTGTGGCCACTGTTGCTGCTGTGGTTCCCGCTGCTTTCGGTCTGCTGCTACTAGCGCAGTAAAGCCGTGGAACTTGGTCATGGCAACAGTCACGTGAGAGGGTCCGGTCATGCCGCTTAATGAGGCGGGTAATTTGAAGTGCACAAACCCTATGCGGAGCACAAAAACGTGATTTTATTTCAAAATAGGCCCTTTCTTGGCACACAACTACCAGGTTTCTGGACCGCCATTTCAACAATCAACGTCGATTTAATAGTTAGATTTAGTGTCTCTTTAACGACTCTCTGGACGAACCGTTAGGTCTGTTCACGTAAATAAAAGTTCAATAGATATATATCAGGAACATATCATATTAGACAGCCAATAGGGCAGCAGCTATATTCAATGACGTAGTGCAGACTATATTACATGAGATAATTCAAATAACGGTATACGCGGCTGTTTAAGCCTCATTTCACTAACCCTCACTTTCCTACTTACAAGCAGTGGAAGGGAAACTAAGACCAAAACGTAATACTTGCGCGACGTGGTCAATGGCAGAGTGATAATGAAGCTCTTATCAGTAAACTCTCCAAAAATCACCCCTGAAGCAAGACTTGCTACTTTCCGAAGAAAGCTTTCGATGCGGCGAAACTCATTTGGCGAGTCGAGCGCCCACTCCCGTAAAGTGAATTTTTGAGGCACGAGATACTCTTAAAATACACCCCAGATGAGGTTGCGAAAGCGACTAAAGATAGAAGTGCTCGCAGACTAAACTGCGGATCTCCGAAGATGAGGCTATTTTCGGGGCAGATCGTTTTAAACGCGGCTATTTGATAGGCCTCATTTAGGTGGGAATGTTCGGAGTCATTACCGAAAACACGAGAGAGAGACAGAATACAGCAGGGCTTTTAAACTGAGCACCATCGGGAATTTGTAGGGGGCAGATATACGAAAGTAGGACGTTCCGGGGATACAAAAAAAACAAGAAGAAAAGAAAGAAAGAAAGAAAGAAAGAGAAAGAAAGAAGGAAAGAAAGAAGAAAGAAAGAAAGAAGAAAGAAAGAAGAAAGAAAGAAAGAAAGAAAGAAAGAAGAAAGAAAGAAAGAAAGAAAGAAAGAAAGAAAGAAAGAAAGAAAGAAAGGTTTCTTGCAGGCAAATAGCCAAAGCTACTACCACGTAGGTTCAGGTCATCCTGTGTTCTTGCCTTTTGTGCAAATTGCTCTTGTTACCACGAGTTCGGGTTCTCATATTAGGGGCCAGACGTAAAGGGCTGGTCCCACAGCGCTTAGTCACCCCCCCCCCCTCCCCCTGGTGCGAACACCCGGAGACCTCTTTCGGATGTAGCATGTGGGAGACGCCATTAAGAGGGAAGCGCGCACAAAAAAAAAAGATGGTGATTACTTCGCACTAAGAAAGAAGACAAAGAAATTACGTCGCAAAGGAAAGAGAAAACTGCGGTGCGGAAAAAAAAATGGCGAAGTGGAAATAGCACATTTTCGTCGAATTCCTTCTATTCGGCGAACCGATTAATTCATCTGAGCTCGGACGCTTCTGGTTTCGTCCTCTTGGGAAGGCCAAGTTTTTGACACTTTTTTTATATTACTATTGTTGTAATCTTTCTTTCTCACCATCGTACGACTAAAATGCCTTCACCGGGCGAATCGCGTATCGCCGGATCCCTACACAACTGAACAAGAATGTCTGGTCCATAGTACGATCTTCAAATGTTTCCCAATCGTCGCAGAATTCACAAAATCGCTTTCCACATGACTGATGGTGAAGCTGATGAAAATTATAAAATTATCTCGCAGTTGTTTTGTTTTGTTTTCGGTTTGTTTCTGATTATGTAACGCAAGAAAGTGTAACTAATGATCAGACGCAAAGTATTATCCCAACGGGCGCATGGCTCGACGGCTGTTACGTGATTCTTCACGCTTCACATCCGCTCGCAGTCGTGGTACAGTTGTTACGGTGCTCGGCTGATTACTCGTAGGTCGCGGGTTCGATTCCGTGCTCGGCGGCTTTGTTTCAATGGAGGCGGAACGCTGTGGCCCCGTGTATCGTACGATGTCCGTACAAGTTGAATAACTGTATAGATGGTCAAAATTTTCGGAGGTTTTTATAGCATGGCGTGCCCCATAATTACGTCGTGGTTCCCGCCTTTAAAATCACATCAATTATATTGTTATTTACGCTTGACACCCGTAAAGGAAAAGGTCTTGATTAACGGAACATACTGAAACATCCGCAATAATTTTGTCGTCTGCTTCAATTTTTGGAAAGTACACTGACTCTTGTACCTCGCTTTCGGCATGCAAGAATGGTGGTCGTAGTGTGCTCCCACGAAGTTCGATAACTGGAGTGTGGTATGATCGTTTTATTTCCCTTATGGCGCTCAGTATGGACGAAAAGGCGCTGTAAATGCACCTCACGGTTGCTGAGAATAATATAGAACAGTTGTTGAGTTTGTAGCCCTAAAAGCACGAGGTGAGAGACGCGGTAGTCGCGGGCTTCGAAAATTGAGATCTCCGGTGATTCTTTAACGAGCTCCTCAGTCTAACAACATGGACCTTTGCCATTTTGCCTCGGTAGAAATACGGCCATGATCCTGCGACCTTCGTGTTAGCGTTCAAGCGTTCGGAGTTGAGAAGACCACGTAGGATAGAGAGCTAAGTGATGCATGAGCTAGAAAGTGAAGAGAACATGCGCCACGATCATTCAGAAGAGAAGCAATCTACGCAGCACCAAAGCCTGCGCGTTGAAATGGTCGACGAAAGGGTTTTGTGAGAGAAAAAAAAAAAGATGCTATTGATCACGCGGGTGATTCTCCATCCTTTTTCTTCTTAGCCCTAAATCAATGTACAAAGCTGACTGAATGTAGGCAAGTGACACCGAAGAACTTTTTCCGAAAACTACGATGCTACTAAGTCGGCAGTATATGGTGTGTCAATCGCTTAATGAGTGAGACGCGCCTATAGGCTGAAAGATGGCCTTCACTGTGGAAAAGACTTTTCTTCGGCGAGAGTTGCAAGCAATATCGCCCCTGTTTTGGGAACTAAAAAGGTGCGGCGGGTACCGTAGCACATGTTTGGGATCTCCCCCCCCCCTTTTTTTGTCTTTCACTCTCGCACTTTAACACACCACAAAAACAAGCAGAGGTCACGTGCATTGTGTTCGGCCAATATCGATCTTCCTGACTATAATGTCAACGCTACGAAAAAAATTTATTGTGAGCTTCGAACGCGCAGACAGGGGCACACATAATTGTATGAGCAAAATACGCACGTACCACTACGATACATAAACTACCACAGTAACGATGTATTATTAGTTTACTGTTCTTGAGGCTGAATTGAGAGAAGACGGAGGGTGCGTGGCGTACAGAACAATGTGCTGTATTCATATGACACAATGTGTGACTGCTCCTGAGCTACTTCACTCACACAGAGAACACTTTCGGTACATCGCAAAACCATATTTCGCGTGAAACGATTAAAATGAAGCCTAAAAGTACAACTTGAAAGTATTCTTGGTGCCGTTGCATACATTTGAAGGTGATATGACACTAGACGACACGGACATGGAGTATGACGTTCGTACTATTCGTCTGGCGTCTAAATAGGAACACATTAGCTTAAGCTGTGTTTTGAACTGGAAGCACATATTAGTTGCGACGCGCATATTATAACGTTCTTGTTTTGTTTTACTTTCTTTTTTACGTGTGTGCGCATCATTGACGTGTCTTAGGATGGCAGAATCATCTGGAACAGTAGAGCGGTTTACGAATTCCACAGTGTAATACGATGGCGACCCTTGTTCGTAGCGCCCGTCAGCTATGTGTTTCATTCCTTTCTCAGATGTGCACGGGGCTAATATCGGCAGCAGACATGTTAGTCGATGGGAAAGTGACTCCAAAGATGCAAGGAATCGAGAATCTGAAGTGTTGCTGCCATCTAATTCATCGCAAATTTCTTGAACAGTTCTCTTCAGCGCTCGTATTCCCAAATAAAGATCCTCTAAAATTTTGTTTAAGGAAATACTTCAGCCAATCCCGATTGGGGAAACATCAATTGCGGAGTCAGCTGACCAAATAGAAAACGCACTTGCAAAAAAGAATTTTTGTAGGTTAGGTCTAGGTCTTTTCCGCTCCCCATTCACAACACACACACACACACACACACACACACACACACACACACACACACAAAGAAGAGAAATGACATACGCCAAATATTTTTCTAGGACAATAATTGAGCCAACGTTTCTGCAGGAAATGTCATTAAGAAAGTCAGCCAGCCGATGGCAAATAACGTAAAAGTGCATAAGAAACCAGTTTTTCTGAATTTTCGATTTTTGAAGCGTCGACGTATTTCAAAGAAGGCGTATTGCAGAAAAAAATTGTCGAATACATTATTGTGCTGCTGTGATTAAAATCGCCAACAAATTTTATGGAAGAGATACGCTCTGCAGGAAATAGATGAAAAGCAAGCAGTTTTTATCGAGCGATATTGCCCGGAAATGATCGCAAATGAGGAAACAAGATACTAGTGCGCATCACTAATGACTGCTTTCAGTGGACACTTCACATCCATAGAAGACTTTAGCCTTAAAGTTTGTTTTCAAGAGAAGAACAGTGATGATAATGGTTGTCCGCTTGTCACTGTGAAAGAAGTGTTTCACAAAGCTCGGGGGAATTTGATTCGGTAGTGGAAACATGATAACCGGAAAATTTCGGTAATGGTCGATTGCCTGATGAACTGGATATCGACGACAGCAATGTTCATCGCACGTTCTGCGTACTCTACATCAGAAAAAAAACTGAAGTATGAACAGGAACGAAAAAATATTTTCTGTTGGTCATGCGAACCCAATTTATTCTTTAGCTTGCGGATTGCCATAAATGTAACGACCACTAACTTATCTCTTGTCAGAAAGTATATACAGAATCCCGTTAAGACGTCATCAAAGCAATTGTCGTATGTGCTCGGCACACATTTTTTTAATATAGGGTACTAAAAAAAAAGGCCTTAGCATTTCCTATATCGAACAAGTAGACTAAGAGAAAACGAAAGTACGTTATCTAGAATACACGTCTATTAACAAACAGAACAGCGTTTTATAAATCAACCCCCCCGCTCTCTTTTTTTTCTATATGAGATGTGAGAATGAACGATTGTCCCAGACGATAATTGAAGCATTAAGGCCCGTTCTATACACGTGATACATTAACGAGTTATCTCCCAATACTCTCTCTTGGTTTGTCTATTTAATACATCAAGGCTGATTAGTTTCCCCGATTCTGTTATTTTAGCTACAACATCCTAATATACAGTGATACTGTCATTAAATAATGTGCATTATTGTTCATTTGACTTTAAACTCATCAAAAAAAGGAAGTAGAAAATGTGAACCAACAATACTTTCAAGAGAACATGGATATATTACCCACCATGGCGGTGTAGTGATTATGGCACTCGACTGCTGACCTGCAGGTCATGTGATCGAATCCAGGAGGCGACGGTCACATTTCCGATGGAAGTGGATACGCTTAAGGCCCGTTTACTTAGATTATGAAGCACGCGGAAGAACCCCACGTGGTCGTAATTTCCGGAGCACTTCTCTTCGGCTTCCATCATAATCCTACCGTGGTTTTGAGAGGTTAAACACCAGCAATTAATAAACGCTAAATAACAATTATAACTAAGGCATGTTCCCGAGATCGGATATACTTGTTTCAGCAAGCCATCGCTGGTACTGTCCGACAAAGAATTGAAATACCTGCACGTGTCCTATGATATCAGTGTAAATTTCACTTAATTCACCATGATCACGTGGCTGTGACTCGTCAGGTGAACGCTTATATTGGTGTAGCCTGGTTTCCGAATATAAACCTTTCTTAAAACTGAGGATGATGTGTGCTTAAGTTTGTGCAGAAATAATCGTAAACAAGGCTACAACTTGAAGAAGAGTTCTTGTAGCCTTGAAGAAGGCAAGCTCGCTTGTCTAAACATCGACACCGGCACACAGATTTTTCATCACAAGCTACCATCTCCCCCTTGGCTCTTGCTTTTTTCTTGCATATGTCATATATTTTTCGTGTACTACAAAAAAAAACTACTGGAGAGTGTACACAGACATGCTTGCCTTACACGCTGATGCCATGATGAGAAGCTCTCTGTCGCTATCACAGGTACGCCTTAGATAAGGACCTTGGCGTTCTGAATACAACAGAAAAAATGCCAATGTCAACCTTGTTGGCCACGGTGAAGGGCTTCAAGAACATGCTAAAGCTTATATGTAGGTGAAATAGCGACAGAGATAACTTGTATTGCGAGCACTGTTTGCGCGAGTCACAAATTGCACCGACGCGCCACCATCGGCGCGTATACGCCCGTCTTCCTGCCTTGGCTGTGCAAATATAGCAATTGAGACCCCATCTGAGGCACGTGTGAGCGTGTGTGCGTATGGAATCAACGAGGTGGCACATAGACATGAACGCATACGTTGGGGAAGAGTTTGCCGTCGGTGTGTTATCGCGCTAATTCGTACGATCATCTCGAACGGTTTGACCCGTTTTCCTCTCTCTGCAATGATGGGGAAGGGGGTGCAGTGGCAGTACGCCTGTACGAGAGGGAGGATGAAATAGGAGAGTGTGGCGGATCGTCGGCGCGCTTGACCCAAAAGTGCCATTCGGATCGGCAAATATTGTCCCAGCACTTAGTGCCTACCACTTCGGAAAAAGCCTCGGCAAAAGCTTCCGCCCCATTCCGCACCTTCCTGTACTTCTACACTCAACCTCCCAAAAACCTGGCCTTGAACGTTTCTTAGATCAGTAGGCTGGCTCTCGGCTTTTTCACCGCCTTGATAACTGACCCCCCTTCCTCCTCCTCCCCCTACCATGTTTCGTTGATACCACACGTGCTACTCATCGACCAACACATGCCCTTCAAGCCTGTCACTTAGGAAACTCGCGCTAGAGATCACTTCATCGATGTGGGGCGATCTCGTATACGTCGGTGCCCGCATGGTTAAAGAACGCGTTGACATAGCTTTTTTTACCAGCCGGTGCTGAAAATATTCCTATCAGAGCACTTCTCTACAAATTGTCGAGGAAATGTTCGGAATGTGTCCGAGCTGGGAAACCACTCTCTCTGCTACCAGCAAGGTACATCAAGCTCCATCAAAATAATTCGTGCGCTTCCTTACGCATCCGCGTAAGATGATTCGAAGTCGTCTTTTCCTTCTTTGTTTCTGGTTTTGGGGAAAAAAAAAGAAAGGTGGGAGCATGACGTCACGCAGCCAGCCTTTGCAAGCCATGCCATTTTGAAGCCAGCGTCTTCGTCCCAACACGTGACCTTTTGCGCAAGATCACACCAGCAACGAGACTTGCCGATACTTCGTAAAGTATCGGTGTCACACCCGGTAGCTTTAAATCGAGACGCACTTGCTCGGTGCAGACCGGCCAGCTCACGCAGGAGTTTGAAAAAAATGTAGACTGAGAGTACTACAACTTACAGCACGCTCTGAAGTTTTGATCACGTGTTGGGGCGACACGGTACTTCACTCGTGTGACGTAAATGCTTCCTTCTTTCCTACTCTTTCTCCGTGCACGCAACGCTGTCGTGTGACGACGCCACCATTTGACGCCATCGTATGACGTCTAGAGTGATGTCATCATCACTCTAACAAGGTTTTTTTTTTTGCGTGACCTTGTGATAGTTTACGAGAACTTCGAGAGACCGTGCGAGAGTTTGCGATACCTTAGAGCTCATAATGTCTCACAAAGGAATAACTCACAAAGGAATAAGCAAACACCGATGACAGTCCAGAATAGTGCCCCCTTTGCCAGGAAGTACCACTCACTCTTCAAGTCTAGCAATTGCCGTTACGCCCATGCGTCGAAGCGCGGCAGCGACGGAAGCACAAGTATGATGTCAATTTTATCGCGAAATATTGCTATACCGTACACTGAGACCATTTAACAGTTATTTCACGAGCTAATTCATATCCAAATGAAACGTTACAATCTATATGAACTAATTACAAACTTTACTCCACCATACTAATGATATTAGGCTGTGTAGATTTTAGTCACAATATAGAATTGTGGTATTTAGGGGGACACCATGCTGGCAAAAAGTTGTTTGAGCAGGCCCAGCCATACTGTCAGTAAAAAAAAAAGTGCCTTCTCAGTTTCATTTGAAGGGCATTTGGCTCTTTTAGAAAAAAAAAACACCTCATTTTGTTACTATGCTTCAAGGTTGTCATAGTTGCACGGGATGGTTTCGAAGGACGCCACTACAGGCTTTAAGAGAAAAAAAGTGAGAAAGGCTGGCAATGAAGTTTAACTATATAACGGCTCATGCAGACGCATTCGAATGCGTGGTGCTGTTCGCGCGAGATACGTAATTTCGTAGCTTAAGCTACACTGGCATAGGTTGAGTAGTTTTCGCATAGTTTACAGTGAGCAGTTTTGTGCAAGCGCGAGGAGCAGAGACATCACACGGCGCATATGGTTAGCGTGCCAAAGAACGCCTGGTAGCTCCTAATGCGATGTATCATTAGGGGGCTGGCCCTTGACTCGCGTGGAATCGCTCACTAGACTATCTAGTTCATCCATTCGTCCGTCCGTGTATCTATAGTTGATCTGTCCGTCCGTTCATCCATAGCTCAAGCTACGTATATCCCAGCATAGCCAAGCTAAGCCACTGCTAAATTGTTTTTTCTCGTTGTCCTTCCTACACTCTGGTTTCCTTCCGCTAATGTAGGGTATAGACTATACCATAGCATTTTCCATGCTAATATTCCCGCTTTTCTTATTCTTACATGTTACCAGTACATTGACTCACGTGAGCCAGAGAGTTTTAACGCTAACTACAAGCTTTCTCGTATTAGCAATGAGGGAACCCAGAACATGGGTATTGAGAACATGCTTTGGACCACTTAGCGACTCTTAGCAGCTGTAGGCTCTTTGCTGACGCAACTCATATAACGAGTCTTTCATTTTTTTTAACGCGAGTGTTCTATGTTGGGGTACACCAAGCCTTGATGCACGTCATTTCTGTCACGAAGCTTAGTCAATAAAGCGGAATGCTAGCCAGCTCTGAAAATACTTAAAAGCCTGCAGAAACCCTTATCTATTCCTTTAACTCACTCGAAGGAAAAGGTCATATTTTCGTCTCATTCGATGTGACAACAATTACTGGGGCGTAGCGCTTCAACACGAAAATATAATAATGAAGGACGCAATTGGGCAGGGCTTCAAAAATTTAGACCACATTAGTTTCTTTAATGTGTACTTAAGTTGGAGTACACAGGTCTCAAGCTTTTCGCCTCCACTGAAGATACGGCCGCCGATGACGGCTCTCAGTTGGCAACCCCCTCACCTCCCTGTTTTTAAAGTTCTCTGATGCTTACAGTGGTTTCGCACTGCCTCTAGAATGGGGCCACCTTTGACTATGCGATTCTTTCGTGCGATGGCGTCGTATAATGACATGGCATCTCATGCAACATTTTGATTACGTCATTGTGACGTCAAAATGATGAACCAAATTTTGGTCTACATACATCACGGGGTGAGGTAAGCAAGCTGCAGGTCTAACCACGTGACTTTTTGCATCGCTTTTAGTTGACCACCAATGGTCACTTATCGCGCTTGATGAGCTGTCCAAGGCTTTCGCTTCTATAAAGTGCTTGACTGACTCATCCCACCGGTAACTGAACCATAAACGGCACTGCTGTAAAGCACAGCAGACTGGCGGCTTACGCATCTCCAGCCCGAAGATACTTAGGCCAAGTACTAAAACAGCCCGGCACCTACACGGCCTGATCCACCCGTCATTCGGTCACGTCAGCGCTGTGGATTTCCCGATATATCAGCACCCAAGCTTCTTACGTGGTAGTAGCGAGGAAGGAAAGCATTCATACAAATGCAATGAATGCGAGCGAAACTCTTTTTTTTTCGTGGCGAAGACTGCGAAAGGCGAATAAGACACAAATCTTTCTGCACCCACGCAGTTAACGCAGCTTTCGTAGTCTCACGTTCCTTTCTTGCTCTGCCTCCGAGACCACCTCTTCTTCCCGCTCTTGTGTCTGGGCTTGTTCTTAGCGGCGTATGTATCATTTCTTTATCCATACAGGAGACGTCAATACGCTTTAGAAGGAAACTAAAAGAGCCAGCAAAGAAATGATGTCCGGGAATTCCCTTTAGGATGCCCGCAAGTGCGAGAAAGAATGTAGAAGAGGAAGGAAAGCGAAGGATACAGGATAACCGTCATTGGGGCTGCAGCAGTAGGCAACAGTAGTCCCATTGATGCATTTTTGTTTGTTTCTGTGTCGCTACTTCCGGACTGACCACTCAAGTCGTCAGTAGGACGAGGTGAAGAGACAGCCAAACGAAAGGCAACCGAACACCATCCATCCTATCGGCTTCGAATGCGACCCCAGTGAAAGACGAACGCCGGTGCTTTGGGCTGCTGCAACAGGACTCAAGAAGATGTCCCGATCGATGAGAGGGCCAACAAGACTCACACGCTTGAGCGTAAATACAGGAGCACCTCGTAGCAGGATACTACGAACGTAAAGCAAACATCCGGCCTTTCCGAGTCAGGGAGCTTTGGAGAGCAGGACTTAAGGTGGTCAGTGGATCCCTGCGCAAGACCGTCTCTACCCACTTTCCCCCTCCCCCCCCCCCCCTTTTTTTGCCCCTTCGTTTTGCTTCTAGACGCAAGTAGCAGTGGCTTCAGCTAAATACGCTGCCGGAAATCTACCTCAAGTATGCGGACTGATTTTTCAAGTATGTTGACTGATACGATAATCAGTCTAATCTCTGCCGGAACACCTAGGGAGGACAGACAAATCGTGCCAGCAGCGTGGAAGAGTCATTAGACATGCACGTCAATATGGAACATGGTATCTTTAATTTAGAGCCATTTAGGCTCATTTGCGTGCGCACGGTCGAAGGCGGGGGGGGGGAAGTATCCCTTTCCAAATAACCTAAGAGGGGAGGGGGGTGCCCCTAAACTTTATTCAGTTAGACCTCTCAATCATCGTTCAATGCTCATGACTGTTGCTATGCATGCTTGTTTTATGTTTGTTTAGAAAGAAAGAAAGAAAGAAAGAAAGAAAGAAAGAAAGAAAGAAAGAAAGAAGAAAGAAAGAAAGAAAGAAAGAAAGAAAGAAAGAAAGAAAGAAAGAAAGAAAGAAAGAAAGAAAGTGTCTTATAATAACTTTGTTCAGATTAACGGGGCACAAAGCTGGGCCCGGTGCTTTGCTAATCCAATGACTTTCTGAATATTCAGAAAACTGGAAGAAAGTGCTCGGCCCAGAGTTCTTAAAAGATAAACATGAGTGTCACTCCACACTAGTGCTATAATAAAAAAAATGAATGCTATTACACAATCTCGATAATGACCCACACAAAAAAAGAAAAAAAACAATCACGTAACTCACAGATTCAAGGAAAACATTACACATGTTGTAGGAGATGAGCTGCACATGCTTCCGCTGAGAAGGAGACCCACAAAGTGAAGAACGCCTCAACGCGCTTGGTGCGCGGTAAGCTCCACCTTCTCCAACGGAATACCAATGAGCGCCGGCTTGCAGCGGGCAGTTCCGGATGTCTCGCAAAGTGTTCAGCCAAATACATCGGCACTGGTCCGGCATCCGCCCGGTCTTTAATGAAAAGCAGCGAGAAGACACAAGTAGAGGGGAAGACGCAGGCCGGGTGGTACCACGCTCTGAGAGTTAGTGTACGATGGCTCGTCGTACACTGAGAACGTTGCTGTGTGATCCTAACGGACAGTTCAAAGTGATGCTTCGGTGCATAGCTCTTTTTATTTCGTAGTTGTTTTCCGAATGAGAAACCAAGACATGTCTTAGCAAACCAAGACCCCTTGGATGGTATCTATCTATCTATCTATCTATCTATCTATCTATCTATCTATCTATCTATCTATCTATCTATCTATCTATCTATCTATCTATCTATCTATCTATCTGCTTAGGTTCTGGTGTTGTAGTGGTAGTCTACTTAACTTGGTATGTACTAATGTTGTGTGTGAGGACATAAGTCTACGAAAGACACGATAGACAGGTCATACGACATAGATAAAGTTGCTGTCAGCCTCGTGTGGCACATACCCGCGTGAACCTGGCCGCATAATTCTGGTATGCACCGAAAGTGGTTCATTGTCTCAATCGACCGAGAAAGGACGCGAATGAACTAGGGAATGGTAAACGCGACAGCGCTACAACCCGAAGTCATACAAGATATTCGCTGCGACTTCCGGCTGCATGCACAGTTGTAGCATATATCGGTCATGCAACATTTACACTTGATACTTTTCACGTGCACCTTGCGTGTGTGAGGTGTACGCTCTGTTTTTTTTTTTATATTTGAGGTCATTAGACTGCGGCTTTATGCTACGAAGATATGCAAAGAAGAGATTTGACTGGTATGTGGGGTTTACCGTCCCAAAACCTCCATGTGATTATGAGAGACGATATGCGAAGAAGAGAAAGGAACGGTATCACGCACGTATGCTTGTCGTTCAATTAATTGATTGATTGATTGATTGATACGTGGGGTTTAACGTCCCAAAACCACCATGTGATTATGAGAGACGCCGTAATGGAGGGCTCCCGAAATTTCGACCACCTGGGGTTCTTTAACGTGCACCCAAATCTGAGCACACGGGCCTACATTTCCGCCTCCTTCGGAAATGCAGCTACCGCAGCCGGGATTCGATCGTGCGACCTGCGGGTCAGCAGCCGAGTACCTTAGCCACTGGACCACCGTGGCGGGGCGCTTGTCATTCAAGTAAGAAGTACAGCACACCGAAGTGTAATCGCAGAAGCAAGCTGATTTTTGTGATTGTGATAACCACGCAAACGTGGATTTGTTGCAGCATATCAATAAACAAGCTCAGTTAACCTTTACGTACCTAATAATTTATCTCCATCATTACGCGTTTGTTTTGTGGTATTCTATGTCGACATTTTTTTAAATTGTTGAACGCCGACTATTGTACTCTGAACATTGATTCTGCATCACCAGCAGCTTGTAGGCTTATATTCGTACATTTTTTTTTGTGAATAAGCGTGAAGCCAGTGCCCACCAAGGACCTCTTGTATAAACGTAAATGCTGGAAGCCTGCAGCCTGTCCCACGCTCACGATAGCAATAATGTTGAGAAACAATACAAAACCTCTTTCTTTCCGGATTAAAAGCCTTCGTGTTCGCCTAATCCGCGGCCCGTTCAAGCTCAATTTCCCACTAAAACTAAGCTTGCGTAAGCCCCTCTCAAAATTAATTGAAACTTTCTTGCAGCCTAAGAAAAAGAGCAGTAAAGTCTCAATAACAATGTGAAAGAAAATATGAAACCTGCAAGAGGTAGAAACGACAGAGCTGAAACCGATACAAAGGCTTCATTGTTGCAGTATACTGGATCAACTTTGGCGTAATGTGCTTTTCCGTGTACATACTCCGATGAGCTTAATTTAAGCACTTCAATCATGTAAGCTTGCAATTGATCGCAGGCGGGAATGAGGCGGAGGTATTTTTCATATAACATCCTTGCATTTTCGCAGAACATTACACGAAGGTTGTGAACCGGCAAGCTGAGCCTGCGTGCTACTTCTTCGCAAAAATTATTGATAGATTACAGGGTAGCCAGCCGGTCTGAGAGCCGGCTAACCTCCCTGTCCTTCCTCTTTCAATCCTCTTTCTTATTGATAGATTAATTAAATAATTATATTTGATTATTATGTGGGGTTTAAAGTCCCAAAACCACCATATGATTATGAGAGACGCCGTAGTGGAGGGGTTCTTTCGACCACCTGGGGTTTCGACCACCTGGGGTTCTTTAACGTGCACCCAAATCTGAGCACACGGGCCTAGAACATTCCGCCTCCATCGGAAATGTAGCCGCCGCAGCCGGGATTCGAGCCCGCGACCTGCGGGTTAGCAGCCGAGTACCTTAGCCACTAGACCACTGCGGCGGGGTAAATAATTGTATTTACTAACTGATTGATTGATTGAGGGAAAAGTGAGAGAGGGCGGGAGGGCGAAGATATATCACTAAGTGTGGTTTAGTAAAGAAAATTAGTATATTTTTTAATCTCTCGGTGTTACTAGATGATCGTTATGCGAGTGTACCATTACTAACGATTTCCCTAACAATGAGAACAGGAATACCGTCATCCTGAAGCTACAGAGACGCCTCCGCACCTTGCACGTCATATCCTGCCGTAACACATCTACATATACTACATATAGCAAGATATATATTATGACATATCTATGCAAGATACCACTGGCTATTAAAGATAACAAGACTGGATCTTAAAGAGGGCAAGCTCGTGCGAGAGAGGAAGAAAATTAGTTGGGCGGCTGAAAAGCTAAGGGGCATAACCTGGTCGCCGCAATCACAGAACCGGGTCAAATGGCGAAATTGTGGAGCTGCCTTTTCCCTGAAATGGAGGCATTCAAGATGACGATGATGATGTAGCACGACTTTACATTTAAATTTTGATATATTTTACGAGACGCGTAAGCCAGAGCTATTGACTCATTGAAATAAAATGGGATCCTTTTAAGCGAACGATGCGGGCCCGTGAGTATGGCACCCCACTGCCTCGGGACTCAGATGTCGCGATCGCATTGCCACGGAAAGCAAATGCAAAAACTTTCGTTGACTGAGCAATCAGCAAAACTTTCACTGCGCACCTATAGTAATGGTTTTCAGATATTAGAGCAAGAAAAAAAATTTGAAAAGTGTGAGTTTTGCGTCGTCAGGTTCAACCTGATGGCACCAACGTGGACGCCATCCACCTCGGTCTGAAAAGACCGTACTTCAGGACTCTTCCGAAGGTTTGTGAATGAAATTTCAGTTTGAAAAAAAAATTATTTCTGGTGTTTACCATCTATAGGTGGATAAAGGACTTGGCTATATGTTTTACTCAGCCCGAGTGATCTAAGATGTACCACCAAGTTGCAGTGCGTTGTTTAAAATTTTGAAGCGTTCGTAGGCGCACAGTTCAGAAGAAAAATATGCACCTGTGTCGAGCAACGTTTTCAGAATGCCGTTTTTTTTTTCAATAAAAACGTGTCATAAATCTTGCTTACCAAGCATTGTGTTGTTACACATGATTCAGCGAAATTAATACGCTTATGACCAGAGTTATAACACACTCGAAATCAGAAAATAAAAAAAGATGCGTTAGAAGATAGCCCTCTGAAGCATGACAGCGTTTTTTGTGCGTTTTATAACTCCTCTAACAGGATATTTTGTATGGTGTAAGTGGCAATGATATCGTCCAAGAATAACGAAGTAATTACTGAAGCTTACCAGGAAGGCAATGAAAAAAGGAAGACTTGTTTTCAACGCTATCTTCCCTTTTCGACTATTTTTAAGCAGCTCTAGAAAAACGAAGAGCACATCGCTGCTTAAAGATACGAGTGCAACGATTATGTTCCATGTGCCAATTTATGACAAAGTGAGCGCTTTCTTGACGTTTCTGTCGTGATGCACAGTATCGTTGGAATTTCTATTTCATTTTTTAAAGGACTTTTTTAATCGCGAGTTTAAATTACGCACCAGTGGCTCTGTCTATACCATGCTTGCTTGTTGCATGCCGAGGGCAAATAAAAAAAAACAAGGATACTTCTTGGCAGTGCGGCTTCATCAGGCCCGTCCAACTTACGTGCCGTTTCATCGCTTCATGCTCCGGGCGGAATAATTTAGGCAGCCTCGCAGACATTATACCCACAGGCCTTACACATTGGAAGTTTTGTGCCAAGTTTTATCTATCTCGGTTTGCTTACTTGTCTCGAGCTATTTATCTCATGGGTACAAACGTCACTGCAGCTCCTCTCGTTAACACGAGTGACAAGCTTCGAGCGCAGTACCTGGAAGTCGATAAGAGCTTGCTCGCTGAGCACGATCCACTTCATTACAAGCACGCTTCCGTCGTTCCTATAGAACCCGCGCCTATCACATAGCCCTTAAATGAGGTGACGCATCACACAGAGTGGAAATATTCGAGTCGAAAACAAACAAAATATAGGCAATCTTTGAAGAATATTCTTTCTGTTTTGAATTTCGAGAAATTTATTCACAGAGCTGTTTTTTTTTATTATTTGGGGAATAGCAGGTATATTGAGTGCTTTGAGAAGTTAGAGGCTTACATTATGCTGTGTCGCAAACGGCTTGTTTTGTCGCATCGTACTTCATTATTACAGATTTATATTCACGCCTTGTTGCTTGAGACAAAAAATAAAATAGAAAAGCTTGACGCTCTTGAAGAAAAACTAAAAAAATAAAACATACATTTTACGCTCTGGAAAAAAGTTTCGTTTTTGATGCTCACATAGCTCGTAAAAGTGTCCACTTACTTCGGCGGCTTAGTGGCCTTCGACTCTAACAAAGCGATGTTGGTTGCAGATTGAGTGGTGTACTGGCGGGTTTGTTCTTCAGTCATGACGTGCTATGGCCGTACACAATGTTACACAATAAAAACCAAAAAAACTTTCTATCTATGTAAATGCAAATACATCAGACGGCTGGCCTATATCATCCGTCTTCGTTTATGTAATGTGTTAGTTGTTATATGGCTCGAACAATTTGTGAGGCTGCGTATATGTACATTTTATTGGTTTCTTTTATTTTCTTTTGGGCGAGGGACAAGAAGCGCTAAATAACCTTTATTTTTATATCATCATTCTCGATGTTTTTTTTTTCGGGTTTCCCAACTTCAGCATATGATGCGAGACACGCCACACTGAAAGGCTCGGGAACATATCAACCAGCTGGGGTTCATTAACGCGCCCCTACACCTAAGCACACGCGTTTCCAGCATTTTCCCTTCATGCAAACGCGATTACAGAGGCTAGGATTTGAACCCACGACCATCCCGATGTGCGCAGACATACAGAGTGACGTTGCTCCGAAGACAAACTTCAGCACACCGCAAAACAAAACCAGCAGGGAGCTATTTTCGTCGGCAACATTTCTTCGACAGCCATTATCTTCCGGACTCGCATGAAAAGCTTGAGTATCGGGTGTTAAATCCTTAGATGCCCTACATAATGTGCTCTTTCAAGTCCAGGCGCTTCGTTCAAAGGCATTTAAAATTAGAAACATGTTTACATTCGGTGCAGCCGCCCTGCGTCCCACGCAATAAAGTATGCGTTGCTATCTTGTATCACCCAGGCAAACATGGAACACTGATGGGGCGGGGCACGCAAATGACGCCGAGGAAAATAGCGCTGCTTCGTACGCTTCAGTCGATGACGTACAACAAAGTGGGCTCCGCCTAAATATCGACAGCAACAACGTCGGACACGACCGCTTGTTTAAAAGAAGTGGGCTGTTAAGCTTTCAAAATAGGAGCGTGAATAGACAGCCTGAAACTATAGAATATATGACGCAACAGAAACTCGCATATGCGGAAGCACCTGCAGTGTGCTGACGCTTAAAAACCAGAAACCTCAAAATGCTTAAGCTCTAGTAAAATCAGCAGCGTCCGCGGCGTTGCTCAGCTTAACGTCCTACAGCATCTGTAAAAACCACGCCCTCTTCCGTGGTGCGTGAACACAATTTCACGAATAAATAGTAATGCCGAATACAGTCAGTGCACTAGCGAAACTCGACAAAACTCACGAATTGAAGTGCGGGAGCACGTCGCCGCTGGTACAAGAAACACCGACCGCGGGCACTGGTGGAAGCACGTGATTGCATTGTGGCATACTGCATGCTAGGGCGAGATTATTCTGGACACATGATGGCTGCTTCCGGTGTCCAATGAGATGTGATGTTGTCCTGGATCCAAGACGAAGATGTGGAGCGCCTTGGTTGTGGAGGTTCCATGGTGATGAAAACACGTGTGAGGCCGAAAGACATCAGTGCTCACTAACCTTATCAAATGTATCAATAAAATAGAACTGACGCAATATGCGTGTTTTCGCCGCCACAGAGCGTCCGGAATCGAGGCGCAGAAGTGGTGCGCACTGAGCACTGCCACTACAAGTTACGTATTTATGCCACGACAACATCGTTCGGTGCACCTGCGACGACTGCGAAAGTTATATCTTGCGATTTTTCTGCCGTTCCGGTGGCAAGTAGAAAACAATACGCACACGCAGTGCGTACTCTCAAGCTTCTCTGGTAGCCGTGGAAAGGCACCATGGTGCTGTTCGTTACGCGATCCCATGGTCTCCAAAATTTTGATCGCCACTGTACGGGACCATGCGTGCGCACTCGCAGCACCCCTATACTAATAAGGTCATTGCAATGAATTGGGTAGAACTTATCACGCTAATCCCGATAACGCTTGACACAGATCGGGCTTATTTACGTGGCAGGTCTTTCTGCACTATAGAGCGTAAAGATGCGGTTCACAACAGTTACGGTCTACTTCGGTTAAGTATCGAATAAATTTCGTTTAAGAGAGAGTACATTTCACAAAAGCTATATTGTAGGAAGCTACGTACACTCAAAAGCATTCGGTCTTTTTCAGTGTCCCGGATTACTAATGTCGTTACTGTTTTCACGCTGCTGCACGAGCCATCGCGGGGCTTGAAGTTCCTGATTACAACGACTTCCAGCAGAATCCAGAGCCACTAATGTGGGTAGAAAGCGTTGATTGAGACAATTATGCGAAATATTAATATTTTTTGATATACCCGTGTATTAACGTTCCTAGGCACCCTACTAGTGGTCACTTCCTCATCCGCCACTTCATTACAGATGTGAATCACGTGGAGCAAAGTATACGACAAGTTGAGCTGAGCAAACATGGCTAACAGTGCTCCTTGTCCACCATAAGGCTGTCGCTGGGACACGAGAACGTATCCGCGAAGTCCTTCATATGCAACAGCGGCGCGTTCGTGGAGATGGCGTCCACCCTGAAGTCCGCATCCTTGTGGCAAAACGTGTTGGCGAACAATAAGTAGAAGAACTGGCCATGGGACATGCGACTGCTCTTCGAGACCGACTTAAGAATGCGCCAGTCGTCCGGATATTTGACGGCCGCCCGCACACTTCGCAACGCAAGCGTCGCCGGTGCGGTGGACTCGTACATGACAGGCGGTACCTCGTTCCGATCGTTTGGATCGCCGTTTTTGTCCCTGGTCCAATGGCCTCGCGACGTGCACTCCTTGAAGGTCCGGATCTTTTCTGCGGTGCTCGTGCTCCAGTTCCGGTGCTCCAGCAGCAGCGCCCAGAGGCTGGCCGCGAGCCGGAACACCGACAACGGCAGGTTCTGAAGATGGTCCGGCGTGTGCGAGGTGTCCAGCAGCCTGCTCGCGCGCGACACGGATGACCGCATGAAGTCACACCTACCAAGACGGCTTAACGCCAATGGAAGTTTAACATCTCCGGGGCATTCGTTGCTAAGCTTTAGGTGGCCCTACAACACTTTTCTAAGTAAACGTTGGATTGATTTACTAAAATAACTTGTCTCGCTAGTCGACAGCCGTGAAAGTTTTCTCGAATGCGTCAGGTACAAGATGATTTACAGGGATTCGTCACAAGCTTCCAGCAGCTTCAAGGGCTTTCTCTCTGCTTGCGTACTAGTGAGCGTGCTGAATTGCACTCGAGGAGGGCTATGAAAAGCAGGCGAGAAGGTGCACCCCTTCGTCAGAGCGCGTCAAGATCTTAAGCACTTCTTAAAGCGAAAGCTGTTCTGAGATCCCAAGCGTCGCGTGTGCCGTAGTAGTTCGCCGCCGTTGTCGGTAACCACCATCGCGCAAAGCAAAAAAAGCTAGCTAAATAAAATACACCAAGGACGCAGTGGGATTCGAACCCGGGTCACCGGCCTGCCAGCCTACAGCTATACCACTGAGTCGCGCCAGTGATCGAAACTCCGTGGCAAACTGGCCTTAGGCAGGCTTGATGTCGGGAAAGGAATAAGTAATAAAGAGTTTTAGAACAGCAAAAAAGTACCAGGCGCCACGAAATGCGAATTGCGTAACGAGTAGGTAGCCGAATGCTTCAACACCCTGGCGTATGTTAGTTCTTTTATTTCTTCAAATGCTCGGCTTACTTTCAGTGTGATCGCGAGTGGGCATGTGGCGGCATTCCGCGACGGCTGCGTGATCTATAGAACGCGCGGTGCTCATATCACCCAACAGCCACGGACTTCGCGTTTATGGTGTGGCCATTTGAGTTAATGGTATCACCGATCGAGAAAAGAGGGCTCGATTCCTAGCTGGCTCCGAGAATTATCTGTAAATTCCAGGCCACGTGTTGTGCTTTAAGTGCTTGGCTCGCGTGTCCTTACCTCGACTACCGAACGGCAGCGTTCTCTGACTATCTTCAAGAAGCGTTGCGGAGCCCTTTCAAAGAAATGCGAAAGAAAAAAATCAAGGAACCGTTTTCTATTGGGGAAAATGACCCTAAGCGATCCTTGGCTTGTGTATCCCCTAACCTGTTATAATATGTTATGAATCATAATTGAAAATTTTCTTGAAGCGCACTGTAAAACAGACGGCCAGAAGAGGCTGACAGGGACCGCGCTTGCTCTCACAACTGAAGTTTTATTAGTCAGAAAAGTTATTTGAAGCGGATACATTGTCTTTCGTGCATGTGCATTAGAACAGGGTGCAACAGAAACCACTCGTGTCAGGATTACAAATATTGTCCATATTATGTGTCATTTATCATATTTTACAAGTACTGGGTGTCGAGATACGCGTATTCTTTATCATGCAGCATAGTAGTACCTTGGCTAACACATTCATGTCCCATATTTCGTATGTGGTAAGATTCCACTATGTGACGTGCTAGCTGATACTTGTGTCGAAATAATATTTCCGTTTTTTTAAACACAGGTTAACATCCGCAGAGGGGACATGGCTGTGTTAGCCAAGCTACTATTGTGCTGCATGATAAAGAATACGCGTATGTCGACACCTAGTACTTGTAAAATATGACAAATGACACATAATATGGACAACATTTGTAATCCTGACACGAGTGGTTTCTGTTGCACCCTGTTGTGATGCACATGCGCGAGAGACTATGTATCCACTTCAAATAACTTTTCCGATTAATAAGCCTTCAGTTGTGAGAGCAAGCGCTGTCTTTGTAAGCCTCTTTTGTCCGTCTGTTTTATAGTGCGCTTCAACAAAATTTTCAATTATGAACGTAATCCAACTGGCCCAACTTGCTATCTTGCTGTTATGAATCAAATGAATCTTTTCATATGATGTGAATGACTTGTTGCGTCACTTTTGAACCTCTGCTAAACAAATAAGCACTCGTTAAGCTTAAATGTCACCCTGCCGCGGTGATCTTGCGGCTAAGGTACTCGGCTGCTGACCCGCAGGTCGCCGGAACGAATCACGGTGGCGGCGGCTGCATTTTCGATGGAGGCAGAAATGTTGTAGGCCCATGTGCTCAAATTTGCGTGCACGTTAAAGAACCGCAGGAGGTCAAAAATTTCGGAGCCCTCCACTAAAGCGACTTTCATAATCATATGGTCGTTTTGGGACGTTAAACTCTACATATTAATAAATTAGGTTTAAATATCCTACTGTTCCGTGCTAATGATAGTGGATTCATCTGATTACTCCCGCATTTTGCGGAACTATGCTTGTTGGTAGTGTCCCTGGTGTGTTCCCGACATTACCTTACAGTGGCACGTGAGACACGAGCACTGAACGCTTGTTAGAAACCGGCTACCGTGGCAGGCGTGCTGGCCTCTTTTAAACACAGATATTCAAAATTGCATACTTTGAGCGAAATTTCTATCACGTCATGCTTCCCGATGTCCTTCATTGCGTCGTGAGACCCTTGAGGTGTCGAAGCGCTAGACATAGGCGTGGTGTTATGAACCGTAGTCCACGGCGGAGAGACACCACCGCTGTGCTTGCTCGGAGCCTCCCTCATACGGTGCCGTGCCCCAAACATACCTTTTCCTCGTGATAACTCAATTTTAAAAAAAATCTTAACCCTCCCAAAATGTTTTTGCACGCGCTTTAACGTCTGTACCTCCATAAAGCAACAATTTCGCGTTCTTTGGAGCGTACCTATAGAAGTCGGTTTCAATCGACAGGTACTTCTCGGTGACCCAGACAGTCGGGTACTCGTCGATGTACCCTCGGCGCGCCTGCTCCATCACGACACGATACTCGAACTTGCCGAGAGACAGGTAGTTCTCGATGAAAAGCTCGCGGGGTGCAGATGGGTAGATGTCAGCCACGTATCGCTCACGAGGCAGCACCATCTGCACGCCGTCGAGGAGATGGTCGGCCGCCGAGTGGTCGCCGAGAGCTACGATGCCACCCGATCGAACCTGGGTTGGGGATGCCGATGAACCAAAGTGCAGCGTTTTCTGAGCAACTGTTCACCATCATTAACTTGTCATATTCGTGAATGAGAACTGGCTGTCTGGTTTGGAAATTATGGCTTAGAAATTCGACAAGCACTTGAAGTGAAAAAATATTGTTGTAGACATTTAAGAAGCTAGTACGCTGTGAAAGCGGGACGGCATGTGCGATAGAAGCGCTCAGATAAAAACAAGATAAAAACGATTTAGAATTCAATAAAGCTACGTGGTTATCTGAGATTAACTTTATTTTCGGCGATGTTCTAATTTTTTCTATGGTTTTCGCAGCACCAGATTTAAATACGCGAAAAAAACGTTTGTCATGCTCGGCCCGTGCGAGCGCGACAAAAGCGTGGGCTTGGAAACCTACATCATCTTCGGTTGCTTTGAGGGAACCATGCTGCCTTCGGACGGAAAGTTCCGGCCGCTGACTGATTCGAATTGTAAAAGCGCTTTTTATGTGACAAGCGCTCAAGAAAGTATGGAAAAGTTGAAACTGTTGTGGCTGGATTACAATATATGGATTAACGACGAACAGTCCAGTGCAGCGGGAACAAGCGTCTTTCGTACTTTTAACCATGGCCTCCGTGACTAATACTAGACTTGCCATTGCCGGAGCTAATCAAGGAGGCCGTGGTTTAGCAGTGCCGCTGTTGCAGATGACGCTGCATACCGACGATGACGTCACCTCATTCGCTTAGCATCTGAAGAAGCACTGCGGCCACACCCTCTGTTCTTTCTTTGTTGCAAAAAAAAGTGCTTTTTGTGCTCACTTTGAAGAATTCACACATCAATTTTCTATTTCAGCAGAGATAAAACGGTCCTTATACGCCACGATGTCGTTTCTTTACTGTGTCATCTTCCCTTTAACATCACCTAAACACATGTAACGATAAAAGCTTGTCAACACCTACGACTGGTATCGGTCGCGCGACAAAAATGATTGCGATTGTCTGCCATGGCCACTAAGGGACAGGTTCAGCAATGCCACTCACTGCGCGTATTCTCAGTCGAGCGACCGCAATCGCGAACCTCTCAACCAATCACATGTGCATGAACAGGGTGGCACCTTATTGTACGAGAACTATATAGGAGCACGTGTGAATTCCGTGTCGACAAGTAAAACTCGCACGCAGGTGTGAACATCGACCGCCCTCAGTCGGCCTTTAGGTCGCCGATCGCAAGTGGCCACACGTAAAGAAGTTATTCGCAGGGGTCTGATAAAGCAGCGAACGACTGAAAATCTGTTGATAAAAAAATTGACTGTCGATTTTTCATCAAGAGAAATGTGCAGTGAGCGAGTGATGAATCAAACAGCAAGCGAATGAGCCAAAGCGCTCACAATTTGCGAACAAAGTGGTCATTTGGAACCAGTAGCTTTGTGGCTAACATGGTCGTGGAGTGGGTGCAAGCCGCAGCTGTGAAAGCGCTCGAAGGTGAAAAGGGTGACATCTGAAGACGAATGAAAAAAAAACATACAACAGCTGGAACGCACGCTGATGTATGCGTTCCCGTTTCGTGTCTTTCGTTTGACTTAATCCTTACAGCGTTTCGCAAACATAGCCGAGGACAAACCAACTCACCCAAATTGAGGTATCATAGCGAGAGTGCACGCTGGCAGACGAGATTTCAGGAAACTAAAAATGAAAGCTAGTCAGCGAAAGACACACTCTTGCAGTTTTGTTGCCAACTGTGCCACTGCGAACCAATGCACCACATTACGCTCGAGGTAACGCCACAAACGAAGCTAGGATAACGCTTTAGGGAGTGCAGATTTTCGGGTTAAGTCG
Source organism: Rhipicephalus annulatus (assembly GCA_013436015.1). Taxonomy (NCBI): domain Eukaryota; kingdom Metazoa; phylum Arthropoda; class Arachnida; order Ixodida; family Ixodidae; genus Rhipicephalus; species Rhipicephalus annulatus. The sequence continues at coordinate 73,772 of WOVY01010693.1, read as the reverse complement.
AAAAGCATACGTCCTATATAATCTTTAATGTCCAGTGTTTCCGGCCAATATCAACATTTAAAACCATGGTAACATACTCACATGCATTCGCACGGCTTCCCGGGCTTCGACAAATGCCGATCGCAGGAACTCATCCTTGGTTTCGTCCGTAAGTATGACCGCGTATGCAATGTTCCAGAGGACCCGGTGGACGCCGAGGTGGTCATGGCAGTGTAGTCGGATCAACGTATCTCTCCAGGGGTCCGTGTAATTCAAGCCGATGTAGAAGCGGCCGAACACGTCCGCCGACATGTACACGACTAGGTGGGCCAGCGATACGGGCTGGTGCGCCGGTGAGAGCAAGTACGCGACCAAGTCCAAGATAGCCTCGTCCTCGGTGTACGACATGGTCATCAGTGTCGTCGACGTCCAGTACCGTGTCGAAGAAGGCCTCTTTCAGCACGCTTTCGCTGAGGAATGGAAGACGTGTGTACAACTCTCTCATGGTAACCGTCCTTGTGCGCAGCTCTGGTACCTCGGTGCTTGTCGTATAAGGCAGCTGCAGGTGTGCGAACTGCGGGATCATGGCGGGAATTCCTCTTTCGAACCTCATTACCTCCTCGAGTGTCACGTTTGTCGATGCGTACTCGTTGTAGAGGCGCAAACTGTCGCCTAAGCAGAATTCGCAGGATGCGTTCAGGTCCGTCAATGTCGCGCTGTGTCGGTACATTTCGAAGTGCTTGCGTCCTCGGCTTGAATTCGACTCCGGGTTGAGCAGTTCTGGACTCGGTCGGGCCACTCGGAATCGGAAGCCGTAGGGAACGTTGCGTTTGACGTCCAAGTCGAAGAGAAGAGTGAACATCTCCGCCGGTGACTTGGTCGCACGCAGTTCGCCGAACTGCAGCAGCTCTTGCGTGATTTGGTGAAGAAAATTCTGCGGCCGTGAACAGTCTTTGAGGCAGGTCTGATAGAAGATGCTGTAGAACTTCGTGGAGGGCTGGTTGTGTATGGTCGTACTACGGGTCAGTGACTTTATGACTGCGTCCTGGGTACGTAAAATAAAGTTCACAAGTACTTGAGTTCTCCAACGAATATGGTTAAACGCGGGAGGTGCATCCAGCTGATGCTGTTACTTTAACCCCTTCATACTCAGCGTCAGCCAATAACACAATACGAAACAACAATCTTTGTCGTGGACTATCAGTATCTTATACATTTCTATATATAGGCTCTAACTGCAGCTTCCAGAAATCAGGAACATGGTAGAAGACACTTATTGTAGTAAAAAGTGTTGCGTCGACGCGGACGTCCTAGGCATCGATGGTACAACATAGGAAAAAAGAGCACGTCGGGATGATAGCAAGAAAGTACACACAGCTTGATACCGAGCGAAGAACCAGACTCGCTTTCTCCTGCAGACAGCTGCTGTTTCGGGCAGAGCCACTCGATGAAAGCATTTTATAAGAAGGAATGCTGACATAAAGGCAGCCCCCTTGTAGTGAGCTTATATATTTACTTTGTTTAAAAACCAAATACACGATGCTACAAAAAATGCCCCCCTCCTCCCCGATGAGAATCGTGAGGAAATGCGAATACTTTTCTTGCACCGACAGTACATGGCGTAGTAATTTTAATGACATAAATAATGGCGATACGATTTGCACCGCAGCAATTTATTTACACATTCATCAGCGTCTGTGTGTGTTGTCATTGTAGCTGACTGACATATTGTCAATGTCTTATCTACATTAACGCTATACAAACGCTACAAATGCGTTTCCTATGCACTGCGTTGAGGCGGTGTCAAGTCACGTTCAATTCAAGGAGGTGGGGGCTCCGGTTGCTAAGGCCGCGTGCGCCCGCAGCTGTTGCTATGGGAGAGGGCGGTAGATGGATCCCGACGGATGCCTGACATAGCCTGACTAAGAAATGCATTCGCATTTAAAAGTTGGTTCACCCTGTAGCCTCGAGTTCAATTTCTTATCTGAGGTGCAACTGCGGTACACTCGATTGCCTGAATACACCTGGAATGTAATAATTGAAAATATTGCTCATATGTAACCATAGGTTTCTCTTCTGGTTCACACGCAAGTTTCTTGACAGCAATTACTTTCAATTTTTCGAGAGCTACACGATCTCTTACGAATTCGCCTAAGATGACTCCAAACCAGATGCAATTCTGCCTCTTCTTTTTAGCCAGTCAAATGAATAAACACCCCCCCCCCCGCTCCACGAAAACATTCCGCACCCAACGTAGTTTTGAACTGCCCCCAAGATCGGAGCAATGGGAACATTTCAAGATCTGAATTGAGATTTCGGCGTCCATATAGTGGTTTTAAGATCTCTATTGTGATTTCAAAATCTCTATTGGTATTTTAGGATCTCTTTCATGATTTCAGGATCTCTATTGCAGCTCCACGATCTCTATTGAGATTTCAAGATCTGTATTGTGGTTTCATAGTGTTTCCGAGATCGGCCCATCTTCGACCAAGCGACGATACTATATGATGACGTCATCTGTGTTGTCACAAATCTCTGCGCCGTGTCACGTCATTGCTTGCTATTTTTTGCATCAATAATCTTCACACCGACGATCATTTCTGGTTCGTTTGATTGATTGATTTGTGGGGTTTAACGTCCCAAAACCACCATATGATTATGAGAGACGCCGTAGTGGAGGGCTCCGGAAATTTCGACCACCGGGGGTTCTTTAACGTGCACCCAAATCTGAGCACACGGGCCTACGACATTTCCGCCTCCATCGGAAATGCAGCCGCCGCAGCCGGGATTTGAACCCGCGACCTGCGGGTCAGCAGCCGAGTACCTTAGCCACTAGACCACTGCGGCGGGGCATGGTTCGTTTGATGAGACACATAAAAACATGTCTACAAAATTCAGTTTGCTCAAGTATTTCGTCAAACTACATGACCTAGACCCCATTTTAATGAAGTTTGATGATGTGAGCAAATTATCTAAAAAAGGCATCTAAATCTTTCACGTTAACGAACTTTCTGGATAGCGCACCGACTGTGAGTAGATGTTCTTGTAGCCCATCTCGATGCTCGTGCCACAGGCATACTCGAAGAAGTCGCTGCAAGGGTCCGCAGAGTCATTCATGAAAGCCAACAGGACGGGTACCTGTTCAGGGCAGCAAAAGGTCTCTGAGCGAGGTCCGGCTGCAGGTGGTTTGGAGAAGGCCCGGCTTAAGAGCCACGCAACGGAGCCGCAGACTCCAGCAACGAGCAGGCCGAACGCCACAGCCGTGCCCTTTTCGCGTTGACGGACCGGTCCAGGCGGCAAGACGTCGGAAGACTGCTTCGGTAGAGACTGTCTCTGGCATGCTTCCGAAGTCGTCTTGTTTGCAGCGCTGAACTTCCCGGAGTAGCACTCGGGAGACATGCAATTTCGCAGCTTCTTGTCTTGTCTTGTCTTGTCTCCTAGAAGATTTTGGCTCATACCCACATGGGGGATTGGCCACACTGTACCTCATGATAGATAATTTTTATAACGCTTGCTAAAAAAATAAAGAGAAATTAGATAGAAACAATAATTATGTTCCTTTGAAAAAAAAAACGTGATAAAATTGTAGAAGAATACGATAAAACAGAATATATAAAACGAATTAACAAGAATGAGGAAGGGGAAGAAAGAATTGGATATATCTGGCAGTACCACTAGCAGCGTATCCTTCCGGTTGCCTGAATGAATTTATGTAGCGCTGACAGAATAGCACTGTGGCCCACACCCAACTGACTGGCTCCAAACGATAATACGGTGCAAAGTACCTTCTTCTTCGTCGTTATCTTCTTCTTAGGAGTTGTGGGTCACGGGACGGTACACGTCTTCGAGTAGTGCTTCTTGCACAGTATGAGCAACATGCAATGAAGGAGAGGTAATGCTGGTTCTATCTCAATTATGTTTTCTCTGTCATGGCCAAGAATAAATTATAAAACGCTTCTTGCTGAATTACCGGCACTTTTAATCCGTCATAAGAATCATTGAAACTATAATGTCGAAACTTCATCTTCTAGTTAACTCTGTACTGGTGTAATTAGGGGTTTCTGAGCTGGGACACTCATGCGACAATATAGGTAGTGCTTTAGAGAAATTATTGTGCGAGTCAACCCGGTTGAACAGACACACTAACTGCTAATATAATTTAGGTCATGTTCTCCTCCTATAAGAAATTTTTGTTCATTATAATGATTACGCAACATGATTGAATTAGCATCATGAAATTGCGATTGAATAAGATTAGCTATTTCTAAAAGCAGCAGTAATCTCCAGCAGGAGTTGACAATTTTAAAGATTAAACCATCCGAATCTTGGCCGATCCCCTTAAATGGGCAGATGCTAATCATTCCAGGAGCATAATAATCATAATCCTCATCATCATTTCGTCATACATACTCACAAGGAACGCTGAACAGCACAAACAAACAAATGCAGTCAAGACCTAAATAAAGTTCCTTGTCTGCTATCCGTCTGAATAAAGCCTTGACACAATCGCCATGAAACGAAGAATGACGAGTAAATGAAGTAATATCGTGGAAAAGAAAGTGCTGTGTTTTTATGGGAATGCAACAAGGTCCTGATTTGACAGCGTTCAGATTTGCAGGACTTTTTAATAGTTTAAATAAAATAAAACATTAAACTTATGTTCATGTTTGTTGCTTCGTTGTCATGTCAGGGTTTTTATTTTATGACACTGATGATTCTCATGAAGACAATTTTTCCCCGTCTCTTGTGAAGACTAACCGTTTAGTTCATCTTTGTCGCCTTGCAGATATAGTAACGCTGCTGCACCTAAGCACAATGTGAGATTTACTACCAAAACCTTCAATAAAAACTATTCATTCTTACTCGGTACCATGTATACCCTTAAAATTTCGACTATACTTCGTCATTGATAAAAACCTTGTTCAGCGTTACTAGAAAGAAGTAATCTAGTAACGTTGACATTATTTCTACACCTTACCTGATGAAAAACAAGGAAAAATAGGCCGTTGAACCATCGCGAGCTTGGTGGTCCCTACGTGGGATTAGCCGAGGGTGCAGTGGACCAACATACAGTTTTAATCATCATCATCATGATGATCATCATCATCATCTTGCCGTGCGATCGCGCAAAATCTCACGAGCGTAGCAACCCTGTTTCAACCGTAACAACGAGGTTTCAAGTCTCCCGCTCAATCACTGCGAAGACGATGGACACCGCCGTCAACCAGGTAGACAGGCAGGAAACCAACGCAGCTCCGAACTCCGATGTCAAGGCAAACGACACTCACGAGCTCGCTGTGACTGCCAAAAGTAGTAGCAGCGAAAAAGTCTTAAGCAAGGACGATGACGAGTTAAGCCTAACCGAAATGAAGATGGCCGCTGCAGATGCGAGCAAGTCAGTCTTCGTGATCGCCACCTCTGTCACTCTACTCGTGGTCATTGTGCTTTCCATGATGTTCGTATTTTTAGACAGAGCGCGCGTGGTCCCGTTACAAGAAAGGAGCAGCTTCTGCTGCGAAATGGAGGCTCGCCAAGTCATCGCGACGCTAAATACGACGCTGGACCCATGCGATGACTTTTATCAGCACGTGTGCATGAGGGCCACCGACATCCAGTCCACCTACGTGTCACCCATGTTCAAGGTGGCCATCTACTGGAAAGAGGTCGAGATGATGGGACCGGGAGCTACGCCGGCCGGTCTTCTTATTTCGGCCCTCAGACCCACGGCAGCGCCGGGAGAGTTGATGGAGGAAACGAACGTTACTAATTTCACGAAAGCCATTCTGAGCTTGTTCGGACAAGCCCTTAGGTCGGGAGCAAGCGCGTCTACCGTGGTCAAGATTCTAGCTGAGCTGAGCGTGGTCTACAGGATACCCGCCATTGTGTCTTTTGGTTTTTCGACCAAGGAGTCCGAGGTCTCTGGTACAGCTCTGGTTCTGGAACGGCACACCAGTTGCTTTCCGGAAGGCGGTCCGGGCCCATCGGCTCAAAAGGCGCTACACGTTTTCAACGAGCAGGTAAAAACAGAGGTAACATCCGAGCAGCTTGCAAAGTTCGCGAAGAAACTTGCTTCGAAGAGGTCCAAGCAGGCGCAGTCGAAGCGCATCGTTAAACACGTCGAGAGTTCACCTTTTCAAGGCTTGTCTCAACACCAGTGGGTTGATATACTCAAGCGGTTCGTGTATCCCGTTCACCCCGAAGTGAAATATCTCACCATGCTTCTCGAGGATGGCTTGTCCGAGATCGTAGACGAGTTGGCAAAGCGGGACAACCAGCCCGCAAGCTTGGCGTACGCTGTGATATGCGCTGCGAGGACAGCATCGATGGACGTCACCGACGCCATCTTCGACTACCAAAGCAGGGTCTCTCTGTGCCTCCCTAACAAGCTGCACTTGTGCGCTCTGGAGGACATCGCGAAAGCCCAAATGGTCTCGAACCCCATGGACGACGCCCTCTTTCTTGAGATGATGACTCGTGTGCGAGACACCGTCGTCAGGGACGCGCTCAAGTCGCACATATTCCGCGGCAGGGACCGAGACCTGGTGACCGCCGAGCTGGGGAGGCTGAAACTGATGCTCCCCAAGGAGACCACGGGGGCCTCGAACGTAGCTTTGCCGAATGGAGTTCAGTCGAAGAACCTGGCGTTAACCATACTGCGGGGTCGCTCTTACGTCTTCAACATCACTCAAAGCAAGGTCGAGCGCGGCATTCCTAGTCGCGACTTCTTGTCCGAAGTAAAGGTGAAGAGGCGGAACGACGTGCTGTACGTACCGACCAACCTGTACGTTCAGCTAAGGTTTCTCTCACTGGGAAAGAACTTCCTAGCCCTGCCCATGGTGGGAGTGAGCATGGCATCGGAGATGTGGTCGTTTCTGCTCGAAAGCGAAATATGGTCCAACGATACCCAAGGAAACATCGCGTCCTTTTACGCCTGCTTCAGGAACTCTTACTTCGGTAGCGGAAATGACGATGGCATGGCTACTGACATGGCTCACACGGCGCTGGGACTAGTTTCAGCGCAAAACTCGGCCGACAAGTTGGACTGGCAATCTTCGCTCAGAATCGACTCGACGGACATGACACAACAGCAGCTCTTCTACTACCTGTTCACCTACAATCAGTGTTCACTTGTGCCAATGGAGAAGCCTGGACCCGTGCTTAACGTGGCGCTGAGAAACGACCCAGAGTTTAGGCAAACATTTAGGTGTGAGTCCAGTTCTCGCATGTCGCAGCGCGTGAGGTGCATGACTTAGCGGGATAACCTGTCCACAGTGACCGAGCAGGCCAAGTCAATCGCGATTTTCGGCTTTGTTTAAGGTCTCAAACTGTGCAAACTGACTGATATAAAAACGGGCATCACCGCATTGAGTTGTCGCTGTGTCTTTCATTCACTGCATGAAGTGTCCTTTTCCTCACAACTGACAAGATAGCAATCGTAGTCAATCTCTTTTTAAACAAAAAGCCTGTACTTACCTTCTGACTGTCACAGGTGAGGCTCCACTATTAAAAATTAGTGGACCCTAAAGCTTCGCCTTTAGGAGTTTAACGCGATAGCGACATTCTGTTCGTAATGCGTACTTCAAACACTTAGAGCATGAAACCAGTTCTAAGTTGCTATGCAGGCACAGTGGCGTGTGTGCCTTTTGTAGTGGGGTACAGGATTTCAACCACGCAGTCATTGTGATTATCACGTATTCTGACACCGGTTGGCAATGGACGCTTGACCACGCAATATTATCACAATATTTCATGTTGTGAAGTACGCGTGTGTTGGTGAAGCATGAAAGCTACTTTCACTACATTTTTAAAGGGGCCCTCGAACGCTTTTGAAGCACCTACTTTTTTATATGTTTTGCGTAGACCGATGGCCGGGAATAATTTTAGCATACGTCCAAGCACCGACATCAAACATTTAGTATTTTAATCGCGCAATAAAGTCACCTCATTGCTGCCGACCACGTCGGCGCACATTGTCGCTCGCTAGAACTACGCGGGCGGAAATGACGACGATGAGCGCAGCCTATCGCAGGACGCGCAAAGCCTCAATCCGAAGCAAAAGGACCTGCTCGAGTTCTCACAAGTCGGGGAGGCTCACTTCTACAAGCCTCGCCCAGCTGTTGGACTGCGTAAACGAATTGGCGTGGTCAGGCACGTTGTTGCCTGTTGCTATAACAACAGTGTCATAAACACATTTGTCTGAACAGGCAACAATGGTGTACTAGCTTCTTCTACGTAAGAGCTTTCAGCCCATGTCATTGGAGGCCCCCTGCAACGTCACAGCAGAGAGTGAAATGTGGTCGTGTCACCCCGCAAAATTCGAGTTGAGCGTAGGCATTTTTTGTATTTTAAATTTTTTAATTGAATAACTTCGTACTACGTGCCGCTATCGCTGCCGTTCTTGGTGCACTAATTTGTCCGTGCGTCAGTCTATGCAGTCCACGAGTAAAAAATGGGGGCTTGAAAAGTGTTAGAGGGCCCCTTTAAGCGGGGCAGTTCTTTTCACTGTTATCACAAGCAGAGGCCTGGCCGTGTGGTAGAATATCCGCTTGCGATGCAAACGACCCGGATTCAATCCCTACTTGGACCTGAACAACCCTGGTTCAATCACCACTTTGCTCCAGGGATTCTTTATCATTTGCATCGTTCTTTATTTTACGGTCACTCATAGGATGATGATTTTTTCGCCCACAACCAACGAAAGCGACACCAGTGCCGACACCGACACCTGAATTTCTGCGATAAGAGTTCTTTAACGCTATCGCGTTAATAGTTTTGTCTAAGGCATAAGAAAGGACAACTGAGGGTTAGAGTAACACTGGCATATCAAGAATAGCCACGAATTGACTTCGAATCCACGTTGTCATGTAAGAATATGTTAAAAAACTTTTTTTAATCCAAAAAGAAAAGGGATCGCGATCAGGGGATGCTGCTGCACACGTTAAGCTTTCACCACTCCCCTCAGCTCACCCAGGATGCCCTACGGGACATAGAATTTGAAGGAGCGGAAGGCAGCCTCCCGCTGCTCCTCCATATTTAATAATTTTTTGTAGTGCCGCGGGATGGGGGCCTCGAAAAAACCTACCTTGGTGCCTGGGAGTCACTCTTTTGGATAACGATGTTACAGACATCTGTGCAACACACAATAACCTTACTTTCCATCTAGTATCTCGCGATGTTAATCTTACATGACTTCGCGAATTCCAAGCCAGTCATACTCGATATACCGGTGTTCGTTTAATCCTCATTGTCAATCTTGTATGTTGTACAGATTGTTGTAACATTAGGCCTCCAAAACAGTGACTGCCAGGAACTAAAGTATGTTTACTGATGCCCCCTCTTTCTTCCTCTGCTCTTCTTGTAAACATTGCTGCGCAATGAAGGCACACAATAATTATGTGCGGAAGAACCCTCATGAGCCGCTGTCCCACTTTTTCTAAAAATATTAAATAAGGAGCGGTAGAAAGCTGCCCTGCGCATCTTCAAACCTGACGCCGAGAAAGTCATCCTGAATTGGGCAGAGAACGTGGTGGAAGAATATCATGAGTAGCAGTCTCCTTCTATTTCAATCCCCTTTCCTCGTTCTTTCGGAGAGAAAAGTAAAGTTTTTGTCCGCCTACCTGCGAGAAGAAGGCTGCAAAAGGTGATTCTATTTTTAGTGAAACTAATGATTCCTGAAACTCGTGCACTCATATTCCTTTTATCGGGTAATCTCGATACTGTACGTTACCATATGTTGACTTTGACTTCGTAATAAGAAGAATAATTTACTCTCACCTAATAAAACACATGCCACACATGCTTACTCAAATGCCACACAGGCTACTAAACGCCGTACCGGCCAACGTGCAGGAGAGTCTCTCTGTCAACATCGTCGTCTTTCTTGACTGTCCACAGAAGGGCACGCGCATTTCGAGCACTCAAAAACCTACACTCAAGCTACAGGTTCGGTGGCTAAAAACGTTCACAGACTTTACAGTTATGGGTATTATATCAGGCTTTGCGCACGGACTGTATTCATAAGAATCGCAAGACTGTTTCAAGAAACAGTAGGATTGGGCGTGTTGGTATAACATGATAAATAGTGCTTAACAGCGCAAACGACAGAAGGGGAGTCAGCGCTCTGTCTCGTCTCTTCCATCCCCCTCCTGTCGTTTGCGCTGTTAAGCACTCTTTATCATGTTATACCAACACGCCCCATCCTACTGTTTTCCGAAACAGTTTTGCGATTATCTCTGCCTCGTCTCGGTGGCGTCTCTTTTATCCCCTCCTGTCGTTGGCGCTGTTAAGCGGTGCTTATCATGTTATACCAACACGCCCAATCCTTCTCTGTCTTAAGTTTCATTTCTAATACAACAGGCCCTTTCGTGACTTTTTCGCTCCAGCCTCATGTTGTCAACATGATCGCAGTTACCACTTGCTGAGTACACGCTCTTTCTTTCTGCATCAAGAAAAAAGTGCTTCCAGAAGAAGTTCGTCACCTGTTCGGTGGGTTTACGCCATCACAAGTACACGCGTCAAGGATCTGCAAGATCTTGAGGGTGGAGTTGCAAAGACAAGTACGGCTCTACAATGAGTACTATTGTGCTCACGTACAGATCTCCAGCACACCTGTTAACGTTGCGAAGAATCTGCGAGAACTTTGGCGGCATATTTCTACGTCAACCAAGTTCCTCTGGAAGACTCAGCTCCTTCATCTCCGCAACCTAACACCCACACGTCAGCAACTACCAAAACGGCCGATCTACAATCAGGAAGACTTGAACTTGCCCCAGAATGTCTCTAAAGTGATTTCGCTGGGACCGAAGTTCGAGGTGGAGCCTAAGCTTTCTCCGCACGACCTTTTGGCTACCGTGCGACAAGTCTCTCGGCGTGCTCCACCAGAAGAGCAGGACCGCTGCATAGCGGACGACATAGGTGTCTCAGCGCTCTGTCTCATCTCTTCTATCCCCTCCTGCCGTTCGCGCTATTAAGCACTCTGTTTCATGTAACTTTGATTTGTTTGAAAGCAGCCGACAGAGCTTACAAAACATTGCAACGAATTTCGAATTTTGTATTTATCTGAATGACCTTGTGCTACGCCCAAACCACCTGGCTTTTGAAACTGGAATATTTACACACATACAAACACAAAAAACAGCGCACGCGACACTGTTCTTGCATTGCAAACATTATAGCGTGAAACAATCGTTGTCTATAGTTCTCTTCGTTACGTCAAACCTTCAAAATTGCTGCGCCCCACCACTCAATCATTGTGATAAGAACAAAGGCTCATACAAAAAGTAGTATGTTATACTCTTTGAGCTGAACGCGTCTTTGGCGAGGGTGCTGAATCTGACTCAGGAGGCCTCTAAAAGCTCCTACGGCCAGCTGGCATAGGCGCGTCGCGTTACTTTTGCCAAGAGGGCCGGAGCACAATCGCCGATTTTCCAGCGAATCCCAAGGGTGTCGTAAAAGGTGAGACATAAAAAGGGTGCCCTATCTCCGCTTTCGCCCACACATTACTTGCGACTCCATACTTTCTCTTACTCAGCTCTTCTGGTGAGGTGTAGCAGAAAGTGGTCCTCGTTTAACGTCTCACCTTTCTCGTTTCTATGTCCATCTGTCTTTCTACCTGTTTGATTCGGCATTTGTTTGGTGGTGTGTACAACTATGTTATATGCTTGTTTGCTTACTTGCCTGGCTATCTGCTTGCTTTTTTTTCTATCTATCTATCTATCTATCTAACTATCTATCTATCTATCTTTTATGTATATACCGACAGTTTGCGTATGTATGTATGTATGTATGTATGTATGTATGTATGTATGTATGTATGTATGTATGTATGTATGTATGTATGTATGTATGTATGTATGTATGTATGTATGTATGTATGTATGTATGTATGTATGTATGTATGTTCTACTACCTTCCTTCTGGTCAGTTTGTTGATTTGTCGGTTTGTCCTCATAGCCCTTCTACATGCTGTCTTTCCGCAAGTTTCGACACGCCGATGCTGTCCGTGCTCGGTCGTACGTAGCCACCGGACCGCACCAACTCGTTTATCGCCATACTTTTTCTACGCGCCCCCGACGTCCCAAGGTCCCAAGGCTTCGTTTCAACGAGTCGTGCACGCTACATCAAGAACAACAATACAGAAAGATCAGCTTGCGTATACGTGTCGGGAATTCTTCTAAAACTACGAAAGTGTTTATTCGGTAACATTATGCTATCCCTTTTCAGATATTGCCGCATGAGCCTACCAATGCGTATCCCGGCACGGCATTCTATTTCTTTATTCTGGCCGGAACTCGCAGCTGCCAGAATAAGCAGCGAGCACTTGCTGAATCCACGGTGCCAGGGAACCGACATATTTATGCGCCATAAAAGTTCCGTTCCTCGCCACTGACCACCAAAACCTCCGATCCCTTCTCAGCCGGAACGTGTGCATAAAGGTTTAAGGTTTGAAATACGCGCAAAAGTAAAGTCCACGAATGAGCGGTTTTATGATCTCGCGTTTCCCGGAGAGTGATCGGCACTTCGCGTTCACACAGCTACCGGTCCGGCTGAGCTCAAGGCACACCTATGTGCCTCCATCGCCCGGTCGTATTGCGAAAGGAGCTCACGGCGGGCGCCGGGAATAGGGACTTTTCGATTTCTCTAAACTTTATTATAGAAGGTAAGCGTTTCACGTTTAACTTTCATAAAACAATTTTTGTTTTTAAATTATTTTGAGGACTGCATCCCCCATCTCGTTTACCATGGCGGCGTCTCTGGCATTTCACAAACTACGAAGAAAAGCTTACGAGTTTCTTGAATCTTCTGGACGTGGCATATAGGAAGAATAAACACAGCAAGTGCAATGAAATACACAACGCGCGACCCATAACCACTTATATTCACTCGTAGTGTGTGCTTCAAGGCATGGATATACACGAAGTAAGAATCATCTGTGCAAGTATTTCGAAGAAACCAGCAGTGACGTATGTTATATCAAGATGCTTGTACTTCATTCGCAGTAGCACTAAACGTCCGACACGAAATTTTTATCTGCTTACAAATATTTAAGTCGCTAACTTTCATGTTAGCCAGGGAAGGATGCATTTAATTTTGACACACGCAACTGTCGTAGAAGTTGACAGACATAAATGTTGTGTACCTTTAGTGGGCGTTTGTAAAACAACCATTAACGTAGCGTTAGGAACAAGGCTCAGCGTGCGTATAAAAAGAAAGGAACAGTGGCATAATAAAATGCCGTGGCCTTGGCTAAAATCATGCACTGCACAGATCTACAAAAGCCATTTAGAGATTGCTGAGAAGTACACAATTTTTCACGGATGTAGACGTTTTTAACAAAAAGGAGGATCCCCTTCTTCCTGCGCTGTTGCTCGAGAGAACAAAAGCTGACGTCAATCACAGCTTCGGCCCTGCATTTTTTTTTGGAGGGTGGGGGTGGGGGGTCCCACATTTTAACAACAGCCCTGAGTGGCTTATGGTGGCGCCCAGGGAGCCTTCAGTAAGAAGGTCTATAGGTGAGAAAGAGAAGGAATAACTTTATCGCAGGTCGGCCAAATTACAAGAGATTCATTCCTTTTCCTTGGCTTCAGCAAGGAGCCCTTGAATACTCGCGCCATACCCGGCGTGCTGAACTCTGTAAAATTTCGACGTGGAGTGTGTGCGCACAAAGCTACGCAAATCATGCGTCTAAGTTTTGATTTTACGGGCGAAGCTCCTTATGGCGTGGCTTGTGCATCTCTCGTAGTACCTAACCACCAGTGGCACATACCCGAAATAGGTATAACATTTGATCTCCAAGGTGGTGCCAGTGAGAGATTTCTTCTGTGCGTTGTTTAACAATAAAAAATAGTGCTCAATGTACATGCCAATGGCTGCTGATGGGGAATGAGAGACAGGAGCATTCGGCTTTTAGTCAACGCGCACGCTGCGATCCCCATTAGCAGCCTTTGGCATGTACATTGAGCACTATCGGACAAGAAAGGGTTGCAACATTATACTCGCTTGGTGTAACCTCCTTAGTTTTAGAAAGGTTTAGCGAGCGTTGAGCCGCAGGGCCATGAATACAATGAACTAATATATACCATGAATGAATTCGAGGTGGTTAAAGAGGGGAAGCAGATACGAAGCGCAAGCCGTAAGAAATTAAAAGCTGAATCCTCCTGTCTCTCATTTCACATTAGCAGCCACTGGCATGTACATTGAGCACTATCTGACAGGAAAAGGTTGCTACGTTATACTCGCTGGGCGTAACCTCCTTGGTTTTAGAAAGGTTTAGCGAGCATTGGGCCGCAGTGCCACGAATAGAGTTAACTAGTATAGACCATGAACTCAAGGTGGTTGAAGGTGGGAAGTAGACCCGAAGCGCAAGCCGTAAGAAAGTGTGCGTGTGCCACCTCTCGTTTAGTCCTTGGAATGTCCACTGAATGGCGGTGCTTCTATATGGGGAATATAAGATAAAAATATGCGAGATGGTGGGACTTGGAGTGTTGAATAGATGGACGAACGTACACACAGACAGATGCATGGATGGACGCATGAAAGGACGCAAGGGCGGATGCATGAACGAACGCATGGACGGGCGCACAAACAGACGCATGGACGGTCACACAGACAGACGCATGGACGGACGAACGCTTTGCCCCACTCTCCATCATTCACTCCGTGGATATGCTGCCATTTTTCTAACTTTCTTATTCATACTACCGTATGATTATACCATGGAAGGGACTATGAATCATATCACCATACCGGTTCTTTTCCTCAAATAATTTTCAGCGATGAAAGAAAAACATAATGCAACACCGCGAATAAATATTCCCACTTATGAAACCAAAACAAGTTCTGTAAAGGCTATTCACCACTTCTGTTTAGTTTTTTTTTTTCAAAACAGCCCTCCTATCGCCCTTCCATGTCGAACTGCGGTTTCGTTTGACTGACGTCGTCGAAGTAGGGATCAACCACGCATGCAGCCTCGTTTCAGAGACGCAGTAAGCGCGACGCCAGAGTAGATTTTCGACGCTTGAATGGGTTCAAACCAAGGAAGATAGAGAGAGAGCTTCGAAGTTTTCACGCCTACACGAGCCGAACTCCGAAGTTCGCGAAGAAATCTAGGCGAAGGCCAAGCTTCGCTGAGCAAACTTAGTTGATGGGACATACGGAACAAGAAAAGTCTCGAAAGTCGTTTGGGAAATATGGTTGGTCCAAAGTATGCGGGAAAAGAATAAGCATTATTAGACAATTCTTTTGCGTTCTCCCTTCTTGACTAGAGAGATTAGCGTTGGCGTCTTGTTTAAATGGGTGCTCGAATCACTGTAGTCTCCTGTATGCATAAGATGTCAAATTTGCGGTCAGTGATTATATTATGCGTTCCGAACTTGCTTCGGTATCATTACTTTTGTTGCCGCGATAAAAAAGATAAGATGTAAGTTATTTGCTCTTGGTAGGTCCTAAGCCAAACTAACTACTTAATATGTGAAGGTTACATTATCGGTCCTGTAGCTAGTATACAACCAGACGTTATTTGCGTAGTTTATCGCAAAACTTAACCATCATAGCGCATTTTTTTTCTGTATCCTAACTCATCTACCACGACTGCATCAATCTCACATCAAAGAAAAGTTCATTGTATTGCCAGCCTGGTTATTAGTGGGAGCCGTATTTGTATCTTGTCATCTTTGTCTTGTGTCTCGCGCTGTGTCATCGCCTAGGTAATGTACCAACGAAAACCGCCAATGCGTTCTGGAGCACACACGGATTCGAGCATGCAGGCGCGAGCACATACATTCACATCGACTTGTGCGCATTCGCTGTTGCACGCACGCACATATTTGCATGACTGCACACTGAGAATGCAACAGACAACACAGGCATATTTTCATTGGCACGAGCGCCAAGGGACACTCTCGTTCCTCTTTTTATCTACCCTCTTAAGAATATTCATACAAACTTTTCGAAGAAATAGGAATACATGGTTATGTTATACAATATAGAGTTATATTGAACGCATATAAAGCCGGGTTACAGGTTTACATAGGATAATAACCAATCAACTTTACAGATAGTTAGTGAAGACTAAATCAGTGCATTCACTGAAATATCGTGACCTACTCAACTCGTTGCGGCATCTGTTGGAGCAGATTTCAACTTCGCTGTACTGTCTACCAGGCCTCCGAGATCCTGTTCACCCATTCGTGGAACACTAAATTAACCCTAGGATTACACCAGGGCGCACAAATGTCGACGCGCGAGTTATACCAGATACCTAAGTGATAGACTGGGGTCACCCACCAATTTCGGACAGTGTTCAAGGCAGCCGCAATTTTCGTGGCCTACCGAGTGCGGCCTATCAGGTATGTGCAACACATGTCGGCCGAGCCCCGCTACTCGTCACTGGTTGATTAAAAATGAAGAAGGCAACCGCTCAACCAACAAGCGGAGAAAGTAGAGTTGACTGTAGAAACTGTGCCTCTTACCCACACTGAGGAATGGGCCATGAACCTGTTTGGTTTTAAAGAAAATTATTAAATTAATCTTCAAAATTTGATAAGTTAGGACGAAAGAGGTCAAAATGAATAAATAGTCGGAATGAAAAAAATAGATTTGAAGCAATAAATCAAAGAATCTGTACCAGAAAAAGTAATTTGAAAAAAAGTAGAGTTCATAACTAAATATTTTTAGACTATTAAGAAACTCCTGCATTGCATAAGTATTCTGGAACAAAAATTAGTGCAGCCTATCAAAAAACTGCAATCACCATGAACGAATATGTGCCACAGAAATTGCTTAAACGTACTTACCACTCGCCCACTAAAAGGGAAGAAGAAAACATTCATCTTAGCACTATAAGAGATTATCATGATGATCACTAGAAAACGGGAAAGAAAATGATGGAAGGCCTATGCCAATGATGTGCCCGTAGATGTGTGGGAGGTGCGAACGCTCGGTTTCAGTGTGAGTTTGTATCTCTGGAAGTTGGGCATCCGCGCCATGTCTGTGACTGTCTGTGGTTTAAGTCGAACCGCTCTACGCAGAGAATCGACGTAGAAACAAGCTAGCATTGCATTTCTAAAGCCTAAAAAAAGTTCAGAAGCAAGCAGATTAGTCATTCTAACAGTCCAGTTTTGCTGTTCTGAGCGTTTTACCGCTTTAAGCAAGCTTCGCTTTTATTCTTTTTTTTACAATATAGAATAGTGCTGCGCCGTACCTATTAAGTCAGAAAAAAAGCACAGTTTAAAAAAACTTTTTTTGCAGATTGCTTATTGCTTCAAACAGCCAATGTTTGAAACACTCGCTCCGAACATTCGCTTCGACTCATCCAGAACTTCCAAGATAGACAACTCCACTTGTCGAAACGTTGGCTTCAGCTACACCCCGTGTTCCGAGGATTTTTTCGTCGCTTCGAGATTGCATCTTGCCCCGATTTCCTACCTTATATACATTTGTTCGGAATTTTACGTAATGGTGCCCTGAGTACGTGCGCAACACCACGCTATCGGCCGAAGGAAGCGACGAATGGCAACAAGTACTTTTAAAAAAAGCGATGAACAAAGCGATGGGGAGGCCTTACAACAAAGACGAAGACGCTAAAGCTCGAGTAACTCGTCTCGCTCGGCATATACGCCTGACGAGGGTGTTAGGAGTGGCCAAGCAGCCCGCCATGGGCTGGCGGAACACACCTCCTTATCGGCGAGGCACAGCCCGCGAAATTAAGGCGTGCTTCGAAAAGGGCCGAGGCGGGGCCCTTTCTGCTCTTTTTATTTCAACCCGTTCTCGAAACTCACGATCACTGTGCCGTGTGTGTGCCGCGCCTGCGTAATCGAGTGGCGAAAAACCGTCGTTGTCGAGTTTTTCTTGCTCCGCGCTTCCCAAGACGCATCTAGAGCCAGTTTAAGAGAAAAAGCTTTGTTGCGTAATGTGTTTGTATAAATGATTAGTCGGCTGTTTATATAAGGCCCTTCTGTCGTGCATTTCATACTTTCGAAACTAAGTGCTCAGAATCGACCAATGTTTTCTTCCTTTCAATTCGGCAGCAAAGACGAGCGAGCGTTATGAAATCCGCCATAAAGAACATCCAAGAGAGCATCAAGAGTGCCACCCTCCCAAAGCTATAAGAAATTTTTCAGAGCCGCATGTCGGTTGCGCACTTGCGTCACGTATGAATTTACAATTCTTGTAGAACAAGCGTTTTTCCGGAGATGCAACGTGCTTGCTGCTATAAAAAAAATATAAATGGTTGTGTTATATCGGCGTCAGGCTTTTTCGATAACAGGATGTCATTGTTGGCTCACGGCCTCTCGATTCACATTGATTGCTTTTGAATATTTAAGTCTGAAGCAAGATGCATAGTGCTTGCAGCAGTCGTTTCTCGCGTTCCATAAAACATGAAATATTTGGCGTATAGTATTATTAGTTCTAGTTTTACGACCCAAAAATGATACTACGAGGAATGCCGTAGAGAAGAGTGCCGGTAATTTCTACCGCATGTTTTTGTTTTTACATGAACTAAAATCTAAGTACATGGGCCTCAAGCATTTTCGTTTCTATCAAAATGCAGACCCCGTGGCTGGCATACGATACCGTGACCTGTGGGTCAGCAGTCGAGTGCCCTAGCCACTAGACTACCATGGCGGGTCTTGCCCCACCACGGTGGTCTAGTAGCCAAAGTACTCGACTGCTGACCCGCAGGTCGCGGGATAAAATTGCGGCTGCGGCTGCTGCATTTCCGATGGAGGCAGAAATGCTGTAGGCCCGTGTGCTCAGATTTGGCTGCACGTTAAAGAACCCCAGGTGGTCGAAATTCCGGAGACCTCCACTACGGCGTCTCTCATAATCACATGGTGGTTTTTGGGACGTTGAACCCCACATATCAAAATTAATTCAGCCATGGCGGGTATTTTCGGCTCCATCTAAAAAGCGGCCTTTGGCCGCTTTTTTAAGTCTTAATTATTAATAATTTTTAATACTTAATTATCAAATTATTAATTTAATACCACGACCTTTGGGTGATGACTAGAGTTCCTTGTCCGCTGTTTCTTGAGACTTGGTTCCAAACCAGGAGCTTGGTCAGGCGTACAAAAGATGCACGAGCTTCTTTGGGGGTGTAAAATAAAAAAAGTTGAAGCCTGTTGACTGGCCCTTTAAAGGAACTAGAACGGCTCGAAAACATGCGTGCAAGAGTGTATTATTTGTTTTCATGTAAAAACAAACTGCATTGTAAAAACGAATTTGCTTATATATAAAGGTGCGTCACATTGACTGTTCGTCACTCTTGAAATGGCTTCGCATTACGATTCAATCGTTTTGGTAAGAACTTATGCAATAAAACGAACACGTCGAATAGTATCGCATTAGTAAAAATGCAATCGCATTAACTGGAATGATCGTATTCCAGATTAAGATGACCAGAGGAGGACAGTTTTTTTTTCACTGCTGGCAAGTCTAGTCCTTACAGCAAATGCCGGCAATTTTCTCTGGCTCAGCATAACCAATTAGCGAAATTCAACAAACCTGAAATGATGATTCACTGGTGTATATAAGCTAGATACAACATAAAAGCGTGCATACGGTTACAGCCCACATATTTTCTTCTGGTAGTTTCCAGCACTAATAATCAATGAAATCGTGTACACTAATTGGCGTTTGTATATGCTGATAGGTGGTACCACAACTGGGCATGTACATCAAAAGTAGCCATGTTTGAATAAAATAGTTCGTGTTCGTCTGCACTGAACTTGAGCGACGTCCATTGTAGGTGCGGTCACCTGGTATGGCCGACATAACACTTTTTTTGCGTCTTCCTTTAAATGTTTCTTACGAACAGAAAGGTCTCCTATGCAATACACAAGTTGTAGTGCCTGCCAAGTCCCGTAGTTGCTGCATTTTCTGAATGGCTTCCTAATTCGAGAAAAGACACCAGTTCGCTAATCAGCACACTGGTCACCTTCGACCACGAAATTCCCTGATGAGCAACAGCACTTGGGTGCTGGGCGTCGCAGGTTAGGCAATGTTGCTGCACAAACAACTACAAAGCGCAAATTAGCGCTTCCGCAATCGACGCTGAAAAAAAAATTATCCGACTAAGGCAACACCACCAAAACTCTTCACATTCCATCGCTTTAGGCTCGCAGAAGGCGCACGTATGGCACCTGTCGCCTTTCCCAGCCAAATCACGCCCGGGTACTCCACGCAACACTCTGCTCGCGTCAATGCCTCCAGCACCAAGCAACGAGAGGGAGAGGAAGAGAGAGAGCACGAGCACTCGGCAGGGCCCATCATCCTTCGCCGTGGGGGCGTTTGCATAATAACCGCCGTCGACGGAGAAACCACAAACATCCGAGTGCGAACCACAGGCGTAAACGAAACGCAGACGGCACGTGGTTGGGAAGATAAAGAAAAATAAAGTTCCACAGTTCGACTCGCGCTCGTCAGAGGCGGAAACGGCTTTTCATCTGCGCACCAAGCTCGCTCGGTTTGTGCGGCAGTGATCGAAGCAGCGCGTTCGCAGCCGCACCGTTTCCACAGCCTGAGCCTAATGAATTGTAACACGGTTATCTTTGCTTCGGCGAACTGGAAAGGCATTGAATGCGCAACCACACCTGCTGTGCCCGCGGGCCCACTCCCATGTGCAGTGGCATGCGATTGTTAGAAGACGTTTTTGTTTCGTTTTTTTTTGTCACTAACGCATATTTGTAGCTCTACGTGTTGCAGTGGTTTCAGCGGAGCTTTTGCGAACTGGGATTTCGGTTGCATGCTCCACGACCTAAACGGTGGATTCCAAAGGCTTAAAAGAGGAAAAACGTAAATCTTGGTGGTGCTAAATTGTTAGTGGTGCAGAAGGAGAGAAAAAAAAACTAGACGCGCGCAGTTCGCGATTTATTCCTTTCACTGCGAATGAGTGGTGATTCGGCTTCTCTGTAAGGACAATAGTTGTTAACATTACGGTACGCAATGAGCACACAAATAACAAACGTAATGGTTATGGGTGCTTAAAAATGGGGAAGAACTGCACTTTAGCTGTTGCGATAACGGCCTGCTTTACTTGTACAACTTCTAATGACTGCCATCTACGAAAAGAATTAAAGTGCAAAGGAGGCTTCACCTCAATAAGACAGTTATTGCAAGAAAGCGATCACTTGTTAAGAGTTCGAGTGCTAAGGGTTCTCTTCTGTGCAAGCTTGAACTGCTGTGCCTGGATAGTTCAAAGCTTTCCCCATTGTGTCTTATTTTTAACTAAGTTATTAAGGCTAATTGAAAAATAGCGCAAGTGCACAGCCTTCAGTTAAATTTTTTCTCACAATTAATAACAAGAGGACAAAAGGAAAATAAGTCTTTTGCTTGCAGGGTACCTAAATACCTCAAAGTACTCTGCTGCGGAGGGCCTCACTACCTGTAACATACCGATTCACACGTACCAAACTAAGCATGCTACAGCGCATTTTCCTTTTTTTTCAATGAACGCGTCAGCCGTGAAACGATAAGCTTCTCAGACCACCGCTACACGCTTACCTAACGGCCTGTTCAACGATGACCCAACCGATGGATCCCGTACTTCGCGCCTTTACATGCCAGAACCGTCTTCTCGGAATTTTCATCGCCGCCACGACTCATTAACAGAACGCCATTGCAATCATCTCCCCCCCCCCTTCCCCCCGTCTTTCTTCGGGGCTCCGTCTCCCGATATCTTCACGCGCGGAAAACACCTTTTCGCGCTGTAGCCGCGTCCGTGAGACCCACATCGCTCCGCGCGGTTGTACGAGTCGTTTGAAAAAATGAAGGCCTCCGCTTCATCTGTAACGACGCTGCAAATCGCACCCGTTCGCGAAAGCTTACGCGGCCTTTACGTTCCCCCGCCCCCTCCTTAAGATTACCTTTCCTCAATCTATTCGCTCCCAGATCTCGCAGGTTCTTTAACGCCTGAGTGAATACAGTCGCTGTGGGCCTCCGCCGCCACTAGCGCGCAAATGATGCGCGAGATTGCCTCATTTTCCTGCGGGGGCGGACGCTGGCTAAAGACTTCCCGCCGGCCAGCAATGAACGACCCTCGCCCCACCCCTTTCTCCTCTATCTCGATGCAGTGCTGCTCGGGCAGCGATTAAAGTTCTTGGACGAGTAACGGCATATGTTCCCTCCTGCTAGCCTTATCAGTTCAATTGGCTCGCTTTATGCTACCTATTGGTCTTGACTGTGCTTTCCTATATGACTCGTCTACGCGATTGTAAGAAGTATGGAAGTGATGCCTTTGTTTTCTTTTAAGTATTGAAGCAATTTTGCTCAAAAGCATGCTAACACAGGCTAGGACAACTATTTAAACGGACACTGAAGGGTAAATTAATTTTTTTTGCGTATTGATGAATTACAACTTCCCAATTCGAAAAATGCCCCTCTTACCGCAAGGTGATGCTTTCTGTGCGAGGAAACACGCGAAAAGAAAGTGTGGATGGAGACATCACCTTGAAACTCCCGCACCAAACAGTGTGACGTAGATGTGATGTAGCGAAAATAGGGAAAATACATTTTAAAAATCGTGACGTCACGCACGCATTTTTCGACGCTCAACTTGAATATGAAACTTCAACCTCAATTTTCTTCTGTAATAATGAACTTATGATGCCAAAACATACGACATTAGAGTTCTATGATTAGAGTGTATCAATCTAAACCAAGCCATTGTTTCAATTTAGTGTCCCGTTAAGGGGTATGTATTGATGTATGCGGAAAGCATCAAGTTCCGAGAGGGATGTATTTCTTGTTCAAGAGCGTCGATAATATTTCCAGGATTGACCGGACTTTGATATTGAATCAATCCACCCATACTCCACCCTGAAGGCACCTGCCCTGATTTTTTTCTTTCATCCCTCGACACCTTTCCCTCAGAGTAGGATAGCAAACCGAAAGCCCGTCTAGTCGACTTCAGGAATCTTTTTTCTGTACTCCTCCTCAAACCATAACTGCACCACGAGATCAGTGTACAACCACAGTTGGGGAGCGTAGATTCTGCTTTATTCTTTTTATGCTATATAGTCCAAAGCCACGCCTCTTTCTACTTTGAGTTGAAGAAGAGTGATACACTGGTAA
The DNA here is from genome assembly GCA_013436015.1 of Rhipicephalus annulatus. Lineage (NCBI taxonomy): Eukaryota > Metazoa > Arthropoda > Arachnida > Ixodida > Ixodidae > Rhipicephalus > Rhipicephalus annulatus. The sequence goes on along the minus strand of WOVY01010693.1, from coordinate 50,723 downwards.
GCTAGGTGTTGGAAACGCTGTTTCTCCTAGCTGTGCCGTTACCATCACAGGAGGTCTGTGTATTCTGCGTTGGTCACTCCTTCACATAAGAACACGCACTCAATATATTCTTTATTTCGCTTAATATTGCCACACTCCTTTGTCAAGTTTTGTTATCGCTACATTCCACGTGGGAGTGCTGCCGTGCGCAAACCACGCCGGTGGACTAAGAACCACAGTGATAATCGTAGAACCTTCCTATGTGATTACGAGAACGACGCGAACAATATAGATTGTCCTGGAACATACGTGGCCACTGGCGATAACGCTGGAACATTCGACGGCACATGTATAAATGCCGACACGCATCACCACCGTTTGTTAGTCGACCGACGGCTGATGCTCTGTTTGCCGCTATCAGTGCCAGTGTGTATCACTGTAATCGCAGTTTTCATTCACCAGCAACAAGTTCGGCCAAATCAACAGTTCCATCTTGTACCTACAGTCAGCTCCCTTCGTCCACGTCACGACTGCGTGACAATATGAACGCACCATACCTGTGATACAGCTACGGTTGTTGTAGTGGCGGCACATATACGCCAATACAAAACAGAGAACAAAAAGCACCTCATCTTCCGCTAAAGGGAACCATGTGTAGATACGAAACAGCGGGTGGTAACGCTTGTACAGGTGGCGGCGTTAACGATGGCACTCATCGCGACGTTGCGGAGAAGCGAAACCTGGAGTGGCGCGAAGCACACTGTGATGCGCCGCTGTTTTCTCCTGGAACATGCCAATCCCTGCCAATTGTCAATGAGAGACAGAAAGCTCTGACTGGACACAAATACTCACAGTCCGCTTTTAGTTAATGCGCATGCTACAAATTGTAATTACCCTACAACGCAGAGGAGAAATGCTCAGTAAGAGTTATCACGATGCACACCTGATTGAGCTCGACCATAAGACACTTCACCTTTAAAAGGGATCACATCTTTGTCGAGCAATAGCATTGAACTTGTGAATTCAATGCTGTGAAGAAGAAGATGCGCCTCCATCCAGCAGCATCGCCAACGCTCGACTCGCTCGGCTCGTGCTTCTGATCGCTGCTGTGCCTCTGGATGGTTCTTCGAGCTGCCTCACCGCTGACGACTATAACGCCCTTTGAGAATCAATAAACCTCTTCACATTTGTTGTACGTGCGGGGTAACAGCTCATTAAATACACTTTTTCTTCACAAGTCGCGGTTGCGACGGAGGCTACAAGTCATTGACTTCCACAGTCTAATAATTTTTTTTGCGACTGGGTACATTATTGCGACTGCAGTAAGGTGAAAGCCTTACATGTCTCATCAAAAGCGAAACTTGACTGAAGTCCCGCGTCGCTGTCGCCGTCGGTGGCGTAAACACGAATCATGTGAAATACCATCCCGTGATTACTTGACCATTACGTGACAGGATGTCAGAATTCGTGACGTAAATAGGACGTCACAGTGCGTCATGTGACACAACTTCGCATGATTGCGCCATCACATAGCATCGTTGTTTGGTCAGAGGTGGGCCAATTGCCGAGGCTGTGAAAAAACACGTTAGGAGGTGCAGAAAGCTGTCGTCAGGGGGGGGGGGGGGAGGGACGCAATGTATTGACTGAAGAAAAAGAGCCGGACGTTCCGCTTTCATCTGGGAAGCATTATGGGGGACAGAGCGAGCGCTGTGTCGCAAACACGCTATTGTATCATAAAGCTTCGCTTAAGGGACAGCCAAGTTCTAACAATTCTTTGCACGGCAGAGAATGCGACGGCGCCCCCTCGTTCGCCCATGCGATAGTGAAATCTAGGTTTCAGGGATAGGATAACGCGTGAAATCGAAGAAACCTGACTCGTCCGAAGAGCAGGTGACTCTTGTGACGTGAGGCCCTCGGTCACGTTACTTGCCACTGACTTATATTTTCTGGAGGCGCGTCATTCAGATCATCTTTCTTTAGAACAGCCAGGGTAGGGGCCAGTTGGTTGAACATAGTGTAAATTTTGCGCGCTACAGAAGTTTGCGCGATCAAAACGTTGCGCGAGAAAGTTTACACAATTTTTGTCTGCTATTGTTTTTACTGCGTGTTTATTTAATTAACAACACCTACATTTATGTTGCTTCAATAAATTCTCAATTGATAGTTCGCGCCAAGTTTCGTGTGCGTTTCTCTGTGTTATCGTTCTTGTACGCATCGCCATGCCAAGAAGGAATATAAGACGGCTTGCGCCTTCCAGCCGTCTTAGGTGAGGGCGTTAAATACCACGTGAGTTTTTGTGAAGATCACCGTGATCGAGGGCTCAGCATTAAACTTATAGCTTGGATTGTCTTGAATGCGTGCTTGAATCTATATCTACAGGATACATTTTTTATTTACTCATAATCGAATTTCTGCCATCAATGACGGGAATTAAAGCCATGACCTTGCACCCAGCAGCAGAATGCCGCAAGTACTGCGTCAGGGAGGTGAGCATGTCAGTGCGGAGGGAAGCCGCGAAAATAAGACCACGGCGATCAACGTGCGACTTTCCCGCCTCTCTTTACAGGGCTGCGGCAAAAACGAACCACCGCATAGCAGGGTGCAGGTTTTCCCGACCGCAATCAAGCGCCAATCTGCTCGAGTGGATCAATGCGACGGTCATCGCGGGTAATGGCGGCCGGTAAACGTCGCATCGAACGTGACCTTCTTCCCGCCCACGTGGCGTTACCACTCGATTTTTTGCCCCAGTGCTGATGGAAAAGAATGCTTGAGCGGCAGCCATTTCGAGGGATCGCGCAGGTATTCGGGACGGAGGTGGCACGGCCTTTCGTGTCAGATATGTACGTTGCTAACGTTTGTTGTCCTTGAAACAAAGGGGAACCTTCAGCTATTGGCAGTTTGTTGTTTGACACGAATGAAGAATCGAAATAGACATATAGATGATTTTACCTAAAACATGCGGGGGACGCTACTTTGGGTGGCTAAACTGAGTTTTTTTTTTATTTTTGTATCACGAGACATGAATTTTAATAAAGTGAGGAACCACTAAATGCACCCACTCAACAATTTTCATACACTTCTACCGTAGCATGGTTCATTTAATTGATCAAGATGCAAAAACGCAAACCCCATTATGACAGCACCGATACCAAGCCGGAACATAGTTTATACGTGTGGCCAACAAGGTTTTAGAATCACCCACACTTCGACATTTCTCACAATTTCAACACAATTATACGTCCTCTGCTTTTCACTTGCACATGAAAATGAGCAAAAGTTTTGTATACTTCCGGTAGGACTAAGTAAAACAACTATATGGTCTTGTGTTTATTTAGGCTAATCTTTACACTTATCGCTCGATAACAAATTGTTTCTCTCTCTCACACTGTGTGTGTGTGTGTGTGTGTGTGTGTGTGTTACTTCTTTATATTTGTACTGCCCCAGATAATGATATTGTCGCTACTGGACTCCTTTTTGATATACATGGCCGTGCGATGCGAAGTGCAGCGAATAAAAATGTGCAGAGCATGCTTTTTGTAATAAGGTTATCAGATAATCGATTTATGCACTCCACTCTATAGCAGACATTCTGTCACCCTTCGTGAAACATGCAGAATGTGGGTGTGTTTCTTAGTCGAGTTCAGAAGTTGTTCCCGCCTCATCACGGGCAGAAAATAGCTAACCTCGACAAAGTTTAAGCTTTTGCTCGGTTAGCACTTTCGCGCAAACGAGGCCGATCCGATCCGGGTTCTTATCTCTGCAACCCCTGTTCGAGGTCCGATCTCTTCCTGTCGCGAACGGGAGAATAACTTCCGGCTTCCAGGCTAGAAAACACACCACAGCCACCACTGCCGCTGCCGTAACTCAAGGTTGCCCGAGAAGGCTCGCTAAGGCTGCTTCCGCTGAGGCGCCACTTCCGCCGCTGCCTCCGGAGATGGCTCTGAACAAACGCCACTGTAAGAACGGCATCAAAAAAGTGCGGATGTGTTGTACGAACGGAGAGAAGGGTCACAAAGAATGAACGGAAGTCTGCTCGGAGGCCGGAAGTAGACTTGAACTGCTGAGTATTATGGGAACGCTTCCCCCGTGGAACACGACGCAGCTGTTTCCCTGCCAACAATGCTCAGCTTGCGTTCTTTCCCCGAGCCGAGATGTCGTTTTCGATAAGTGCCAAAAAAATCTTTGTTTTTCTTGAGCGCTCATATTCGTACATCCAGCAGGAAAAAAGAGGGGCGAGTGATGAACACGCATCGCCCCAAGACACGCAAAGCTTAATATTTGCCGAGATTTTTCGTCCCAAAGCCCCAATATCATAACGAGAGACGCCCGAAACGAGGGCTCCGGAAATTGTGACAACTGGGGTTTGTATATAAGGGCTGCACTGCGGTATCGCTTGTCCGCCATGGTGGCGCAGTGGTTATGGTGATGTGCTGCTGACCCCGAAGGTCGCGGGATGATCCAGGCCATGGCGGTCGCATTTAGACGGAGGTGAAATGCTATAAAGAAGGGCGTTCCACGTGATGTTGTTGTATGTTGAAAAATACCTTACAAGGGAAGCTTTCAGAGCTCTTCACTACGGCGTGCACATGCCTCACAGACACATCGTTATTTCCGCACAAAAAACATATCAGATTATCTACTGCGCTTGGTGTCAGTGGTATTTAGAGTGTTCTTATATTAAGGCTTAAAAACCTCTTATATCAATAAATTCACAACTTGTGTGTGCACATCCACTATTTATGCAAGAGCTACCTATCCTGCAAAATGCGGTGTTGGGGTACTTGGTTCATGATCTGAACGTAGTATCGACGCGAAAAACTACACAAAAAATGAGAAAAAGGTCTTCATTTCTTAGTGTAGTTTCTTACTACATTTACTACGTTTACGATTTACAATACTGCGTTTACCGGTTCCGTATATAGAACGGGAATGTTTTTCTCCTCCTTCAGCTGTGCTTCTGAAACACGCGAGGATTCGAACAGATATGGACGATCAGGGATGAGGTTAACCAACAAAAAACTCATTACCAAATAAAAAATGAAGTGAAGGCAACGAACTGCCATGCAGGCTCTCTTAATCTATAACGCCATCCAGCGTCCCGCATGACCGCTCCTCCAACAAATTGAGCGCCCGATCAGGGCGAGGTTAAGGGGCAGCCAGGGCCATTCCCGAACGACGTGGTGCAGCTGAAAGAATTTATCGGAGGGCACAGCGAGCCAGGCCATGCGACGGGGCACGTTGCTCTTTCGAATGAATTAATACGAACCAATCAGGCAAATGAACACGCACCTCGTGATCAGCCAGGTTTCGTAGCATCAGCGGCAAACGAAACGGCTTGCAAGCGTACAGTATTCAGAAAGAGGCATAGCGAAAGACACTGCCGGGGCAGCTAGATATTGAGTGAACATAGGTGTACGCAAGGGTAGAGGGGAGGGATCGGGGGTAAGGGGGGGAAGTGGGGGCGGCGGCGGCCACACCTTGTCTAGTCATCTAAATTCTAATTCTGCCCCATGCTTTCCCTTAGACTGACCTTATATATATATATATATATATATATATATATATATATATATATATATATATATATATATATATATATATATATATATATATATATTTTATGGTGGTCACGAACACACCTCATGTTGCATTTAAAGAACTGTTTACTCTCTACATTCCCAGGTTGCTGTGGAAGGCACGTTCACGGCCCCATTTTCATTTTAACATCCATTTCAGAGCTTGTTTTTGTTCAGCCTAGGCCAACGAGTGAGGGCAGATGAAATGGGCGTGGAGGGCCATAGCTCAAAACTTGCACCCCCTCCCCCCTAACCCCTGATTCACGTAACGAATAACACTACGACCAGCTAAGAGCACGAGCACAAAGTTTTGGAAAACTATCGACTACGTGTTCATGGAAGCGCTGGCCATGATTCTACCGGGTCCAATGCGTTCGTTCGGAATGAGGTGGTTTATAGACTACAAGGCAGTGCCATAGAGGTGCGCACAACACGCACTGCCTTCCGTGGTGTGTTCCGGCGCTCTCCGGCGCGTACGGAAGGCTTGGCAGGCACATACGCGGTCCTCCGACTGCCAAGACAAGACCTAGCTGTGTGTCCTATCTAACAGAAATGCATAAAGACGATACTCCAGAAACGCGCTCCCCTTCTCGCTGATGGTTGCCCGCATTTTCGCCATACACCGAGTCTTTCGGCCTCTTTGTTATTTCGTTTGCCACGAGGATACTCAGACGCATCGTCGTCGTACCAAGACCCGAGAAGAACACTTCGCGTTATTCGTTTCTTTGTCGTCCTGTTTGGTCTCGTATCTCCCAGAGTGCACCGCTTTGAGGCAGCAGCCCCGACGCGATAAGAACGTACTATACATATCTGAGTAGTCTGTTGGGCTTTCTGCTGGAAGTTCCCGTGTTTGCATATACAGAATGGCGTGATTCAATAAGAAGATGAGCCTGTTTCGTGGGAGAGTTCTTTGGTTGGTGGCCGTACTATCGTGTCAATGTTTTCGAAGGGTGACGCGCCGCCACCGATAGCATTCTTGACCTCGCTGTTCCTTCGCTACAACCTCGCTGCATTCTCCCTAATACATTCGTGTCGTGCTTCGTGGCCTGCGTTCGTCAGCTATATATTTTGTTATTGGAACTCTAACATAAATCATACGGGGCCCGAGAGTGCATTACATTGTTCGTCCTTAAGAAGCTTGATAAACTGGCAACCTTGGTGTCTGTAGGGTGATGAATGAAGGAATAGGTGCTATCGAATCAGTGGTTTCTCCTCTTGGATCAGTTTTATACAAGTGAGGGCCTTGTGAAGGGGAGGCCGTTGTGGGAAGCTCATATTTAAAAGTTAAACGCCACATTATAGGTTTTTCACGACTCCATTGTTCATTCTTCTTTATTTCTGTAATTTCACTGCACGCTATATATGCTTCTCAACTTACTTCATTTAACTCTGATTCGTTTACCATTTTTTCTATGAATTTGACATAATCTTGTGACTTTGGTGACATATTGAAAGTGCGCTATACTTAAGACGAAAACTGCGCGAACAAAAAAAAAGGAAAAAGACAGGGCACACGCTCGTGCGAGTGCCTTCATTTTGCCCGCTTTTCCGCGCTGTTTTCGTCGCAGCGGATCGCCAAATGGCCCCACACTGAGTTTTTTTTACATTATAATTCTTGACTAAATGTGTTCTGCAACATGCAAACAGAAGGAATATTGTGATGTAACGGTGAAGGCAACCTTTATTAGGCCCAGAAGACAGGATGAAGCGACCACGCCCAAGGCACAGAACTCTGACAAGCCAAGTCCCCACAGCAGATGGAGATGACGACCACTCATGATGATGATGAATATGTGTAAAGAAAGTAGATGTGCTTAATGAATGCCTACAATATATATGAATAAGCAATGGAACCGAACCCGTGAATTAGATAGATGAAGCAAACGTGCAAGTAGTTTACCTGGAAAGAGAGATTCTTACTTTGTCATGCGCAGGTTTGCAAAATTCTTTCACTTAGCTGTCAATCTAGGGTTCCCAATCCCACATTAACGCTGCCGTCGTGTACGCAAGCCGGGCCTTTTGTTAACCACGTGGCTTTTGTTTACGTACTCAGTTTTTATGTGTGTGCGTGTGTTTGTGTGTATCTGCTAACAACTATTGTCTGTAGCATTTATTCATGCCGCATGGCTTTAGCGCCAATATATAGTCTTATGTTCTCGCAGCTCCTAATTGAACTGTACGAACGGTAAGTTATATTTCTGAGAACGAAAAGTCTTTTCGCAGCGCGACAACAGACAGACACAGAACTTTATTGAGGTCCAGAGAAACACTCCCTCAAGGAGGAAGAGCAGCCAGCCGCTCCCACGTCGGAACGGGTAGACCGAGCCTCACCGCCGCATCATGGGCCCTCTGGAGAGCCCAGAGTTTATGTGCAAGTTCTGAGCTTCTGAGCGCAGAGCTCCATTCCCCTTCGCTCATGTGCTGAGAATTGCGTAATTAGGGACACTGCCAGAGCATATGGTCTAACGTAGATGTGGCGCCACAATATGGGCATGTTGGATCAGTGCCTTCAATAAACTGGCTGTGGGAACGAAGACCGGGGTACGACGTGGTTTGAAGAATGCGGGGAATAGACAGCGTGACAAGGTAAGAAAAAAAAAGGCAAAAGTGATAGGGTGCGGAGCAGGTGCAGAGCAGGATGAACCTTGTGCCGCCCCCTTTCTTTCTTTCAGCTCTTTTTTTTTTGTGTGTGTGCACTCCAAAGGGCTCTTGTTATTAAGCATGAATCAACGGCTAGTGTAGGCCACAATTTTCTGTTCCGCATTCCCGAGAGAGCATTAGTGTAGCCTTCACGCCGGCTACTAAAAGTAAAATTGTGTGCAGCGCAGCCTAACGTGCAGTAAGTGGTCGTTCTCCCACGGAAAAAAAATCACAGCATATCCACGGAGTGAATGATGATGAGCGGGGCGAAGCGTCCGTTAGCCAATCCGTGCTTCCGTCCGTCCGTTCGTTCTTGCTTCCATCCATCCGCACGACCATCCGTGCGTCCATTCATGCGTCAGTCCGTCTGTCCATCCGTCCGTCTGTCCGTCCATCTTCTAGTTTATCCGTCCGTGCGTCCATTTAGTGAACACTCCAAGTACCACCATCTCGCATCTCACGTCCCCTGTGGCACATACCCGCTCCGCGCGTCCGTCCTTCCGTCCGTCCGTCTGCTAGTCTCTCTGTCCGTCCGTGCGTCCATCTAGTGAGCACTCCAAGTACCGCCATCTACCATTTCGCATCCTGGTGGCTACGTACGACAACGACAGAAGATGGACGGACCCATGTCTTAAGGAGCTTCGCCCCTAAAAACGCTTACGAAGAGACGGAGGAACATTTCGAGGCTACTCCAAACGAATACATTCTCAACCCGTTTACTCTTACACGCATAAATTTCTCTTTATACTTGATCTCGCCTAGTGATTGATTGATATGTGGGGTTTAACGTCCCAAAACCACCATATGAATATGAGAGACGCCGTAGTGCAGATCTCCGGAAATTTCGACTACCTGGAGTTCTTTAACATGTACCCAAATCTGAGGACATGGGTCGAGCTGGCCTGAACTTTATCAAAGAAAGAACGCCAACCTCTGTCACATCGTCTTGGGCGTCGCTCAAACGCAACAACTTAGTAATCTCCAGAATCCCAGTACCACTACTACTCAGCTGTGGGAGGCCACGTTGATCAGCTCCGGAAACACAAGTCTGGCACATGGAGCAGGCAGCCGACAAAACAGGCAGCCGACAAAGCTCAAGGTGTCCTGCCTGCGTGACCGAAAGTAGAATTTTGTACGCTGACCCTCAGCTTGACAAGTGTAGTGCTAAATGAATATCTAAAGGGCGGAGTGCTTTAGACATTTACGGCGCTTAACATATCCCATGCTCACTTTCAAAGCACGGGTTGTCCTCTCATGTCATCTCACTCAAAGTACCAAAAGTGGTCAAAAGAGGGCACTGCAAGTTAACTCAATTCGATAATTGCTGGAGAAATGGTGCCACTGGTTCATATATTAACGTTTTCTCTTTCGCTATAGAATTTGAGCAAGCTGCACGTTTGGAACGCCAGGCGGCGCTTGCCGTTTAAGCCAAGTTCTTCGAAAGGCTAATTCTACTTTGTGAGCCGGCGAAGGGATAGCGAAACAGCAGCACGGAGTGTTAGGGCCCGATCTAGGGAAGAGAGAAGAGGAGGCAAGAAGTCAGCAAATGCGAGGTAACCTTCAGCTTCGGAATACTCATTCGCAAGCTCAACCACCAACGTAGACTGGTAAACCAGCAGCTTCGACTCGCGCAAACACGAGTCAAGTCTCAACAGAGGCAGGTGAATCCTCAGCTCAGCGCCCCACTTTGTACATTGTGAAACTAACTGGACCTTTTTATGGCAGTAGTGCTAATTCACAAGATTTATCCGGAGTTCTCTCACTCTGGCGTTTCTCCACCGTACGCCACGACAATGACATTCAAAAGCAGGGGACGCAGCCCTACGCAGTATCACAATAGATAGAGATACATTTCATGGACAGTCCACGGGCCCTAGAAGCGTCCGAAAGGCTGGGCCTTTTGATCCAAGCGTGTTAGCAGCCCTCTTCGGGCTAGGACCCTAGCATGACCTATTGGACCTTAATAAAGTTCTTTCATCTATCCATCTATCCGCCTTTCCTCCCTACCAAATTGTGAGCTACGTCCAGATTGTAAGTTCAATCCCTCGATGTTTCCGACTTACCGATATTTAAGGGAAAAGCTTATCTCCTTTATGATAATCGTCACTACCTTCCATCCACTTTCTTTTTAATTATCTTTTCTCCGTCAATTTGATGGGGATTTGCCCAGAACTCGGTCACGCTATACCGCGCACCTACCCCACATCGACACTACAATAACCCCTCTTCTCTCTCTCGTGCCACGGCGGGATTCACTCGTCACACTCTTTGTGAAGCTGCCGTGACGCCACTGACACCAAACAGGCGCCACCGCCGCCAGGCATGCCGCCAACGTTCCAGCGAGGACACGCGCGCCGTCGCAGGGAATCAAAGAGAGATTAATTGCCTCCCACGTGCCAGACGGCGGCATTGAGCGAGCCGCAACTTTTCACACGGCCCACCATCGATCGGCCGCGGCTGGACTTTCTGAGAAGCGAAGTGCGTTGGGAAACGAGGAAAACGAAAAGGAGGATGTACAGAGGCGATGACAAGCTGGACCGTGAAATATGCGATACGCGTTACGTTCGGTCTGTCAAGCGCTGACAAGGGGATCCGTTGCAACATCGGCACTGTCACCTTTTCCAGCAGTCACTGTGGCGGCGTGCTACATCATACGCGTGCAGTTTGATTTGTGATTTCAGATGGGAATGTAGATCACGGAGAGATATGCACCGCAACTTATACCGTATGTCCTTGCTAACGCCGACCAAGCGTTTTTCAACAACGGGGCTGTTGCACTTGGTAAGACCACGCATAACAAGGGCCGGCATGCGCCACTGAAATCGGGTCTGGGCCAAGCAGCTCTTAGCGTAGAAGATCTTGTGTGTGTGCTAGTTGGAACATACCGCAGTAAAAAGACAGCGCTGCGAAGTTGAGAACACGTCTGTGTAGTCCCAGTTTTTAGTGTTCTCAACATCGCAGAACTGCCTTATCTTAGCATAATATGGCCATGCATAATAGTGAAACAAGGGGGTGGGAACTGGAGTTGTGGGTGAGAAGGAGAGCACGCAGGATGAGAGAGGTTAAAGCATAACCCAGTGTCGTTTATTATAGCACAGCAAAGGGTGAGAAAGAGATGTGATGGTTGGGAGTAGGGAAAAAAGGAGGGTATGGCACAAGCTAAGCTGTTTCCTCAGTCTTCGCACTGCTAGTGAATAGCTGCCTGAACTTTTCTTTCTTTTTTTATTAAATATCATACAACGTGATAATAAGGGAGGAAAGCTGCATCACAGCGTGAAAATAAGGGAGGACAGCTACACCAAAAACAATGTTGTCGTCGCCTCCTTTTACCTGCGCTCCCATCCGTACACGTGATTGTTTCTATGGCCAGTCTAAACAAATCTAACTATATGAGCTCGATGTTGTTCACCATTGGTTCCAGCTGCCTAGCTAATGTGGGCCAAGCTGGTTCCCATCAAGAGCCATACTCAGACGAAGCACAACAAAAGTGGTAACTAGAACACAAGGTATCGCGTTGCTGCTCGATTCGTGCCAGCTGCTGCGACCGCATTTCGATTGGCGAAGTTGCTCCCTAAGTTAGAAGAGGTGCTTCGTGCCGTCACGTGCCACATCACACCTTCTAACGCAGGAGGAATGAACTGTGACTGACTGCGTGCTTGTGTCTGCTGTGCCATGCCCTATCTTTCTTACTTTTTCTTCTCCTTCTTTTCATCTTCCTCATCCTGTTCACGCGTGTAGGGTAGCAAACCGGCTTTCCAGGACTAGTTAACTTTCCTACTTTTCCATCTCTGCCATTTGTTCTTTTTCTTGACTTGAGGAAGCAAACCTCACACTACCGAAAGAAGTCGGCCCAATAAGCCGGAGTCCTTGAGCCGTTCGTTAAGCATCGTCAAATAAGAAAGTAACCTAGCCTTGCCACATGCAATGTTTCCCTACGTGAAACTCCAGAAACACGCCCGGCACTATAAGGCCTGCTGGAGATGCTAGTAGAGCTCTTTAGGGATATTAGCAATGACGGGTGATTCGGTTTTGTTCGAGGCATTTTTGCTCCGCCTCTATATATAGTGCTGCGGATCTTTACAGAATAGTGCTATAACTGACCGTTCGCAGTGATCATTCGTACGCACGGAAATACGGCCCTCCAGCGTTTGCTACCAGTGTACGCTTGAAAACTAGCAAATGCTTTATTACAGTCTAAGAAATACGTACGAAGTCAATTTAAATTGGCGGAAGTCTTTTCGCCGCAACATCGGACTGAAGTTGAAACGTTTTTTGTATCTTTAAATTAAGTAGAAAGCTTTATTGAAGACGGAAGAACTTGTAAACACTGTACTGGATCCTAGAAAGCACAGTTATTTCTTATAAAGACCTGTCCCAAAAAGTTCGGAGCAGTATGGGGGTTGAACAGCCAGACCGACAGCTTCTCTTTAGAGACATCTTCGCCACTGCGCCGTGTAGGTACCGACGCTGCACGCAACTCTGCAGATGTTGAGGATAACAAAGTATACCGTGAGATGACGGGAGCCTGCGGTCATTGGCTTCACGTCGATTTGGTCGCGCCGCTTGAGAGCGATCGAGCGAGCGTCTAGCTCGGCCACAGTTGACGGCGTGCCTTGTCTTCAGTACCGGCGCCGGCCCAGCGTCAACGCACCATGAAAAAAAGGCGACCATAGCGTCATCTACTTGGCGTCGTCGGCGCCGCCTGGACACGCCTAAAGGTCCGTAAACTTTATTTTTTTTCTTTTATCTCTCTCGGAAAATGTACAAACGTCCTTCAAACAAAAACTCAATTTATCGCAGTAAATTGTTGTCTTCATCTGATGTCAATGGAATAGCACTGGACACCACTTTAGTTCAGATTTCCTTTTCCATTTCAAAAAGAGACTTGTTCCCTCAAGGCCCTTCTTTTTCCGTCTCTGATGTCAAATTTCTTTAGCGTGGTTTCCCAGAAAACAAGAAAGAGGAGAGGGGGAAGTTCTTCCAGTGGCGTCGCCTCAGGGCATTTTTTCCCCTTCCCATCAAGGCCTCTCCCCAGGAAAATAAGAAAAAATAACCACGATGTTACTACTCTCTTCTTTGCTTCATGCGTAACAAGTTTAACGCAAGTGCCTTCTTAGTTATTGTATTTCTGCTGCTGTCTTCCACTTCGTGCTGGCTCTTCGTATCTAGGCTCTGCAAATCGCATTACAATACTGGACACGTGGCACTTCGACCTATACAATGGTATATTGACTGTTGTCTACGACGTTTTTTTTATGCTTCTGAACGTAAAGACGTACAAATGGAAAATGCTTAGACCTTTAACAGTATAGTACAATAAGACATTTTTAAAATACCCATCTCATCTTCGAGCAAGCGCTCGGCCTTGTCCTTTTGTTTTCTCTGGGCGATCATTCGATGAAAAAAAAAAGGAACGGGAAGAGAGGCCGCACTCATCAAAACACCATTAACTCTCCAACTCCTTTTCCTAAAAAAAAACAAAATGTTTTTTTCTTTTTTGTTCAGTAAGAACAATTTTCACTTATAAATACATACATACACTCTATCTTGTGGTGTTTTTTTTTTGTTGAATATTCTAGCTTTTTTGTCGTTTGCTGCATGATATATTCCTCGTTTCTTAGTTTTTGATGTGAATGATTAATAACAATTTTAACACAACTTTTACTTCTTTCTGAATATCACAATATATCATTCTATCTATCTATCTATCTATCTATCTATCTATCTATCTATCTATCTATCTATCTATCTATCTATCTGTCTATCTATTATCTATCTATCTATCTGTCTATCTATCTATCTATCTATCTTTCTATCTATCGATCGATCGATCTGTCTATCTATCTATCTATCTATCTATCTATCTATCTATCTATCGATCGATCGATCGATCGATCGATCTATCTATCTATCTATCTATCTATCTATCTATCCGTCCATCCATCCATCCATCCATCCATCCATCCAGCTATCGTACACCATCTCGCATCAGGAGCTGCCATTGATGATACACATGAATGATCACCTTGCAGGTTCAAATAACGAAGATAAATCCTAGCTTAACGTCTCTATTGCACGCCACAGTGGAACAGTGGCCTAGGTGCTTCGCTGCAGTCCAAATAATCGATGCCGACCACAGCAGTCGCATTTCGATGGAGGCGAAATGGTAGAGGCACGTGCAATGTGCGATGTTAGCGCACGTTAAAGAACACCAGATGGTCAAAATTACCGGAGCCCTGCACCACGGCGTCTCATATTCATGTGAAAGTTTTGTGGCAATAAACCCCAAATATATTATTATTATTATTATTATTATTATTATTATTATTATTATTATTATTATTATTATTATTATTATTATTATTATTATTATTATTATTATTATATTATTATTATTATTATTATTATTAAACTTCTAGTAAATTTTCTTTCTTTTTTGGTTGGAGGTTTCATGGAGATGATAAGTGATGCGCAAATGTGACGGACACTACACTGCGCTAATTATTCAGCAGTTTGTGTCACCAGGTTTTCGAAGATTCAGTTCAGGCAGCAAATTATTGGTATACGTCGCACATTCCCATTCCAAGCAAGTCGAAAGGAACCAACGTTCCCGTCGAATATTTCCTAGAAAGCCCCTCGAAGACTATCGCTGAAATTCTCCATAATCCACGGACAAGTACTTCCGCACCCTAACATCACCGTGAATTCGCAAATGGTAAATACCGGCTGATAACAGGGACAAACCAAACCTTTCGGTGACGTGAGCTGCGCCACTTTTCTCCCAAGGGAAGCAGGCTGTTTTGTGTACTCACCTGCGAAAGACAGAAAGAAAAAAAAAACATGTGTTACCTGCAGCACCAACGCTCAGGCCACAAGACATCTTCAAAGCATATAGCGACTTAACGACAGTGACAGATGGTACAGCAACGGCAAGCTATCCACTTTGCACTCAGCCGCAGCGATAAAGTCAGAACCCGTAGCGGTAAAATACGAAAGGATTGTGTTGAGCAATGTAAAGGTTAAAGCTTTTCCGAAATGCTGAACAGCATGGGAATTAGCGTAACGCCAGGAATACAGGCCGGAAGCTGATTCACTATGCACATGGTGGATGCAGCAGATAATATTATTACAGCCTTACAGAAGTGCATGTTTATAGCTATCTTTCACTTGAGTCAAGCCCTGCAGATACATTCATTTGTAATAGCTGTTCAAGGTAAATGAGTGATAATACGTGTCAATGAATGGCGTTGCATGCAAGTTAGTTAGTTAGTCAGTCAGTCAGTCAGTTAGTCAGTTAGTTAGTTAGTTAGTTAGTTAGTTAGTTAGTTAGTTAGTTAGTTAGTTAGTTAGTTAGTTAGTTAGTTAGTTAGTTAGTTAGTTAGTTAGTTAGTTAGTTAGTTAGTTAGTTAGTTAGTTAGTTAGTTAGTAGTTAGTTAGTTACAGTGAGTGAGTGAGGGAGTGAGGCCGTCATTAAAACTACGAAATTACTACACGAGCCGACAGGCGAGAGCCAACTATTGATCACGCGATGCAAACAGCGGGGACGAGGCAGCCTGTAAAATGCAAGTGCAAAGAATACCGCTTTCTTCAAATTCCGACCGGGTCCCAGCAGTATGGCCAATGCAAGGCCTCGTCCACACCCCCCCCCCCCCCAGATTTCGTTCAATGAGACAATCAGTGTTCGCTCAAGTGAAACCGGTTCCTAGAACGCTGGCGCAAAAAATGAAAGAATTTGGACTAATGCTCGAAGTTGAGATCGAAACATGGAAAGCAGGAATTGGAAATAACTGAGCACTCGTCGCACCGAAAAGAAAATGGACAAAAAAAAAGAGCGGGAAACGAAAAGGGAGCCCGGAAGATAAATACGAATAGTTTCAGTGCCGCCAATAACGCATACGAGATTCCAGCAATCTTAAGGTGCTCGTGAAGAAGTCTGATTTTTATTATTTGCTTGTCCCTGGGTTTTCCTTCGCTGAGAATTTAAAGAGGCTGTCTATACTGTGGCTGTGTATGCGCATTACTTCCGTTTCGCTTCCCCTTCTCGTGAGGAAACGGGGCCGGGGTTAAATCACCGAAGCATCACACGTTGTATTCACATCCTTCTAACACCCTCACTTTTTTATGCAAATAGCATTGGCATTTGGCGTACCGCAGCTGTATAGGTATTCCTCATAATGCAAAGCTGTATGCTACTACCTAACCTAGCCACCATAGTTCAATCTTTCTAGCCTGTCAGCACGTTATTATTATTTTTTATTCTCTCTGTATAAAGTGCAAGGGGAGTAGTAATTCAGAAGGAGTGAACCTAAGAAGGAGTGAGCTCACGAAAGAAACGGACTAATACGTAGAGCAGATCCACGCAAGGGGTGGACTCATGCAAGGAGCGGACCAACGAAATTATTGGGCCCATGCAAGGTGTAGACTCACGCATGGAGTGGAACAATGCACTAAATAGACCCATGCAAGTAGCAGTCTTAAGCAAGGAGCTGACTAATGCAATAATTGGACGCTCACAGGTCCACTCCTTATATCGTGTCCAATATCAAGCCCCATGGTAAAAACAGCTGGTGGTGGGGGGGGGGGGGGGTATTTTGTAAGCGGTCTACTAGAGCGGGGGAGGGATCGAACAAATGGATGAGAGAGCCTCGCAGCCCTGGTCGAGGCTATTCTGATGATCAAGACGTAAGATTACCCAAGTATTGTGCATAGAACGGGTAGAGGCCCCGCTCTGTCGATAGAATGGATGTAAAATGGTGTCCTCATCACGGGAACTGGATTGAAACGTTAGCGCTTTAACCCAGAGAACCGAATCAGCCTGTTTTGCCCCTGACTTGCCTCAATCTCGTGCCAAAATTCACTACCGAATGACTCATAAAATGCGACACTACCTGGCATCCACTCAAGACATTAACACACAAAAACATTGTTAAAATCATCCAGCTCTGCAATTTCTAGCTTTGAAAAACAATGTCTGTCATAATGATGTTAATCTGCATTAACTCTATACTTTTTTTATTCCGTTGAAAGCATTTCTGAATCACCTCAGCACGCCTATTGGCTGTTTGCTCCCTCTCGTCTTTGTGTCTCATCCCTCCCGCGTTGTGGTGAAAATAAAAAAAAATATCCCCCCTCCCCCGAGCTAAATTGTGCAAATTAGTTCAACTGAGTCGCAAAAAAAAACGTTGCGTGAAAAAAAAAGGCAGATCCCACGTACAGTAAGAATCGATGATACGCGAAGCACGAATGAGCAAGGTTCATATGTCGCCTTAAAGTCAGCACAACGTTACGAGGTGGAGGTAAATAATGTCTTAAATGACTTCCGTGTCAGTATTAGCACGTTAGGATGTGTCGTTTCACCTTTGTCATCTATTCACGTCACGTGATACCAAATTTAGTATATGTGGAGCTACTGCCTCGTCCATTGACGTCATGTAACACCAAATTTAGTATATTATATGTGGACCTAGCGAAATGACCGCGAGCGCATCATAAAGAGCCCAATATACTACAACGTAACGTTGACACGCGCGAACGCTGGGCACAGCGACGCTACGTTAGCAAAACGCGAGCACTGTATAATCTGACACCAGGCGCAACCAGCGCGGCCCGACAGCAACCGGCGCGAAATGTGACACGCTGAATGTCACGCCAACGAATTACCCAGACAGCGCCCCGCCGCGGCGGTCTAGTGGCTAAGGTACTCGGCTACTGACCCACAGGTCGCGGGTTCGAATCCCGGCTGCGGTGGCTGCATTTGCTGCGGTGGCTGCCGGGATTCGATGCTGCGGTGGCTGCATCGAATCCCGGCTGCGGTGGCTGCAGGCGGAAATGTTCTAGGCCCGTGTGCTCAGATTTGGGTGCACGTTAAAGAACCCCAGGTGGTCGAAATTTCCGGAGCCCTCCACTACGGCGTCTCTCATAATCAAAAGGTGGTTTTGGGACGTTAAACCCAACATATCAATCAATCAATTACCCAGACAGCACAGCGTCTGCCTTTTTTCGGAACGGAGGGACGCCGGACGCGCTGAAACGCGCATGCGTCACAGCAACGCAGTGCGGAGCGCGCATGCGAGTGTACGGCATGACCGGTGCCTGGCGTGGCAACGCCGACGCGACGAAACGAACGCCGGCGTGCACGCACGTCGGGTCACGTCAGAATTCATTGGCGCCTTGACTTTGGCATGTAGTCATGTTCTCACATAACACGCACCTCATTTATCATGTTTGCACCAGTCACATACCTCCGTCATTCATTGACGTCACGTAATATCAAATTTGGCATCCGTTAAGGTAGCGAAACGGCCGCGAGTGCATACATCATGAATGTGGCATGTAGTCGTGTTACATGACACGCATGTCGTGATTGTCTGTTTGTATGTGTCATTTACCTATGTCGTCCATTCGCGTCACGTAATACTGAATTTAACATGTGAAGCTAGCGAAACGGCCGCTAGCGCATCATGAGTGTAGCATGTAGTCATGTTATTACATGACACGCATCTCATGATTATCACGTTTTCACCAGTCGCATACCTTCGTCATCCATTCACGTCCCGTAATACCAAACTCGGTATATGCAAAGTTAGCGAAACAGCCGCGAGCACATCATGAGTGTAGAATATAGTCATAGTCATGTTGTTACATGACACGTATGTCATGATTTTGATGTTTAGGTTTGTAGATTGTGTTCGCCATGCAGTCATGTCATACCATACCAGTTTTGCAACATATCATGTGAACGAAACCACCGGAAGAGCAGCAAGAACTTGACACGTAAATCATGAGATTTATGACATACATGTCATTATTTTCATGTTATGACTAGTGAGTTATGTTTGTCATACAGTAATTGATATCATACCAAGTTTGATATTGATACCATTATCTAAATGGCCAGGAGAGCTAAATGTCGTAGGCGGATAGATAGATAGATAGATAGATAGATAGATAGATAGATAGATAGATAGATAGATAGATAGATAGATAGATAGATAGATAGATAGATAGATAGATAGATAGATAGATAGATAGATAGATAGATAGATAGATAGATAGATAGATAGATAGATAGATAGATAGATAGATAGATAGATAGATAGATAGATAGATAGATAGATAGATAGATAGATAGATAGATAGATAGATATGCTCAAAGTCGCCGAAGTTTGCTAAAAAATGCTTCGCATTTAAAAAAATAACTAGTGTTTAAAAACCGACCCTTTTTACCGTACTTTCATGGCTGGTAGCAAATAATGTCCTGGATATGTTATTCGTGCAATTCCTTACATCTGCAGAACGTTCTGTTCTAGGAGAAACCCCACAATTGAAAGGAGTGTTATGCACTATTTAAGCATACTGAGGATCGTGATCCAAGAAGATCCAAGATAAACTCGTGGATCGAGGGATGACGCAGAGAGTGATGCCGTGGAGGCACGCGTCCCTCCCTAACAGTGCACCAAATGTATAAACATTTGGTGCACAACACGCAATGCAGCTTTCGAAGCCATACGGTTCTTCGATGTAGAATAATAGCATTGAATTATTGTAGACTACAAACTACACTAAGGTCTTGTACACTGCTAACTACATGGCTAGGCTTTTGAGCCAGTCCGTATGATTTCGACTTTCATTTCGGATTCCGGTAAAGTTATTTCACAGCCTCATGGGCCCACTTTACCGCGGGTACACGTGCCTACGGAACCACAATATCGTCAGTCAACAACGAATATGCCCCCAGCAGGCAGTCTGTCCGCCCAAGAGGTACAAGTTTTTTCTGTATTGAGGTCGCTCATGAGTGTTATTCGCATTCTATTGGATAGTCTACAGATCCCTGCCGCTAAATGCGCGCTGCAAATCTTGGACACACTAGAACCAGTTCTTGCCGGACTTCAGTAACAAGATGGCGCATTATAGACCACATCAGCCTTTCCGAGAAAAAGTCAAGCGTGCTTCCATAATTAAGTGGAACGCAAGAGGTCTACAGTCAAGAATGCCTGAGTTCAGACAATTCATTTTCGAAAATAAGTTTCCCATCATCATCATCTGTGAACCGCATTTTTCAAAAATACCTCGACTGTCGGGCTATGAATCGTTCGTTTTTTCATCATGCATTGAGCGAAGTCAAGTTGCCGTGTACATCCGTAAAGAACTCACTTACGTTCTCCAAAGAGTAGAGTCTCACAATGGAAATCACTACGTGTGTCTATATGTTAAAAAGAAGAAGTTGTCGTTTACGCTGATAGCCGCATATATAGCGCCGTCACGTCGGCTAGATCAACAGATATTAAATGGCATATTTGCAACGACTCCAGCACCTTGAATATTAATGGGTGACTTCAACGCCCATCATCCATTGTGAGAAAGCATCAGGACAAATCGAAAAGGCACGAACCTAGTTGATCTCGCATCAGAGCACGGGCTTCAGGTGCTGAACGACGGCAGCCCTACTTATCTCCGAGGAGTAACTTACAGCAGTTGCCTGGACTTGACATTAGTGTCGCATAGCATTGTCACGAAAGTCCAATGGTTCACAGATATTGAAACACATGGCAGCGACCATATCCCCACGTACGTGACAGTCAGAGGTCTGGACGATTTTCCTTCCCCTGGACATTCAAGACTTATTGACTGGGAAGAGTTTCAGATATCAGTGGAGAGCAAGTGCATGCACGAACCGCCGGAATCCATTGAAGAAGTGATTAGTTGTGCAATAGAGACTTCCACGAAGATATGTTCGAAAGAATCGAGACGCACGGCACTCGACCAAGAGTTGGAACAACTTCGAGTGGTCTGCCGACGTGCCGAAAGACGATACAGACGCACGAAATCTATCTCTGACCTCAGAGAATCCAGACGCATTCAGAAAAAAATCCAGCGTCGAATGCACAAACTTCATAAACAACGGTGGAAGAATTTTTGTGACTCCCTAGACCCTCGAAAGCCCTTGTCTCCCGTATGGAGGACTCTTCGAGGTATTCACTGAAATCCGCAACAGCGTCATCCCTTCGCCGCTCTGGCGCTACATCAACGTCGCTCACAGCTTGATGTTTCTGGGGAATTTTGTGCAAAGATCGCCGGCGACATCTCTATACCGATCTATCTATTGCCACAGGATGTTCCAGTCGCACGAGATCAGCAAATGGAGGTAGCATTCACCATGGAAGAACTTCATGCGGCATTGAACACATGCAGATGCTCATCGTCCCCAGGTCCGGATGGAGTGACCTGTACTGCCCTACGTTACCTAGGCCCGAAGGCACAGCGCTATCTTCTGGACATTTTCAATAAGTCTTGGCGTGATGGAATAGTGCCTGATGAGTGGAAGTGTAGTCGCCTGGTGCCTTTGCTGAAGCCCGGAAAGTCTCCATTCGATTTGGCATCATACCGGCCTATCGCACTAGCAAGCTGCGTTGGCAAGGTCATGGAGAGGATGCTGCTTACACGCATGGAATGGTACCTGAAACATTATAACATCTATCCTGATGCTATGGCTGGTTTTCGACGAGGTCGGTCCTTAGTTGATAGCGTTATTGACTTAGTGACATCTGTTCAGCATCAGAAAGCTCAGAAGCGGCTGTCGGTAGCTCTGTTTTTAGACGTGAAGGGTGCCTATGACAATGTGACCCACGAGGCTGTTCTCAATGCTCTTGAAGCAGCAGAACTTGGAGATCATGTCTTTCAATGGGTAAGAAGCTACCCCACAAAAAGATCTATGTTCGTTTTAAATGAAGATGGGTCTACGAATAAGTATTTCACAAGTCGTGGGGTGCCACAAGGCGGTGTTTTGAGTCCAACTCTTTTCAACCTGGTTCTCGTGGGGCTCACCGAAATGCTGCCACAGACGGCTTATATATCTCTCTACGCTGACGATATCTGCATTTGGGCGTCCAGCGGGACACGGCTTCAAGTGCGCGCAAGAATACAGAAAGCGGCAACAATGACATCGACATAACTTCGCCAGCAAGGTTTGACTATCGCCACAGAAAAATGCGCAGTGGTGGCGTTTACACGCAAACCAATGTCTTTCCACTCATTGTGCATCGATGGCAGATCAATCCCATATATGAGCACTCATAGATTCTTAGGTGTCATCGTAGATCGTGACCTAACCTGGAGCCCGCATGTCACATACATGAAGAAAAAGCTCATTGGCATTGAGAATGTATTCAAGTTCGTCGCCGGAAAATCATGGGGCCCATCCGTGCACTCCATGTTGCAGCTTTACACAGCCCTCTTTCTCGGAACTCTCCGGTACAGCCTTCCTGTCCTGTCCAACACGTGCAAGACTAACATCCATGCACTGCAAAGCGTACAAGCCCAAGCACTTCGGACATGCCTTGGCCTTCCAAGATGCTCATCGACAGTGTCAACTATTGTTATTGCACAAGAACAACCGGTCACAACGCACATCATTGTTGAGACGCTGAGAGCGCGCATTCGGCATTTATCACGGCTACCGTCACATCATTTAGCGTGTTTGACAGCTCGGAGGCCCCATTCTTCGTACTGCGGTGTCGTGACAAAACATCAGGACATACTACCGCCTGGCATCAAACTTGCGATGCATCCAGCAACTGCGCCATGGAGTCTTCGTCAACCTGACGTGTGCTTATCAGTTCCTGGAATCTTTAAGAAGGCACGCATGTCAACGCTGGCCCTGAAGCAATTGACTTTGTGCCTGTTGGACGAAAGGTACTTCGACCGCATACATGTTTCCACCGATGGCTCCACTAATTCCAACAGCTCCACAGGAGCAGTGGTTGTTCCATCAGAAAATGTGTTGCTTCAGTACAAGTTTTCTCACACCACGACGTCGACAGCAGCAGAGCTCGCAGCACTTCAAGCTGCAGTAAAGTACATTCTTCGCCAGCAACCTAACCAATGGGCCATCTTTTGCGACTCCAGGTCAGCCTTACAGTCACTACGGTTTGTTATGCAGCACGGGCTACACGAACAATCAGTATATCAGAAGGCACGAC
Source organism: Rhipicephalus annulatus (assembly GCA_013436015.1). Lineage (NCBI taxonomy): Eukaryota > Metazoa > Arthropoda > Arachnida > Ixodida > Ixodidae > Rhipicephalus > Rhipicephalus annulatus. Next base: position 27,550 of record WOVY01010693.1, on the reverse strand, counting down.
TACCACGAAGCGCTCAAGGAAGGTCCCGATATTGTATTTCAGTGGCTGCCGAGTCATTGCGGAATCATCGGCAATGACCGCGCGGATGAAGCTACTTGATCGGCTCATGACCAAGCCCAGCGCACGCCCATACCACTCTTGAGAACGGACGCTGCAAGGCTACTACAATCACTTGCTCGCCGTATATCTCTCCTACAATGGAATACGCAGGGTTTCTCCAACACGCACCTGTATTCAATCGACCGAAACTTGCAACTTCGTTTGCCATCCGGGCTCCCACGATGCGCTGAAACTTTACTGTGTCGCATGAGGTTGGGCGTGGCATTTACGAATTCGTACTCTCGTCTCCTTGGAATGTCGAGCACTTCGGCATGCAACATCTGCGCCTGTGAGGAAACCCTTGAGCACATTCTATGGCATTGCCCATCATACCAGACCGAACGACGTATTATGGAAGCTAAGCTCTGTCAGCTGGATTCACGGCCGCTTACAGAAGAGAAGATCCTGGGACCTTGGCCGACGGCTTCCCATACGCGCAAAGCCACAAAAGCCCTCTTGTACTTTTTAAGCACCACCAGACTTCACGACCGCTTGTGAAAGAACTGTGCGAGACCGTGCTGTGTAGTCTCGAACTGACAATTCATGCTTCTCTTTCTTACTCCTCTTCTTTTCTATCTCTTTCCGTTCCATTATTTTCCCTTTCCCCCACCCCAAGTGTAGGGTAGCCAACCGTGCCAAGCTTGGTTAACCGCCCTGCCTTTCCTCTCTATTTATCTCTCTCTCTCTCTCTCTCTCTCTCTCTCTCATGGGGTAAACTGAATATGGTGGCTCTGCATAAAGATCTGTTATGCATCTGTTATGACCTCGGCCAGTTTACTGAATCTAATATTATGTTGAGTTGTACTGTACATGTTTGCCTTCAAACATTCGCCTATGCTTCCTTCGCTGTCGTTGAACTTGACTCTGTATTCAACTGGCGAACTAGTCAAGCCATCTCTCGGCGGCATTTTTTCCTTTGTCCTTCATCTGTGAGATGGTACATGGTGGAAATAAAGATTTGATTCGATTTGATATTCACGAAAACATCGAAGTCGCTTTGCTAACTTTTCTATGTGTTTGCTAATCTTTAATTTCGCTTGAGTATATTTACCTCGATGCCAAGAATGAAGAAGCCAAGTCCCTGTTGAGGTGCATTCGTCATATCTTATTAATATTTATATCCTTGTACACTTCAACTAAAAAATAAAAACAAAAAATGTCTCTAGCACAACGTCAAGGTACTAAAGGAGGGCACAAGTTCGTATAAATATGGCATATTTCAAGAATATTGAGAGGACCGGTTTATTCGGCGAGGCTCGAGATAAATCACGCTGGTGATGATATTTTTAGATGAAGAAGATGTACAGGTGATGATGATTACAAAGAGAATAAAGAGTCATTCGCTTGTCAAGCTCACACTAATTCCCCCGCGCGGTGAAAGCGGCCGCCTGGTCGCTTGACAGTATTATGAAATGCGTCGCGCATAAGGCTTTAAACAAGATACGTGCACTATCTCTGTTCCTCGGCAACGATGATCAGGACTAGCGCTAAGAGGAGACACGCGGTAATTGACGGGAGATGTCTGTTCGACCACCGTGTATGGCCCAATGAAGCGACTGATGAATTTGTCGCATAGGCCGGGGACGCGTAGTGGAGTCCATAGAAGAAGTTCGTCACCGGGGGAAAAACTCACAACACGGCGAGACGAGTCGTAGTGAGATTTTCGAGTGTCTTGAGAGAGGCCGGTGTTAACACGGGCCTGGTGATGGCAGTGTGCGAGACGAGATAGGAATTCTTCAGAGAAAGGAGCCGTCGAGGGTGCAGGGGCCGAAAGGAAAGAGACATCCAGAGCGAAACACGGCGAGCGACCATGGACGAGAAAAAATGGAGAAAAGCCGGTAGTGCGTTGAGCAGCCGTATTATAGGCGAATGTCACGAAGAGTAGAATTGCATCCCAGTTCGTGTGGTTGGGGTGAATGTACATGGTGATCATGTCCGATAGGGTTCGATGAAACCGTTCAGTCAATCCGTTGGTCTGTGGGTGGTAGCTAGAAGTGGTCTTGTGAACAGTGTTCGAGGCACGCAAAACTTGCTCGACAATGGAAGATAGAAAGACTTTGCCACGATCGCCGAGGAGAATGCGTGGAGCTCCATGACGCAAAAAGATGTGGCGAAGAAAGAAATCGGCGATCTCAGTGGCAGTCCCAGATGGTATAGAAGCTGTTTCTGCGTAGCGGGTAAGGTGGTCGACTGCCGTGACAATCCAGCGATTCCCATTGGATGATATAGGAAGAGGGCCATACAAGTCGATTCCAACGACTTCAAAAGGTGAGGCGGGACACGGAAGAGATTGCATTAAGCCAGCCGGAGCAGTTGTCGGTCGTTTTCGCCGTTGGCAATGGACACAGGAGGCGACGTACTTATCGACGGCCGAAGAGAGGCCAGGCCAAAAACAACGACTTCGTATTTTGTCGTAAGCCTTGTGGTAGCCTAGATGAACAGCGGTTGGATCATCATGAAAGGCTTCCAGAACTTCACGTTGCAGAGAACGTGGGATGACGGGTACCCACTTGTTGCCATCGATGTGGTAAATGTAGCGACATAAAGCATCACCGACAAGCTTAAATTGTTTAAGTTGTCGACGGAGTCTGGAATTTGGAGGAGTAGTAGAGCCGGTCAAGCGGTCAACAATGGTGCGGCAGTATGGGTCGACACGTTGTTGTGAAACAAGGACGGATAGGGTGGCAGGTGATGAACTCAGCGCTGCGATTGGAGAGGTGCTGTCGTTTTGGAGTATCGATGGTGAATTGCTTCCGCTGGGCAAAGAACAGTGTGATAGAGCATCAGCATCTTGATGCTTCTTCCCAGATCTGTAGGCGACATCGAAATCATACACCTGCAAGCGAAGTGCCCAGCGACCAAGGCGACCCGATAAGTTTTTCAGCGATGAAAGCCAGCATAGGGCGTTCGTGGAATGGGAGGCGGGCCGTAGAGGCGACACTAAACGGCGACCTGGCGAAGGCTACCTGCGGCGAGACGTACGGGAATTCCCAGGCATGTCCGTATGGTAAGTAGGTGACGGTGAACGGTAATAGGACGATCGGGAGGGTGGCCGTAAGTAGTTCATGGTCGAACGGAAGCTTCGATGTTCTTCGGGAGCGTAGCCGCTTTGCTCGTCTTGTTGGCGCCTTCGACAAAACCGAGCGATATGTCCTCGATAGCCGCAGTAGTAACAGATTGGTCGAGGTGGGCGCTGAGGTGCGTAGTAAGGTGGTGCTCGCACTGGCGGTTATAACGAAGCCACAGGCGTATGGTCTGCTGGTGTAGGCACCCAACACCTCCTCCACTTGGGAGGAACCGGTTTATTCGACCAGGCTCGAGCTAAATCATGCTGGTGATGATATTTTTAGATGAAGAAGATGTACAGGTGATGATGATTACAAAGAGAATAAAGAGTCATTCGTTTGTCAATATAAACATGAAAACCGCCCCGTTGCAGTTTAGGGCAGTTAAACTCAAGCTTAACTGAAATGGTGTTACTTCAGACGATGTTAACCTGCTCATCAAGCAGAGGTTGAAACTTCTAATGACCGCCACAACGTCTGCCACTCATGCACCGCCGGGGATCATTTATTCCCAGTTGAAGAAGATAACAACAATGACGTGCATGCACTCTTCATTAGTTAAGCACTCAGTTGGCAGTTGGCATGCATGATGGAACTCACTGTCCATTCAGCCATTCTAGCCAGCATTCGCCAGCACCTTATGACAACTGCCCAGCATTGTCGCCTTCTTCTATGTCCAAACGAGCTTCAGGAAACGATCGCAAGGGCATTTAGCCTTTTTCGTGCTAAGCCCCGCAAGCCGTGTCTGTGACCAGACGAGGCTGACAATGACCGCGAGGAGGGAAGGCGGGGGCGGACAAGGAGAAATTTAGTCCGGCCGCGCGCGAATGCAAATGGGCATCCCGCATTGTGCGCGGCTAATGCCGTCGCGTGGTAGTCAAGGCTGTCCTGCGCAGCGGGAGCTAATATAATGGCCACGAGTCGCGTAAGAAAGGAAACGCCGCGAAGAACGACCCGTCGCTGTGCATACGAGCACGCACTGTCAACGCTGTCGACGGTATCGAATGCTGTCGCCGAAACAGGAGCCGCAGTGGCGGGATTCCGGGTGAATTCCGCTAGCTCTGGAACGGACCGTGCATGTGGACGAATCGATTCTCCAATTTTCGAACACTTCTGGCCAGCAAAAGGAACTGGTACGTGCAACTGTGGATTTTAACGAGTCATACTTACATACTAATACTAATATCAGAAATCACTGTTGCGGCTTTACGTCACGAAACCACGGTATATTTACGAGCAGCGCGCCGTAAAAGAAAGGCTTCGAAAATTTCGATCAATCGGGATTCTCTAACGTGTCCCCCAAGAAGCCCACGGCCATACATTTAGCATTTTGCTCCCATCGAGATGCAGACGCTGCTGCCGGAGTTCAATTCGATGAGTTCGATCCGACGACCTTTGCGTCAGCATTCGAGCACCAATGTAACAATACGACAAAGCCAGTCTATATACAGGCCGTTTGTGGGTAAATGCTAAAGCTCTTGAGATGCAGCCCTATAGGAACTTTTTCTGTCTGCCACTGTGTTATTGCACTGTGACAAACTGTGAACACTTACAAAGACTTGCTTGCTTCTGTCTGACCTGAAAGTGCAGTCATTCAGTGCAATCCGTGCAGCTTTCTGTGCCATCAAGTTTCCAACTCGCTCCACTTGAACCATTTATTTGGTGAAAACCTCTTGCTTCATGCATCCACGAAGTCTCAGAAAGGGTTGCAATAGAATGCCATGAGGAGCGGTAACTAGTGCGCAGACGAGGATGTCTACTGAATTCGGCTAACCGTCGTTAAATTCTTGCGATGAACTCGCGTGAACTTCTTCGCCCTTCTTTTTTCATAAAGAAAAATATCCGTAAATCATGTGGCACTACATGTTTGTTCCCGATTATCATGGTTCTAGTGAATGCGTACATACACGCGCACGTGCGACAAACACAAGCACTAACATACACAAAAAGAAGTGTTTTCGGAACCTCTCGTTCTTGAAATAAATTTCTGGCTACGTGTCTGCAAGGTTAAGATTGAGCTTAAGGAGGTTGTAGGTAGCCGACAGATCTAGCTTTGCATAATTTGCAGGCAATTGTCCCGTCCAGTTTCCTTTTTGCTAATTGTAGTTAATGTCCTTCGTTCGTTTTTTAACTAAGCACGAGCAGGCTTTTACAACAAAAATCGTGCATAGCGCGACGTAAGCCTGCAACGGCAACTAAGGGTGCAGGATATTCCCTGGTTACCAACGCTGCACCTCACATCGGGACGTTTCTGTCGGCGCATCTGACACGAGGTAAACGAAAACTGCATCATCATAACGGCCCACTGAGTGCGATGCGCTCTTTATACATGTTCTCTGCCCCTCTGCACTAATGGGGGCTGCGAACGAGAAAAACAACGCCCTTCCGAGCAATTTACTCCATCAGGCCCAAAATGCTTAGAGCACTACGTCGACTCCAGGGTGGCGTATAGTTCCATGGCAGCGCCTCCCTTTCCCCTCTCCCTTTTTTTTCGCATCGACAAAGACGCCATCGCCCATTTACAGCTCGCCGAATTACTGCGCGACAGACAACTACACTTTCGTGCCATTACAGTGCGGGCCGCGACTATCGAGGAGTGGTGCGTGCAGTGAAGACGAGACACTCCCTGCGACATGCTCCATATCACTCGTATGCCCCTCTCTCTCTCTCCCTCGCTCTCTCTCCTTTGACACTGGGTCCTCCTCCCTACCTAACGTCGCATGTCGCGTGATGCGCATCGACTTTACGCGCGGCCAAACTCGCTCGCCTTTAAAGCGTAGTTACTCAAATGAAGCAACCCCTGTTTTTGCGTAAGGGCTCGACGTTAGTCCAGAATAAACTTCCACGTTTGCTGGCGCGAGGCTTGGCGCGTACAGGGGGTGTTTCCATTCTCGCGCGCTTTCGTGGAGTACGCTAATTATTTTGGCAAATGTGGAGGAGAATCCCCAAAAAAATTTATCGCTGAATGCGAAATGAATTCGACAGCATTATAGTTTATATCACTTCAGATGAGCTTGAATTGCCTTGTTAATCAGCTCTAGTAGTAGCGAATAACAGCAGCTAACAGTAGCTGAAATCAGTCAGAAACGTATATAATATATGCGTAAACACGGTACGCTTCACACTAATCGATACACGTTCTTTATTTTGTTTATTGTAAGGTTGTCCATAGCACTCGAACGAATATCGTTCAGCGCGCTCTATGACAAAACAAGCTCAGCTGGGTAATGAAGTTATATAGGTCAGACGTGAAGCTAACCTATAAGTGATTCCGTAATCGATTGCGACGAAATAATTTCTTTTGTGTCACCATGAATGACAAAGGGAGCAATTTACATTCTCCAGACTTCATGTTTATTCTGCCTTTCTAGGGACAAATTTATAGTGTACTAGACAGCTCCTTCGTTAAACAAAGGAAATTAAATTGAAACTGGGCTGTATTATTCTTCTCGGCAACGAAATGCTGCGAATGGGAAGCCACGAGGCGAGGTAGCGAAAGAAATTTTGATATCAAACACGCTTGGACAGTTGGCAATCGGTGTATCCGCGGAATCTTGATTTGGAGAGTGTATTTGATCAATTCAGGTTATCTTGATGGGTCCACGCACACACGCATTCGTCAAAGGCCTACCGTTACATCATCTTCCAGTTACTGTACCCAAGTATTAAGCCGCAAAAAAACCTGAGAAAGAAATCACTGCGTGCTACAACTAAAGTGTTCGTAAGAACAAAAAACCCGTTCAATTACTTAATGGTCATTTTTTTCTATTCATCGCATTTTCAGTTCTTCACTCATGCGGAATTTTCATGAAGCTGCTTAATGTTCTCATCACCATAAGGTCACCTTTTTTTCTTGTTATCTGCTCAGGAACCTAATGAAATATATTGTACATAGAAAAAAAAGCACAGGAATCAAGGAAATAAACTCAAGAGGAAAAAATTCTCGTTCCTCAGCCGGGACTGCGTCTTCTTCACACGCAGACGGTAACGAAGGCAAAGAGAAGCGGAGCATGAGCTCATCATTGGGGTTAGAATATTGGACGATGAATCAATGCCCCTGATCATCATTTTCTTTCTTTTCCAATTTTTCGTTTCTTATGACGTCGCCTCGTTCCTTCCTTAAAAGACGGGATCCCCGCAGTGACAGGATGATGACGGCAGTTCGATATGAACAATAGCGAGCGTTCAATTCTCTTTTCACGTTATCATTTTTATTTCTATCAATTTCACGTCGTGGATGCGTGTTTTGCTCTACTTTTGCGATTCGTTTACTTCGCTTGAGATGAGAACCGCGACCCCAATATACTTCGTCGAGGCGGAAGCTGAACACGATGTTCCATGAAAAGAGAAAGAAAACAGCGGAAATCGGTGTGTCTATGTGCGTGTGTGCAAAGTGATAGGGTCACAAAAAGGGGGGTGGGGGAGGGAGGGGTGTCGGAAGGGGCACCAACCATTGTCTTAGGAATCGATTCTCCTGGGCCAAGGCAGCTGTTCGCGGTTGCCCTTTATGGGGCAATTCTCAGCCACGCTCAATAGTAAACAAGCCGTCCGCTCGGCTGCTTCGTCGTGTGTAGTCGATACGCAGCCCGTTTGCCTCTTGTGTTCCCGTGTCAACTAACTCCAAGACGCCTTTTTTTGGATCAGCACATGCCCGACTGGGCCTCACATGTGCCGTTCTAAATTTTTTTCGAAAGGAAAAGCGGGAGCAAACAAGCACGTCTTTAATGATACCAGGAATTAAAGCACGTCTTTAATGATACCGTCTCTCCTGAATTTAAATGCACATGTTTGTCACATTTAAAATTCGGTTGGTCTCGATGACTCTCAGAAGATCGACTTGGCGTCGTTGGTCTTTAGCGAACTTTGTTCTCAGAAAAAACCCCTCGCTGGTCTGCTGTTCCTGCGTCAGTCTTTCAGACTTGTGACATCACTGGTTCATACATGACATCACAGTCACTTATAAGGTCACGAATCTTTCTTCGGACTTAATGAGAAAGCACATATCGCGGTATCAGACTCTGCTATGCACGTATCAACCAAATCCTGCAGTCGTGCGCGCCAAGCAGAGTTTAGGAGCGAAGCTCGAAATTGCGATTTTCTCAAGCACCCTCTCTTCATAAACAGGGCCATCCTCAATGCCTTCGGTGCTATCAGCGCCAGCTATTTGGCGTCGAACAGCAGGTAGCATGCTATTGACTTATAGTCGACGTAAATCAAAGGCGGAGTTTGCATCAGATGCACTTTTTTTCCGCGCACCAAGTGGGGTAATCACTGAATAAATAAAAAATAAAGAACCTGCGCCACGCTCTGTAGTGGGCTAACATTACACAGTATACACGCTCGCTCGCAGAACTCACAAAGGGGGAGAGCGATCGCGTTTCACGAGATGCTTTCAAGCACTGTGCTTTTGTTTTGAGCTTACTGCCGGATATTACACAATAAATACAATCGAAGTTACTTACGAGCGTCAAAAAACATTAACGCACGAGAGGACGAGAAGTACAACTCGCTGCCCGTGAATTAGCAGCTGATCGTTCATCGTCGCGGTCACTCTCGGTGCGTTCTACGTGCAGTGAAAAATCCTCGATGTCACGACGTTTTCTTTGAACCCCATTGCGGACAGTAATCTGAGGGATTCTCTCCGCCGAACGACTTCAATAACAACGCGTCACTCACTACACACAAAACCAACACGCTGTCACTCGCCACGTTTATCTGAGCGAGAAGAACAATTCGCGCTAACACCCGGCTACACGGTTAAAGGTGAGAAGTAGATACGAAGCGCAAGCCGTAAGAAAGTAAAAGTTGAATTTTCCTGTCTCTCATTCCCCCTTAGCAGCCATTGGCATGTACACTGAGCACTATCTGACAGGAAAAGGTTGCTACGTTGTACTCACTGGGCATAACCTTTTTGGTTTTAGAAAGGTTTAACGAGCGTTGTGCCGCATTGCCATGAATACAGTGAACTAGTATATACCATTAACTCGAGGTGGTTAAAGGTGGCAAGTAGACACGAAGCGCAAGCCGTAAGAAAGTGTGCGTGTGCCACCTCTCGTTTAGTCCTTGGAATGTCCACTGGATGGCGGTGCACATGCGTAATATATGATGAAAAGATGCGAGATGATGGTACTAGGAGTGTTTACTAGATGTACGAACGGACACACAGACAGATGCATGGACGGACTCATGAATGGCTGCACCGACCAATAGACGCATGTACGGACGCAGGGGCGGATGCATGGACGAACGCAGGGACGGACGCATAGATGCACGTGTGGATGGACGAACAGACGCACGCACGGACCTATGGACGCATGGATGGACGCAGGGGCGGATGCATGGACGAACGCAGGGACGGACGCATAGATGCACGTGTGGACGCACGAACAGACGCACGCACGGACGGGCGAATGGACGCACGGGAGGTCACACAGATGGACGGAAGCAAGAACGAATGGACGGACGGATGCTTCGCCCCACTCTCCATCATTCACTCCGTGGATATGCTGCCATTTTTTTTTTTCACGAAAGCTTCGCGTCTCGCAAGAACGTATCAGATTTATCGCGTCACGGACAGTCTGGAATATTCACTGATGCACGAAACAAACGAAGTGGTTTGCGTTCGTTTTTCGCTAACGCGTTAACACTCAGGCTAGCACAGCCGAACAAGGGAGCGTCTGCTTTCTGATTAATGTCAACTAGAATATTCTAGTTCACTATACTACTGATCATCCTCGAGGGGACGCTCCTGAATTCCTCTGGGCGGCGCAACAATCTATGAACGTGTCAATACTCGCGGACCATCGCGGAATTTTTTTTTCATTATTTTTTGACAATGAAGTGAAGGCCAACTCGCGCACAACCTACCACTATTTAATATAGTCCTACAGCTGTGTCCTAATTTTTCTTCTCAGATATTAAGAATACTGCCTTGATGTTTTTGTATGAAGCCCTTTGACACACGACTCAGCTCACAACAGTAAAATATCCGTATTTGTTTCAATTTATCCGCTGTCACTACGAGTTTTGGAGCACGTGAGGAGGCCGCATTTTTCACGTGTTCCTCGAACGCCAATTGGACACTGCGTCGACATGAAACAATGATCGCGCAGAGCCATCACTTTCTAAAGTGGTACAGAACGACTACTTCGCGTAGTAGTACGTGTGCAAAAACTCCGTTTCTCTAGTTTCCCCGTCATTGCCAATCTAGACGTGTCCAAACAGAAGAATATGACGCGGCCTCCGTGATGAGTTCCGGCAACGCTTCGGCACATTGCCAAAGAGAACGCTTATGTGAGACAAGTGTGTCTAAGGAAGTGAAATACCAAGGAGGCTTCAGACACTCCACACTAAAACAGTTCAATTTTACTTCCCATATTTTCACTGTGATTTACGAAAAGCTTTGATAGAATACTATTATTTTCAGTTCGTTTCGATGCCGTTCTTTCATTTTATTGTCCACATCGTTATTTAGTCTAAAGCGTAAAGGTAAACAAAGAAGAGGAAGAGGAAAAGAAAAGTGAAGTCCTGTTTCCCGGTGTCTACTGACTCAAACTTGTACTTTTTAGTATTTTTTTCAGTTCCGTAGTTTTCATTTCTTCCACAAAAGAAAATCATACTCTTCTGCCGTTTTCAGCTGCGCCATTTGCAGCTTGTGCAAAATTGCGGTTTAGAATCGGCTTATTTATGGTCAGCGTTCGTCCACTGCAATCCTGGTGCAGTGGACTAGCTTTAAAAGCTGCGCCGTAAAACTCGGACGCTTCTTTTCATAAAGACACAAAAAACAATAATACGTTTCCAAAAGGTTTCGACGTTTTTATATTTAAGCGCAGCGTTGGCAATGTTTATTGTAACCGTCGCATGCATAGCTCCTGTGGCCAAATGGATACGGCGTCGGTCTCCGGAACCGAAGATTGTGGGTTCGAGTCCCACCAGGGGCGATTATTTTTTTTATTCATTTCACTTCCTTCTTTTTGACATGCACAATAAAAATGGACGAGGCTCGACCGAAAAGAGGCACTCAGTTCACTTGACAGAGGTACGGGCTCAAATCGCAAGCCTTATAGAGTGACAGTGAATAGGTTACAAAAAAAATTGGCCCCGTATCTGTATGTTTTTGTAAATGTCGTCGAAAGACGATAGTCTTGCGTGTGGAGAGAGTGAACAAGACATCTATTTGATGTTCTGCGCAAGAAAATTAGTAAGTGGTATTCTGGAGGCGCTGCGTTAGAGTGCCTCAAGCGTGCAGCGGAGGCGAACGAGCGCATCAAGTCACGTCACACGTGAGACATGATCGCCATCTAGCAGTTTTTTTAAGAAAACAAAGCGCGTGGCTTTCATACGGGTGTGCGCGCCCATCTCAGAGGTAATAAGGTGTAGAACGCAAGGCGACGGGTAGGTGCCACTAGCGTCTCGTCTTAGCAAAGCGTTGGAAACACTCCCCGTTCCGTGCAAGCGTTGCATGGTCAGCGCAGCGTGATAAGCGCTACGGTCCTTAAAATTACCTATGTATGCCTTTTTTAGTAAAAGACACACATGCACAATATATACGTGTTGTTATGGTGCCCCAGACATGCGCAAAAGTTGTTTCTTAATTGACAATTGCACAAGCATGAACGCTCTACCTTGAGCGACATTGGTGGGCCCTGCGGATGGGGTCGGCCGTTTCAAGTACCAGATGCTGTTAAGAGTAGACACACAGAAAATTGTACAGACAGACAGACAGACAGACAGACAGACAGACAGACAGACAGACAGACAGACAGACAGACAGACAGACCAAAATTTTAGCGTCGAAGGTTCCCAAGAAAGACTATCGTCTTTAAAATACAGAAAGAAACACCCGGTACGCCCAATTGGCGTAACATTACTTCAAGCTTACATACTCAATAATATTGATATATTAATGCAACTCGTATCAGTGCAACAATATTGCAACCCTTTTGAAGGTACAATATATTTTGTGTCCTCATGTAGCTTGGTTGGTACTCTACTTAACCACTGCGCACTGAACAGAAGCAATAAACAGTCCAAAGTTGTACCAAATCACCAATATTTATTGCAATACTGTGTGTTAACGTACGATTTGAATACTGCGCCGAAACCTTATATATTTACGATGTCTCGCGCAAGCGTCGGAGTCATTCATTTTGCCAGCAGCGGTGCACGTGTTCCTCAACACAATGAGAAATATGCTTCTCTTTTCACTTACACTCTGACACCAATAACTGTTGGAGCCCATCGTCTGAAAACAACGACATGATTGTGAAACATGCCGTAATGGGGAGCTCCGGAAATCTTTACCATCTGGTCTTGTTTAACATGCACCCAAGTACACGGGCCTCTGGCATTTCTCCTCCATCGAAACGCGGCCGAAAATCGATCACGTGATCTTCGTGTCAGCAGCCGAGTACCATAACCGCTAGACCACCACGGAGGGTATCTATCAACTCAGAAGTGGCTGCAAACATACCAATACGAAAAACTTACAGGATCATTTATGCATTCACTTAAGGTCACTCCAAGGCCAAGGCCACCTTCTATTTCCTCTCAGCCGATGTATCGATGCCACCCACCCTCTTTTAACGCTTTCTGCACCTAATCTGGTTTAGCACTGCCTCCAAAATTGGGGACGCCTTTACCTAGCTATGCATTGCCTCCGTGACTGGACGACTTTTGGCATGGCTGTGATACGATGCGATGACGTCATCATGGGACGTGCCATCACGTGGTGTCAGTGTGACGTCATGATGCTACTATAATTACGTCCTACGTTTTTATGGCCTGTGACGTCATCGTGACATCATATTATGACATCATCTTGCGATGATGTCACCCTATGTTGATGATGATAATGATTTTTTAATTGCCTGTCCCAAGCGCCCGCAAGCGGAAGACCCTATAGTCAAATTTCGCATTAGACGAGGCACCTAAGGCCTTACAAGGGAAGTTTGGTTGCTCTGCGGAACTATTGCTGAAGGTAAATAAATTTTGAAACAGCCACTTAGAGTTACCTAATCAGCCGAGACGCCGAGATCCAGTAATATTGAGAAATTCCTTAAATGTGACAAATATTGTAGATTACAATGTCCCGATAACGCGGTTCTTAAAGCGAGACTAAATTAATCCGCTGTGGCATGATTCAAAGACCGAGGTTGTCACATGTTAGTTTTTATATTTATTAATTTGACATTTTTACTGTCTCTGGCCAAACTCAAGAGAACACGAGATGAGGAGCATTGTGCACTCGTGAGCCTCGTTAAGGAACGGACGATATATATGAAAAATGTGAGACCACAGAAAAACGAGTGAAGAAGTAAAAAAAGAGCATCTGTTCATCTTCAGGAGATAGAACTTCGATGAAGACTCTCGGCGGACAAGTGGCGAGCACCACGAAGAAAACCACGAACAAAACAGCGATCCAAACCGAGTGCTTTGAAAACGATTCACTCCGTAGAGATACGCGATGCAAAGAACAGCGTAAAGGCTGCAAACTTTGCTTTCTCGATGGAAAGAAACATAGGACGTTGTTTCTGCCCTTTCTTCATTACACTTCTCTCGGTTTCCCGTTTGTTGAATGTCCGTAGCTGTACGCTCTCTAACCAATTTGTGTTTGCTGTGTCATATTTGTTTTGTTGCCGCATCAAAACAGACCGTTGCCACTTTGCTTTTCTCTAGGGTTTGAAATCAGGCACTCGCCGTAAAGATAGCGCCGGTAACTGTGCGCTGAATGGCGAACAGCACTAGCGTGCAGGCTCATTTCAACGTGTTTCTGAGTGCTTCGTTCCTGGCGTGCTCACACGTATGCACGTGTAGTTGTACGTTGCAAAAAGGTAAGGCTGTCTAGAAGTGCAAAAAGTAAACAACGGAACCAAACAAGACCGTGGCGGCACGTTGCGCGGTTGAAGAAAATTAAGCGAACTGAGATAACGGCTGCACAGGTGCGTCGCGTAATAAGTCTTGATAAAGCCAAACTCATCTTTTTTTTCATAGGTACAGAAACACGCCTTGCTGTTGCTTTGGCATTGCTTGCACTTTTAAAAATAACATCAGAGCCGAGTAGAAGGAGCGTAAAAAAGTTCACATTTGAAGAAAATAAGAGAAATGGGAGTGAGTATACAGTAAGAGAGAAACATTTTCGAAACAGAAAGTACCGTTTCGAGTAGTAGCCGCGCTTCGTTATTATCAGGTCGAGTTTCAAAACTGGAGGTGCAACACGGAGCACTACAGCTACACACGTACGCTCGGAGTATCAGCTTCTCCTTTTTTTTTTTTTGACACTCGGCAACATAAATTTCCTGTCTCGAGAGACAGAACATAGATAGCGCGGCATTGAAAAAAATAGTTACCGAAATAACAACGAAAGCGAAACACTTCCTCAAAACGAAGACGGTACAGCTTATCGAGATAGGCCGGGATAGCGAAAAGAAGGCTGCAAAAAATAATAATAATGACAAAGGAAGTCCAGACAGTTCGAGTCCGCGCTGACTTCTCGTACACAGAGTGAACACACGCTCACAGCGCCGGGAAGCCGGTAGCTAGAGGCGGGGTGTCAGCGGGTGTTGTAGAAAGCGAATACTCTGTAACGCGTAAGGCATGAGAAATGGCCGCGGAGAAAACAGGAGGAGGGGGGGGGGTGGTGGCACGAACCGGGCGGAGAACGAGAACGAGAAAGAGGTTGAGACAGAGGCAAGAGACGTAGCCGAGGAGGGGTTCGGTGGAAAGCTAGAGCCGAATGTGCGTGTACAGCTACTAGCACCATTACAATCGGCGAGGTAATATCATCGCCGAGCGTCGGTACGGCGCGTTCGCTTCGCGAAACCTTGCTTCCGCAAGAAGGGAAGCCCAGCCTTACCGACTACTGTAATAAGAAGTGGCCCGCGAGTCGCACCGCCTTGGAAGGCTCGTAAATCAAGCAAGTGGCCGATATGAATCACCTCCCTCCATTCCCTGTGATAGTCTCTTCCTCTCCCCCCTTCCCCCCGCACATCCAACTCTCCCCAGTACTACCAGGGCACTTGTTCCGAGACGCTCAACTTCGAGCTTGAAGTCCCTTTTTTCTCCTTATTTCCCTTCCTGGAGGCCGAGGCAGCCCATACCTGTCCAGATATCTCTGGCAAGAAAACACGCCTGTTCGCATTCCTCATCTTGTTCTGTAACTGTCGTTTCATTGCTTCTTGCTCTTTGTTCTTTCTTATCCAGTGTTTTCTTTTTCTTTTGCATAACTCTTGTTTACGCTCATACGTGGAGCGTGAAAGTGGAAAGTGGAGCAATTGTACATTTGAGAAACTGAAGCGAAATTGCACGATACGAGCAAATGAAAAAAAAAACAAACAAACGTATACACACGTATAGGACGGTTCACCGGCGCCGATTTTACGATTACCTCACGTCGCGTTCGACGTGCGCCTCTCTTATACTTACGACTGCTGAGCCGTATAGATGCGGTACGCAGCTAAAATCTTGATGTCGCCTATAAAGACGCGGACGCGCGTTAGCGTGTTCATTCTTTACCATTTATTTCTTGCGGGACTCGGGATAGTGGTACACATTACCTCTTCTACTCACTCGTCCACCCCTTGCTGCACGGTCAGGCACTGACGATGATTACACTCTCGGTATTCGTGTGGCCGGGAATAGGTGATTTTATTTTTTTTCGGCAAAAACATTCGTCGAAAAGCAAAAAAGAAAGCAACGTACCCACAATCCGGGAGTGCGTGCCCATCAGGGATAAGTAATTCGCGTCATTTACCCCGCCACCGCAGAAATAAGGCTTGCGAAGAAATATTGGATGTGGGGCGCAGTGGAAGCTCTGAAAAATCAGCTTTCGGCCAAGTTTCAAGCGCAGCAAGTTTGCTATACATATACATAACCATGAAGCTTTAACGGCTGAGACCGAGGCGGCCGTGGTTAAGGTAGTGGCGAGTGTGTTTGGAAGTTGGCGTTCCTCAAACGTGAGGCGCAGAGAGGTGCGCACCACGCTGCCAACATTCAGCGTCTGCCTTTTTCGTTCCTTTCATACATGGATACGTTTTTCAACTTGTAAGTTTTTTAGCTGATAACCCAACGTAGGATTACAGTGAGCTGTTGTTTCGCTCATTGCTCTATTATCGAATACAATACTCAATAACACCGATGGAAGTACTAGAGTGTAGTCAAAATGAACGAATCCACATTATCCCGTCTCATTTAGCTGTCAAGATACTATAAACGAAGCCTACTTTTATTCTCTAAAATATTCTGCGTTGGCTTGACCCATACATAATATCATCGTACTGTTAGCAGAAAAAAGAAACACAACAACCACAACAATAACAACAAAACCGAGAAGAAAACAGGTTCCCACTAGACACTACTACACTTCATACACACACGGGCCTAACAGCACACCATTTAACACAAAAATATTATGCCTAAAGGAAAGCCTTTATCGCCATACAAAAAAAGGAGAAACAAAACAGGACTCTTGTACAAATATGATGAATAGGCGAAATTGAAGAATACAAAACAGACAATAGAACGACATAAAAATCAATGCGCATGAAACAAAAATATACGCGACGCGTCTTTTTAGGATCCATGAAGCATGTGTCCACCAGGTGGTACAGTTGCTGAACCGAAAGACTCGGTCTTTGATCCCGTGGGACATTCGCATGATCTAGAATTTTCATGGAGGCGAAATTTAAAAGGTTCGCGTACTTGCTATACCCGTACACTTAAAAAAAAACCCACACTCAGCATTTCCGGAACTCTCCACTGCACATTTAATCTAGTCATCTCAAGGTTAAATGCTAGCTATATCCTGGAAAGGCGAAAAACGTCTGGTTTCCTGGATATACCTTACCACTTCAATCGGGATATCATTAAGGGTGATATATACTGTTACCCTCACCATCGTATCGTGATTTTCGTGCGCAAAGCCGCAGCTTATCTATTGATCATTAGCAGCAGCAGTAGCAGTCTAACTATGCCCACTACAGGGCGAAAGACTCTCCCATGTTTCTTCCAAATGACCTGGTCTTGTGCTTATCATAGTATTATTATCCCTGAACGCACGTTTAAAGGGGCAGTCTCAGAGACGGTTGATTTGTTTACTGGAAATGCGACAGTACAGTACTCTAACATTGCCCCAGAATTTGCTCTCTCTCATCCTCTCCCTCCCCCTTTTTCAATACCAGGATACTTTTAAAACATACTCCTAAAAAGTATCAAAGAAGACATTGCTGCATTCTATAGAGATGCGGCGTCAAAACGAAGAAGCATTACAATTCACGCAGGCTTGTTCCCACAAAGGAATGTACCAGCTCGACCGTATGCCCAACCTACAGAGTTAATCCGCGTCTGAGCTTTCGAAGGTCTTCCGAGCGACCAGATTTCTCGTTCTATCAACTTTCGAACAACCGCCTTTTGCGGCAACTCAGAACCCCTCAACTGCTGCTTTCCACACCACTCGCCAGCCGCGGTCCTTCGCCGTATACTGCCTGGTCCTTACACGAAGTGTACAACTTGTACACGCAGAAAAAACCAGCTAAAGTGGCCACAACTACGAAGTCAAACTTGGAAACGAACACAAAAGCCCAACGAAGACAACGGCCTCCCCCACCACTGACTGGCTGCAAACAATGCAAAGCCCACTTTCCACAGAAGAGGGCAGAGATGAAGAAGAGAGCGGGGATAGTCTTGAGAAATGAGGTGATCTTCATTCGCTTTAACTATCGGAAAGGAGTGATAGTGAGGACGATGGTTTTAGGTGTTTGGAATCGAAGAAGTAAGAAGATGCGGGGAGGATTCTCTCTCTCTCTTTTTTTTTTTCGAGGCTTGCTTTCTCATGACACAAGCTCGAGCCAAAGCCGACATAATCTCTTCGCCAAAGACCGGATCCCGCGGGAGGTTGGCTTACTCATCACGGTTCTGCGCTCTAGCAGCTACGCTCCGCACCTATACTTGTTTGTTTGTTACCGGCTTCCCGGAGGACGCGCCTCTCTTGAAAGAGTGTGAGGGAGAAGTACAGAATCGGGTTATCGTGCCGATGCACTAAGCTACAATGCAGAGAAATCCACTTTCGTAAAAACATGGATAGTCAAGAGAAAATACGTACAGCCAACGAAAAATATATATAGGAGATGAGTGGGATTTCGACTTGTTAGCTCGCTACACCCCCGTTGAGCGAATGGCTACGAAACATTATAGGTAAAAGTAACAGCAGGTAAGCGTGAGAACAGAAACACAGAGAAAACTAATGAAAATGACAGATGAAACAAGAATGGTAACAAAAACGAAAGTACACTAACCTGAAGTACGATTGAGATATGAACTACAATGAGTGAGCCTGGTCAACTTAACTCTCTCGTAAAAGTATTATATTGCAGTATGATGATCGCCGCTTCGCTAATAAATCGTCCATCATCAGTATTGGCAGGAACATAACGATTCCTTCGGATTGTAAGATAAGCGGTGTAGCTTGCAAATGATGAAAAACAGTCGAACTCAAAACGAAAATTAGCCGCGACCCACTCATTTGCATAGGTGAACGGCAATGAGCACTGAGTTTTTTCTTTCTGTTTTTTATAGAGCTTACAATTTACCGAAAAGTACTAAGAGCGGAAACATTTATCCAACCTCGTAAAAAACGTGGACAAGTGCTCGTCCATGTGTAGCGCTTTCGCTCTTTGCCTGCTGACATCGTGTTCAGAGTGCTTGTTTCTCGGGAGAGGAGTAGTTCTGATCACGCCTCTGAGCTCCGCGGTCAGTTCTACCTCGGCCTCCTGGGTTCCTCGATCTATTGAGAACTGACCAGATCGCTTTGAGTATCAGCCTACCCGCTTGCGTGGCCGTTAGTATTTCTTTCCATCTAATCCATGGTATTGTGCATGCCTAGGCTCATGAGTTTCTCGTTCGAGGCGCTGTTGGGTATACCTATATAGGGCAACCGCGACTGGCCTTATGATAATAATGTTGTACTCGTTCAGCCCGTCCTGCGATCATCGGAGTAGTCCTGCCACGCAGAGAAGTGACAGAGAGCGAATACGTGTGTCCTCACCATGGCCCTTCTCTCGATTGGTGATTCTCCTTAGTTGCCTGAAGATTTGGTCCGTTTTGTTGTAAATTACGCTGAATTGAATTGAGGTTGCTACCTCCTGCTTCGATTTGGAAGCTTGAAATTGGTATTTTCCGAACTGCTTTCTCGCGGATCCACCGTGATAGCGCGGGATAATCTTGGGTTCCTTCCCTAGGACACAGCCCTTGGGTCTTCGACTCCTAACACGATGTTTTCGGACCAAAGTTCCGACTTCACCACTGAAATTCGTAACCCCGTTTCGCCAAGGGTGCTTTACACAATGTCTATTCTCTACCGTATCCTAATCTCCGTTTGACCTGTGTTGCCGTTGGCGCTGCATATGTTTATATAGGCGGCGTATATCGCAAACGGTATACCTTCTATCCGCTTCCATTGCTTCCCCGACTCTGGTCATTACTAGATTGAATAACATGGGTAAGAGCACAGCTCCTTGTGAGGTGCCTCTGTTTCCCAACCTTAGATGTTACTTCTCCCTAGCGTGAGGCTCACTTGTCTACCCCCCCCCCCCCCCCCCCCCCAGAAACGCCTTCACTATGCGGAAAAGCCTCTGGCCCTGGCCGTGGATAGAACCTCGAGGATGGCCTTGTGCTTTATGCTATGTAGTAGTATTGTTGAGTATAAAGGTACAGTTATCCGTACTGGGTACTTGGTATTTTATATTAAACTTGTGTACCTCCCAGCAAAAGAGCGATGTTTTTTTTTTTCATTCGTCTTTTCGGCGCCATTCGCAAGTTTACTATGCAGTACCAACAAGCTTGAACGCTCACGTTGTCAACTTATATTTACTGTTAGGTCTTACCCTACAGTAATCAAATTCAATGAGAGTTCTTTCTTTAGCGATTTCTTTTGCGTTCTTGCGTGTATGAGAAGTAAGCGTGTGAAAGTTTAACCCTCCATAGTGATATTCGAAAAAATTAAGCAAGGAAAAAAAAAAGACACGACGAACTGCAAGTAGTGGGCACTCAGCCAGAACCTTTCGTGGTCCTCTGTGCGCGTCCTCCTCCTGCTTTCGTGGGACGCGAAACAATTAAACGCTACAAAAAGACACTTCCCTCGAAGCTATCGTTCCTCAAAAAGAGATGCATTGCCAACAGTGAGCCATTTTTCAGAATGAAAAAAAAAGAAGCTCATAAAGTCGCGAAAATAAGTCGCTGCCCCGAGTGCCGCCTGCGACTTTCATCGCTGCCGAAAGACATATGCGTTTGTGCTCTCAACCTTGGCCTCTCACAAATTCACTCATGCCGTACCCGTACCCAATAGCAGAAATAAAAAACAACAGTCGGAAAGTTCCATGCAGCGTTTCTAAAGGAAGCGCGTAGGCAGGACTAAGGGACAACCGTAGGCATCGATGCGTAGTTTATTGTTGGCAGCATTCACAAACAAAGCTTAACATTTTCTGTATTATATAATGTCGTAATTTTGCGCATCTAGTTCTTCAGTCAGTCGATTTGCATCCTTTAAATGATAGCGGGTCAAGTTGATAATTGTTGGGTCTTTATCCACCTAAGCCACAATATGACTATGAAACATACCGCCCTGGAGGACCTCGAAAATTTCGACTACCTGGTGTCGTTTAGCTTGCACTGAGATTGCACAGTACGCAGTAAATGCATTTTGCTTCCATTCATATGCCACCGCCGCGGATGGTATTGAAACCATGATCGTATAATCAGCCGCAGAATGATCTGCAATGTTAGCCCCACTTACACTGTGTGAATCAATTTGTACTCGCTGTGCCGAAAACGAAGCGAACTTTCTACAGAAATTATATCGACACTGTGTCTAGTATGACTATTTCTGACGTGGAACAACAAACAGCGAGCACTGCACGTGATGTCAAGGACCCGGAGGTGATGGGTTTCAACTCCCATTGACCGGGCTTTGTTTTTCTTTGTCTTGTAATTGTGCGTCTTTTCTGAAGTAATTTCCGTGACGGAAATGCGTCAACGCAGTACTGCTGGACCCCTGCACGAAACACTTTCGTGTTTAAAAAGGGCGACGAGTACCTACGCGTGTAAAATGACAAATTCGAGTCGGCGCCAAGCGAAGCGCAGAAACAAGGAGTCCACGGAGCCCTGAAGAAGGACGAGCGAAGATGGCCGGAAAAAAATAAAAGCGAGTAGCCGAGAGGAGGCGGAGGAAAGAGAGAGAAAGTGCTCGCTAGTTTCTTTGTGTGGGTCAACTCGAGCGTGAATGACGTAACAAACGGCCAACCCCCATCGTCCCGCCGCGTGTTGTCGTGAGCGCACTCCGTCGACTGTGACGACAAACTAGGAGAAGCACGCAGAGAACTCCGCGATAAGGGCAAAAAAAAAGACATATAAAGCAGTGTTTTTTCAGCGCGAGAAAAAAAACAATAACCGAAAGTTCCAGAACAAAAAAAAGTATCTCCCTGAGGCTTCTTATTATTGTTGTTGTTGCTCTTGTTGACGCTTTCACGATTCAGCTAAAGCTATACCTTTGAAACGAGGCCAGGAGAAGTCTTCTCCTGTGAATGTTCGTTTCTTGTTTTTTTTTCTTAACCAAGAAATCATCCACCATCCCTCCTTCCTCGCTTTCTTCTCTCACATCTAAGCGCCACCCATGCCGCCTATGCTGCGGGGGCGCTGCAAGCGCGCGAAGTGATCGGACGTGCAGCGCATCGGCTCCGTCGTTTTTCGGCTGGAACCGTCGGTTTCTAAGCTGAACCTCAACGAAACTGATGCCATTGGACGCCTAACACCACAAGGAGTCTGTGGACACCGATTCTCCACAGGTGGGCCAATTTTCGAGACTTTCACGCCGACCGCGTCCTGCAACGCCGCGGTTGAGCTGGCCCTTTCAAGGGCTAGGCTCGACGCAGCTGGCGTCTCGGATTCCCGGGTATGGCGGCAACTAAGATCACCGGGTATGACCCGGTAACCATGCAATGGACTGAAATCGACGCCACAAAACGAGATGAAGATGAAGATGTTCCACCCACCGAAGATGAGTGTTTGCAAGCCCTGATGCGTCTACGGCAACGCAGGACACAGGCAAATCCGACAACCAAGGGAGACGCCAGCACAGCGTCGCTGACCCAGGCGGGGATTCCCCGCTCAGTGACTCCCGGCGGTGCTCGCGCTGCTTCGCCAAAAGGAAGTAAGAAGACAGCACAGCAGTGGCGCCCGAAACAGACGCCACGCTTACGCTCGGAAGACCTCATCGTGGTCCTGAAACCTCGAGGAACCCTCGATTTGAAGATGGTTTTCAAGCACGGAGAAGTGGGTTCTGCAGTAGCTCGCTACGTTGGTGACCTGGCAGCCGACGACCTCAGCGTCTGGCCCGTCTGGGAACAGAACGTCATTGTCTGTGGCACTCAGACCCCATCCGTGGTGGACAAGCTTATCAAGGAATTCGACCTCAAGGTTGGGGAACAGACATATCCCTTCCGTGGCCATCTCAACTCAATGGCGACTGTTGCAAAGGGGTCATCCGTGTCCGCGAGGACGAAACCTCTGCTTCACTCAAGCCGAAACTTCGCTGGAGGGAGGGCGACATCGCTTTCATCCGAAAACTTGGCTCCTCAAATATAGCGGTGGTGACTTTCGTGGGCCGAAGACTTCCCCGTTACATTCAGTACAACTATGAATGTGTCCCAGTACACACCTATAAGAAAACAATCCCGGCGTGCTACAGATGTGGTACGGTTGGCCACCGGGTGGACAACTGCCCTCACCCCGAAGACGGGCGCTGCGGATACTGCGGCAAACAAGTTGGGGCCACTACAGACGGCCTAAGAGAACACGAGTGTCAGCCTTCCTGCATAATCTGCGATGGGGCCCACCTCACAGGGTCCGCGGACTGCACTGGAAAGTTCCGTAAGCTGCAACGTCCGGAGGCAACGAACAAGGCAGGACCCGCCACAACACGGCACAAGCGGTCGCCCCGACCTTCGAAGAAGGGGAAGCAAGGCCAGCAACAGCGGCAACCACCGCAACAGAAAGCCGGAAACAAGCACGTGTCTCAAGAAGTCAAGCCAGGAATAGGGAAACAGGCCCCGACACTCCCGGCCGGGGTTTTCCCTCCACTCAGCAGTGCTCCAAACCAACAGGTGAGTGGCTGGGCAGTGGCCGCCTCACAGTCATCTCCTTCCTCAAACCCTCTCACGCTCGAGATGAGTAATCAGTTGGAGTCCTTAAAGAAGCAAAATGCGCAGCTTGCATCCAAAATTCAGGCACTTGAAAAAGCTAGGGCGGAGAAACCTCTACCGCACATGGATGACGAGTGTGACTCGGCCTCTGTGTGCTCGGGCAATACAGTAACGTCTCACTCGGCCTTGATTGAAAATCTGGAGTCCCGGGTCTCTAATATCGAAGAACAGCTAGTACATTTCCCTGAACAGATGGCCCAGCTCCCGAATATGATTAGTCAAGCTGTGCAGACGGCTATCCAGATGCAGACGCAGCTCATTATAGCCACCGTAACGCAGCAAGTAACGCAATCCATTCAGACATGGCTCAGCAGTAACCCGAGATCTGCACGGCGTGCAGGGCCTATCCGTGAGGTAGGGCGCCCCAGTAAAATCCTCCGTGCAGCGGAGGGCGAAAAACAGCAGGAATCTACCGACTCCATAGAGAATGCGCAAAGTGGCGGTGCAGCTCTCGTCGCTGAACCGCTCACTAGCCCACCTCAACAAATACAATAAATATGGCAGGTACTCCTTCCAGAGCACGGATAAAAGGAGAATCGCTCTCGATAATACAGTGGAATTGCAGAGGTTTCCGAGACCGGCGCAAAAGGTCTCATTTACACCTCTATATTCAAAATTTGGACGTGATGCCCGCAGTGCTGGCCCTTCAAGAGCCAGGTTTGCAGGCTAAACTTTCAGGCTATAACACGTTTCAAAGGGACCCATCCACCTGTGTTCTGGTGCATAAATCTTACACTGCGCAGGAGATTGATCTCGAGCTTAAATCGGAGCATTCCTACACAATGGTGCAGATACTGCCTCTCCGTAGGATAAATCACGCGGTTTATATACTGAACATTTACACTCCGCCTAAAACACTCCACGTCACCTATGCAGAGATCTTCTGCCGTGCACTGAAATGTGCCGACAGAGCACCTCTGATAATTCTTGGGGACTTCAATGCCCCTTGCCGACTCTGGGGGTACACACGCGAGGAGGCCAGGGGAAGGCGGCTTGCGGAGCTTATCTCCACCTTAAGCCTCACCCTTCTCACCGACCCGGCCACCCCCACGCGCCTTGGCAACTCGGTGACCAGGGACACCTGTCCTGACCTCACTTTGGTTAAGAACACACGACACGTTACATGGACTAACCTAGAGGAGACCCTGGGCAGTGACCACTGCCTCCTAAACGTCACACTCTCCACACATCCTTTCAAACGGAAGGACACACAAGCGCGACTAGTTAACTGGGACAAAATGCGCACGGAAACTATACCGCCTATCCTCCGTTCCGGCAATTACGCAGACTGGGCTGCACACATCATGCTTACTCAGAAGAAATACGAACCGTAGTGCGAACATCGGATGAACACCCAGCCGTGGACAACCACCTTCTGCATTTGTGGGAGGCCCGTCGGAGCCTCACGCGACGCTGGAAACGTCAGAAGCATAATAGACCCCTTCGAAAACGTATTCAGGAGCTAACTACACAGCAGCTGAATACGCTACGCACTTAGCAGATGCAAACTGGACAGACAAATGTAATGATATCGCTCATCAGATGTCAAGCAAAAGCACATGGGGGCTGTTTCGCAGCCTCATTGACCCCACGCAACGCGAGGAGAAACACAACGACACCTGCGAAGAGCCCTTCACGGATTTCAGGGTACTTCAAACGCAACTCGCGGAAACTCTTCGCGACAGGTATCTCTGCCAGGTGCACGATCCGAGAGGTTCGGAGTATATATCTTCGGGAAAGAAAACGAGACCCTAGATGCCCCTTTCTTCTACATGATATGAAGGCGGCAATGGCTAAAATGCCGTAGAGGAACAGCCCTGGTAAGGATAAAATCACGGTCAAGACGCTGGCAAATTTGGCCGATCCTGCGCTGGCACACCTCTTGGAATACATCAACGCCATCTGGAGTGGTCGGATATCGGTCCCTTCAGAGTGGAAGACATCACTGGTCACATTCATTCCCAACCGGGGGAAGCCAGTAAACATAGACAACCTTCGCCCATCTCTCTAACGTCTTGCGTTGGCAAGTTGATGGAGACCGATGGTGCGGGACAGACTTTCGGAATATCTGAACAGAAAGGGGCTTTCGCCCCTACCATGTTCGGATTCCGTCCTCACAAATCGGCACAGGATGTACTCCTGCAACTACACCGAGAGGTCATCCAACCGGTGGCGATGAAACATAACGACAGGGTCATCCTCGCCTTAGATCTGAAGGGGGCCTTTGACAATGTTAAAACACAGCGTCATACTCGAACACCTAAGCCTCACTAACTGTGGTCAGAACACATTTAATTACGTCAAGGACTTTTTATCGGACAGAGCCGCCCTGCTCCGCATTGAAGACTCCGAATTCGGGCCGTATCAAATGGGTACCAGAGGGACACCGCAAGGGGCTGTTCTCTCCCCCATTCTATTTAACGTCGCAATGATGCACCTGCCACGTCAGCTGGCGGCCATAGAGGGCATTCATCATGCCCTCTATGCCGATGACATTACGGTATGGGCAACTCAAGGGAACTTAGGTGCCATTGAGACCAGTCTGCAACAGGCTGCCGAATTGTACACACCTACGCGGCGCGTTGCGGACTCGAATGCGCACCCAACAAATCCGAATTCCTTCACATTAGAGGCATGCCTAAAGACAACACAGATATCTCCATCACTCTTCCTGCGGGCCCAATCAGACGAGCGGAGGAGATCAGGGTCCTGGGCCTATACATTCACCAGCAGCTCCGGATTGACACAACATTGACGAAATTAAGGAAGATAGGAGACCAGGTGGGTCGCATGATCCGCAGGGTCTCCAACAAGAGGGGGGGACTTCGGTGCACAGATGCGTTGCGGCTAGCGCACGCTTTTGTCACCAGCAGGGTCATGTACTCCGTCCCTTACCTCTCCCTCCGCAAACATGAGGAAGAACGAATCGAGGCAATCATTAAAAAGACAATAAAGCGGGCTCTTGATCTTCCGATCTCTACATCCAACAGCCGTCTCAAGGCATTGGGTGTGATTAATTCATACCAAGAGCTGAAGGAAGCCCATCTTTTAAACCAGTACACACGGCTAGCCCAAACCAACTCTGGCCAACGCCTGCTTGCACGTCTGCACATAAGACATGATTTCGAACAACAGGAACGGGTCAAAGTGCCAGAACTGTGGCGCACAGCCCTTCTGGTCCGACCTCTACCCACTAAAATGGACAGAGATGAACCACACAGCGCGACGTGACGCACGCGCTCGGGCGCTGGAACGACAATTTGGACAGAAGCCAGGTGTGTACTACGTGGACGTTGCTGGCCCCACCTCCAAGGGGTGGTACACGGCGGCTGCTATTCACGAGGGCACACAGGTGGATGGGCTAACCTTTAGGGCGTATTCTGTAACACAGGCTGAGGAGGTCGCCATTGCCCTTGCGGCCTCTCACAGTAATTCCGGTATATTATCACGGATTCGCGCCGAGCGTGTCGTAATTATACAGCCGGGTACATATCACCGTTAGCCGAGACAATACTGCGCAACTGCATAAGCGACACGGACCCTCATCCGAAACGCATTATATGGACACCGGGCCATCAGGGATTGCGGGGAAATGAGGCTGCAGATGCGGCTGCCCGAGCGCTCATTTCCGGGCTACCTTCGTCAATGCCGATGGAGACCGATGAGGAGGGTTACCCTCTCCTCCGATATAAGGAAATTCTTTATTATTATCGGGAAAGTCATCGCCGCTACCCTCCCCCCGCACGGGGGTTGAAGAAAGCAGAGGAGCGCATTTTGCTTCGCCTCCAGACGAATACATTGCTATGTCCTGCCATAGTCAAACATTTCGACCCTACGGTCACAGGACAGTGCCAGCACTGTGGGGAGGTGGCAGACACCTACCACATGGTGTGGGCCTGCCAAGCTAACGCAGCCATTACTCCTAACCCAAACCCTAGGCGAGAGGACTGGGAGGCGGCCCTGCTCGGCTGCTCAGACCTTCAGGCCCAGCAGGCCTTGGTCCAGAGAGCCAAGACGGCGGCTTTTAACCAATGGGGTCCCGGAATAGAGACTCCACCTAGTCTGTAGGGGCCTCTACAGAGGTCCTACACCTCTCTTTTGTAAATAAATGTTTTTCACCACCACCACCACCCATGC
>WOVY01010692.1:0-217168 GCA_013436015.1 Rhipicephalus annulatus | reverse complement strand
CGATCGGCTATCCTTCAAAGTGAACTAATATTGTTTCCCATTCTTTATAGTTTGTTTCAATGCAATACCAAATCTCCGCGATCGCCATCACGATTTTAACGCCTTCCTCGCCATCATGATTTTAACTGCGGACAAGTTTGTATGTACAGTATCTTGGTAAGCTATATCTGTTTGCAGGTAAATACTTGGCTATGGCACTTACCCGTAATGAAGTTGCACCTGAAGATGCAAATATTGCAAAGTTTCTTCAAGTAGCTTTTGTTAATCTGCACCAGCCAAATACGCTGGTACTTTTAGGAAAATCGGAATGTGCGTTCTCAATTTAGGTTATAACTTTCAGCGAAAGAAACACCCTAAGCTCTGCTCCCTCTGCGTGGACTACTAAATCAACTTGCCTCACTAGCAGCTCATAATTTCTCAAACTTGCATCGTGAGGCAAAACTAAACGGGTGCAAGCACGAGGAGACAACATGGCAGTTGTAGGCGATAGATTCGGTTGGTGCCCGGGCATGTTGGTGGCGCATTTCGGAAGTGACGAAAAGGCGCTGCGAGATGCACGTGCACACTTTGTATAGTTGCTGTATTGGACAGCAAACTTTTTTCTTATCTGAGCAGTTTTACCAAAGGAAGCTTCATCATATGGCGTGATAAATGAAGCGAATCCACAGGTTGAACCACATCATAGCCTCGCTGTGCTTTTGTACTTTTTTTAGCTCGCAAATTATTTGTACATATAAGTGACAACTTGCCAGTAATAAGGCAGCACTTGTTTCTTTACCATATAATCATCTCAGGTGTGCTGCTGCCTCAATACTTCAATTCTAAGCATTCACACCATGTATGCTAACTTTTCCTTCAAAGTGAGACAAGCCACATGTGTATCGTAGATCAAGAAGCATGCCAGTTTTTACGTACTTGCAAGGTAAACATCAGAAATCACAGTTGATCAACAATACTAGTTTAATGGTGCATCTACATAGCAGAGCACCTGTGGCACCTCGGAACAAGATAATGCCACATATGTTACAAGAGATAATTAAAAAGACAGGGGACGTTCCCCGTGAACAAATAGAAAACAAAATAAAATGGCACGTGGCAGCGAGCGAAGGCGGCAAGGGGGGGGGGGGGAGCCCGTGGACTTCGGCGGATGAACGTAAGGTGTGTGTTAATATGTGGAAGAAAAAAAAAACAAAACTTTTGGCTGACTGAAATGAGGGTGACTTAGTGAGTGCGCTCATGACGAGAGTAAACACGGTTATTATTTTTTTTTTTTCAAATCTCTTTTGAAAGCACAAAAAATCTGTATGTGGGTGCAGCCTAACAGAAGGTTCGTGAAGGCAAATTATGAATCGTCGTTGTACAAAGGCCTTTTTTTTTTTTTTCATGCGCACCATCCCCGCCGCGGTGGTCTAGTGGCTAAGGTACTCGGCTGCTGACCCGCAGGGCGCGGGTTCGAATCCCGGCTGCGGCGGCTGCATTTCCGATGGAGGCGGGAATGTTGTAGGCCCGTGTGCTCAGATTTAGGTGCACGTTAAAGAACCCCAGGTGGTCTAGATTTCCGGAGCCCTCCACTACGGCGTCTATCATAATCATATAGTGGTTTTGGGACGTTAAACCCCACATATCAATCAATCAATCATGCGCACCATAAATAGTGCTCAAAATTTAATTGCATATGTTGTTTTCATCCTCGCTGTATTCCGTGCTGTTTATGATGTAAAAAAAAAGTAGCACGCTGAAGTGGTGCTGCTTTTGGGTAACAGTTGAAAATGGCGGGGTGCATGAATGCGGAATACTGCCGCTTACACTCAAATCACTCTTGTGGTCACCTCCCACTGTTTGCAGCATGTGTTGTGTATACACAGCTGCATATTTCCTAGCTAGAAAAATTTGGTTTTAGGTGTTTCACGCCATTTTCCATGTAACTATTCCACAATTGCACACACTGATCAGCAGGCTTTCAATTGCGCTGAAGGACACAGGTGCCATAAAATTCATAGTCGATTCTTTCAAGAAACCGTATGTAAAGGCTGAAGCTTCATGCGTACATACACACACACATACCATATTGTTTTTTGTACTTTATGAAAGCTGCGAAGGTCTCATGTGCCTCCAAGCGTAACCTGTCTTATTTATTCTCCATCCACCGCAAAAGTTTTGTGAGTTTCAATAAAAGTACTTTGCGCATGGCCACTTTTGGGTAATTTTTTTGTGTAGGTGTTATTTGAGCAGCCTACAGTGTTTACTTTATAAGCCTGTATGTATATGTTGCATTATAAGGATGCAGAATGTGTGTAGCTGTACAATATAGATGAAGTGTAAAATTAAGTGTGTCTATTGTAGTGTTCTTGCAACCAATCTTACCCCCGTATTCTAGAACGTCCCTCCACTCAACGTTTCACCTTCACTTGAGATGGCTGATGGGAGCGCCGTCTCTAAGCAGAGAAAATTGCTGCATGTCAGCAATAATCTGCTGTGATTCTCGAGTAGCGCAGCGTCGCTTTCAAACGAGCAGCGGCACAGTGCTCAACTCTGTCAAGTGAAGGGTGAAAGTCGAGTTGGGGAGCGTTTATGAATATGGGGGTTAGTTTTGTTGTCTTGTTAACCTGCCATTAATACTGGATTGATGCTACTTTGCTCTAGCTGTACAGTGCTCTCCAAGGCTCAAGGAGGCACCGCACGGGGAAGGCTCGGAGCAAACCATGCGTGAGTTTCCTTTCATTGTTACACTATGCACGTATTAAGTGATAGACTTTACTGTATGCTATTTGTATTGTGCAAGTTTTTGGGGACATACAACTTCCAACACTTATATGTTCTGACGAAAATCACGCAAGAATGAGAGAAGCTTGTGCAAAAATCATGCAAGAGTGTAAGAAGCTTTTGCAGAAGTCGGTGAAATGAAGTTTTGAAATTTCGTGGCAATGTGTCATTGTACAGTGGTCAACAGTCTTGCTCAGCATGCTTGACTGCAGGGCTCCCGGCTGCACAGGCGCATCTACGGAGTGCCTGATGCATGATGGGCCAAATGTCAGCCTGCACACTGGTGCCTCTTATCCCCGTTGTCTGTTACATCAGTGTCTCTTGTAAAGGGATCAACTGTGCTACCTTTTTTTTTTTTCGAATGTAATGAGTTCTTTTTCCAGATTATTGTTGTTTTAAGGTAGAGCCTCACATTTCTATCAAATACTGAAGATTCTATTTTTCCTTCTAGATGCTATGAAGTCACTCCTTGTGTTACAATAGAGTGAACACTGTTTTGAGAAAAGCTACTTTATGGAGCTAACTCACTCCATATTGACTTAACACGCAGAATTGGTGAAAACTACACTCCATTCCAGCAGCATTAGCAATAATATTCATTTGCATACTTCTGTTTCTTTTGTTTGTTTGTTGGCTGGAGGTTTGGAGTATAGGGTGGCCAGAGGGCACTGTGTAGTCTTTCTTCATCTTCCCAATTTAGTGAACATCAATTGATAGCCATATGGGAAGCAGCCAGCATGCTGAAACAGCGGTGCAAGCATGCAAGATGTTCACCATTGCATGCAGTCAGTTGCCGTGAGCAATCTACTGCATACAATTAACTGCGAGTGGTGAACTAACGCTGCACTATGTGTGCCTCCTGGAAAGCTGCAATGGTAAAGTGCCACAATCGTATAGTAACATGGATAACATCGCAATTTATTTGTTGAATAGTTTTGCAACAGAATCAATGGAGTTTTGGATAAATTTGTGTATCTGCCTGGTTCATCAAAGCTACAGAGTCAAATGCGGTATATACTCGCGTATTATGTGTACTTTTTTTGTCAATCCGGTCATGTGCGAAGCTAGTAGGAATCGCTGGCCTAAAAGCTCAACTGGGAATATATGTTGCAGGCGCTGTCACAGCTGTCTCAAAGCGGATTGTCATTTGTTTGCTAAGCCTGTTCAAATGCCCCCATTTTCTTGAAGTTCTTCCGAACAGTGCTCACAAAACCAGTTCTCACGACAGGGTTATGCCAGAGAACATAAGTACTCTCCAATAATTGTCGGGAACCCAACGTAAAGTAAGATGCAGACAAGGAAGCGCGATGCCAACACAGTGCTGTGTGTGTCGCCCTTCATGTGTGTGTGTGTCCATTCCTTGTCCCAGTCTTCTATTGTGTTGTGTTCCCTCCGATATCTAACCAACACACCCAAGCTTCTATGCTAAGTGTTATTCAACGCACTCTTCTGCTGGCTCCCATACTGAATATTGCATGTCGAAGAACTCCACGCTGATGTGCTTAGCGGTAGCACGGTTTCAGTTTTCTTCGGTAAGCTTTATAACAGCAATCTGCCTCGTATATAATTATTGTAGCCTATCACAAGGAACGGTAAAAGCGCAATGGCCAGATGGCGAAACCGAAAAAAAAAAAAAATGAGTGCGAAAACCTTCCTCATCTAGTTGATGTGACAGGTCCTTGCACGCGTTCAACATCTGTGCTGTGTCTCGGGAATACATTCTTGCCGTGGAAGAGGTGGGAAGATAGGAGGCAAACCTTTAGGCATTTCGGACTACACATAAACAGGTTTCAGTTTTCAAGTTCGATATTCTAGGGAAAGCATAAAAGTTCATGAAAGAAGGGACCTTGCACTCAGTCCATTTTGTGTAAGACTGCACTCGCCTGCTCGACAAGATGTGCCTGACCAGAGCATCATGAAGTCAAATGTGTCTGTGTGTGTGCTGGCAAGGTGGCTCGGGCTGGTTGGGGAGGGCAAAGTATGCGAGCAAAAAGTTCTTGTAGTAAGCAGGCTGGCTAATTATACTGGTGAGCAAATTATGTGAGGATGCAAATTGTGCAAGTAAATATGGTATGTACTCTTGTATGTTTCAGCTCTATTGCTACGGATCCTGCGGATCCAACTTGGCATCCGGCAGCAACAAAGAGAGGTTCTGCAGGAGGTGCGACTGCTGAAGCACCAGGTACGGCTCTTGTCCGTGCCTCAGCACGCCCAGCCAGCACAGCGCCCCTCTGACCTTCCCCGGCTGCCTGCTGGTACAATTGGAGAAGTGGAGGCAGCAGAGGCAGCTGTGCAGAGTAAAGCTGTGGCTGCGGCTTTGGTGTATATTTCTTGATTTTTAATATGCCTATGTAACATGCAGAAATTTAGTACTGCTTTAAGATACTGTGTTTCGGGAAACAAACTAGTCAGGTTATCTCATGAGCCACTGTACTACAGTCGAATATGAATAATTCGTACTCAAAGAGGCCAGAAAATTTGTTCAAATTAAAAGAAGTTCAAAATAATGAAAGTTACCATAATTACTTGAATCTAACACGCACCTTTTTTCCGGTTAAGAGAGTTCATAAATCGCATGTGCGTTGGAATCGAGTACGAAAAAAAAAATGAATATGGTCATTCCATTGCCATCGCCACTTACAAAAGGGCCGCCCCCTACGTGCGTCGGCATGGCGCGTCGGTCATTTCTGCCTATGTGTTTCCCATGCGCGGCACTTCATACGTGTGCTGAGGAGTTCGTCATCTTGTAGTACATTAGCATCGACGGCATGGTAGGGCCGACTCCAAAAACTCGACGAGTGCATCGCAATGCTGCTTCTAAAAGAAACGTCGTCGCGTGTGCCGGAACGGACAGAAATCGGGCCTCATCGCGGTCATTCGGAGTTCCCGAAACGTGCGTGCGGGACTGGCGGAAACAAAAGCAGAATATTGTCGACAGCAAAGATTCACGCAAAGGCTTCAGTGGACCACAGCAGGGTCGGTTTCCACAAATTGAAGAGCTGCTCGGCGAGTGTGTGATTAAGCAGTGAGCGGCACAGCGGCCTGTGACGACAGAACTGCTCCAAGTGTAGGCTATGCAGTTAGCCTTAGAAAAAGGGCTAATGCAGAGCCATTTTAAAGCGAGCAGGTGCTGGCTAACGAACTTTATGAAGAGAAAAGGCTTTTCCCTCCGAAGGCGAACGCGCATATGCCGGAAGTTGCCGGAGGAGTACGAAGAAAAGCTTCAGAGTCTTCAGAGGTTCCTCCTAAACTTGCGGCACAACAACGGCTACCTGCTTGGGCAAATCGGGAATGCCGATCACACGCCTCTTTACTTCGACATGCCTGGCACCACAACCGTCTAGGAGAAGGGGGCGAATCAAGTTTGTGTACTGACATCGGGCCACGGTAAAACTAGAGTGACAGCAATGCTCTGTTGCACGTCAGATAGGCATAAGCTTCCCCCGTACTTCATATTTAAACGGAAGACGCTCTCAAAAAGAGTCGTTTTCGCGAGTGGTGTGATCAAGCGGGCCAACGAGAAAAAAGGGTGCGCGTTGCAACCGATGTCTTAGTTTTTTTTTTTTTTTTTTGTCGTGGAAACCGGGCACGCGTTACAATCGAGGGCGCGGTAGAATAGAGTAAATACGGTAAACGAGCGGAGGGCTCAGCCATGCAGTGATGCATGTGCATGGAGAAGTTTTATTCACAAATTACAGGACATCCGTCATTAATTAAAGTAGTCAATACATGTCTGTACACGTTGGCCTTGCAACGAGTCAAGTTTTGCGTGCAGTTTGCAAAGCATTTGTACTTCGGCTTCAGTATTCTCCTGGCAAAAGAAGTTGCGCGCGGCAATGTCCAGTGCTGACACTCTTCGAAGACAACTGTGTTTCCACTGTTACCATCTGCGCTGCAGCCGGAGCGTGGCCAGCACATGATGAGAATGGAGGAGCGTCTCCACCTGAAGAGAAGCAGATCGGCATTCGAGAGAGAAACACTCCGCGGCAGCTTTTTTTTTTTTTTTTTTCTTCATGCGCGGTGTTGAAAGGAGAAGAGTCTCTACATAGCAGGAACGAAAAACAGGGAAGCGTGACACCGGCGCGTTGCAGATCGGCATGAGAGAGCCAACTCTCTGCGACAGCTTTTTTCCCCCTCTTTCTCTTCATGCGCAGTGTTAAGAGGAGAAGGGTCTCTACGTACGTGGCAGGGACGGAAAAAGCCGAAGCGGGGCACAGGAATGTCGCAGATTGGCATTTGGCAAACATTCCACCGCAGTCTTTTCTTTCCTTTTCTTCATTTTCTTCTTCAAGCACAGCGATGAGGTGTCTGAAGTGCCACCGCAGGATTGGGCGGGATGCTGAGAGCATTTTCGGAGCGCAGGTATAGCTTTGATACGACCACAGCGTCAGTTCAAATTAAGTGTGTTGGAATTAATGAGATTCGACTGTATTTACTATAATGATTGATATGTGGGGTTTAACGTCCCAAAACCACTATATGATTATGAGAGACGCCGTAGTGGAGGGCTCCGGAAATTTAGACCACCTGGGGTTCTTTAACGTGCACCCAAATCTGAGCACACGGGCCTACAACATTTCCGCCTCCATCGGAAATGCAGCCGCCGCAGCCGGGATTCGAACCCGCGCCCTGCGGGTCAGCAACCGAGTACCTTAGCCACTAGACCACCGCGGCGGGGCGACTGTATTTACTATAGTCTGTGAAGTCCGAGTGAACGGTCCTAACCTAGCAGACGATGTAGGCGGCATCGTGTGTTTGATGGGCAGTGACTAGCAATAGCCTGCTTGAAACAGACATTCAGTAATTTTGTTCATTTATCACCCTATTTCGTGTCCGCTGCGGCTCTCTCTACTTTGAGCTACAGTTCACCCTGCCTTGTGTTAGCCGATTTCTTACTTTTTTAAAAATCTAACACGCACCCAATTTCGCAGTGTGAAGAAAAATGCACCTTTGTTTATTGTGATGATATTTCTATAGCGACATGCCTCTTTGTTGGCTATCACAGAAAAATATAAACAGCAAATGGTGCGACCATCTAGTGCGACCTTTATTTTTCTATCAGTTTCATCTATGACCAAGATTTGGTCGCTCTAAGGTTGCCTCTTAGTACGCCTTGATCATGTTCTTTTATCTTGTTGTGCTCTGCTTACAATGCATTGATTAAAAACATGTCCAAGCTTCTTTTTGAATTCCACATATTTTATCGTTTTTCACCTGTAGAAGCTACTCCTGGTCAACATTCAGGCAAAGACATTGTAACCTCGAAGAAACGTGTATTGGAATTTGAGCACTGTACAAAGTAATTATACTATTTCATAGCTAGAATCAATATTTATTAAGTGTTATAACAGTATTGTATTTGATTTCATAACAGCAAAACTGCATTCAGAGAAGGACTCTGAAAGGTTCTCACACTGAGTGTGAGAGGGCTGATGTGGAAACCATTTTAGGTCAAGTGAGTTGAAGCTAGCGTAAAAAAACATTGAAATGTTGTGATGCCCAAAAATTCAAGTTGTTGTTTTCAGTGTTTCTTGTAGATTTTTATCATGAAAACATTTCGATGTGCTGTTGCGTTTACCCCATCTATGCTTCTTGCATTTTTTTACAGCGCAAGCACCTCCTGCAGATTGGGGGACGTGGCCTCCGAGAAATTGGTGTGAATGCCATGAACGCTGTATTGGCACATGACGTGCAAGTGCTGTACAGCCTTCATGGCAGAAAAGGGAAAAGGGCCTTTGTGAACCTGAGGCTCTGTAGATTAGTGACAGGTTAGACTTGTTCATTGTTTTATGTGTGTGTACCCTTGTGTATTTTCTGTACTGCAGTGCTTCATGTGTACTATGGTATTTCTGTTCTTGTATGCAGATGTCATCTGCCAAAAAGCAGGGTGCGACCAGGCGGAGGCCCTCAACTTTATTAAGAGGTGGCTGCCAGGGTCTGGTGATCGCTGTGGGGGCAGGAAGCGGCGCTTCAGAGAAGCATTTGTTGTGGAGCAGCCCGATGATCCCCACTCTCAGAGTGCAGATGATCGGCTGCTCGCGGCAGCTGGCTTCCTGCCCAGCCACAGCAGCCAGGTCCTTGACAGCACCACTGTCACTGTGCCCCCAACGCAACCTGACCTGCAGTAGAGCGGGCCTTTTTTAGTTGTGTATATATATTTTTCAATGTATACATTTTTTGTTGTACCAAATAAATAAAAAAACAAAGAATAAATAGTCTGCAGACTGTCGGTGGTGCACTGTTCGGCTAGCTTATGCTGATCCGGAAGCACCATCACCATGTTTTAGTTACAAAAAAATGCTCTAAACTATGAATATTCTCGATTACCATGTGGGGGACATATGTGGGGATTGCAAGTGGGGGACATACGCTTTCAACATTTACTTCCTAACGACTTTTTTCGATCTGCTGTACCAAATACCAGTACCAAATAAAGCACTCTCTATTGCAAAAGATAAATTGGTAAAAAAATAAACTACACTTCTAGTGTTAGCAAAGGGAATGAGGTATAAAAGATGAAATAGATCGAGTAACTGCTTTCAGTTTTCAGCATTCAATTTTCTGTTGCCCCAAGTATACAGGGCTGCAAAGCTACAAGAGCGGGTCATCGAGACATATTGTTTAAATCTTCCGGTAAGAAAAATTCCCTACTAATAATGGTTACATAATGGCAAGCCAATCAGTAGCCAATATTCGTCGTGCAGGAAACATCGGTGTAATAACGGCATTTGATTGGGTCCAATGTCGGTCGTACATCCGTAGCCAATATTCGTCGTGCAGCAAACATCGGCGTAAAAATGGTATGTGATTGGCTGAAATATGGCCCAATGTTGGCCGAACATTGGCAGCTTTGTCGGCAATACGATGGGCCTTCGTCGGCCCAATGTTGGTTGCATACTGGCTAAAACGTCGGCCCATCATTGGCTTGAACGTCGGCCCGACATTGGAAGAAGTTGCACTTCCGACGTCGGTGCCGATGTTAGCCGATGTTGGTCCAAGATTGGTCCAACGGCGGCGTGCTGCCTGGGTAAGTATCTTTCATTGGGTAAATCCGTGGTATGAAGACGAGAAGTGGATGTGAACATGTTCATGATCATGGCAGGCTCCAGGGCTTTCGGAAAGGTAGCCATCGTTGAGCATAATGTACATGAGTAGTCTCGGGCAAAGATAGCGAAGCAGTGCAGATTGTGGGCACAAAGAATTGATCATGGGGTGAGGTCTTGGTGGGCTAGTGGTCGGGTGTGAGAATAAATGCACCGTTGGCCGGACGTACGGTTGCAGGAGCCATGGCTGATGCAAAGAAGTCTGTCAAAGAAGGGCTGTCTGCAGGTTAGTACTGCTCACGTCCACAAATGAGAATCACCTGTCACTCACGGCTTGCCGGAAGCGTGCGATGATTTCCCTGTAGTGAGCCAGAATAACGGCGAAATGGTCAACGCGTGGGGAATGCCTCAATGTCAACCCAGCTGCCAGAGGTGGCGCACCTCAATCAGGAAGACATTCAGCAGTACGACATGCATCAGCGTTTCTGTGGTGGCACTATCCACCACGAAAGTGACCTCCAGCTCTTTTAACCACAAGCAGGGGTAGACCGGGCTGAACGGTGGGTAGAGACATAGAACTATGGCACCGGCCACTCATCGAAGGGTGTATCATCCCGGGTAAGAACCGTAGCCACAAACGTGAGAGGCGTAAAGGTGGCAGACGTGGCCGTGTTGACCTCACCACATTAATTTAGAATTGCCAAATCGAAGCGTTTACGGCTTTCGAGTCCAGTCTTCCATGTGCGTGAACTCGTTTTTTCTGCTCGCACCTCAAGACTGACCACAAGAGGGCCAGCCTAGTTGACTTGATCTGGATGTGGGCTCATTTCAATGCGAAATTTCTTAGTACTGCTAACACCAGAGTGCCTGCATCAATTCATTCAGCTTGGAGAATGGCATTGACAGAGTCAACCCACAACTTTGTGAGTTGATCTGTCACGCTTCTACCTTCTTTGAGACAGCAAGCCAGGCTCGCCGAGTTTGGCTTACCGTGATTTACGAAACTTCATCTTTTTTCCGAAGCCAGACGCCTCACGCCTTGCACCTCGCGAACGCACCCGTGCTTTGAGACGGATTACTGCAATTTGCGATTTACGTGCTCCAGCTCTTCACGTTCTGAATTGGCATAAATATGGAATCAACCAAAGAGGCAAATGAAAATACAGGAAACAAGCAGGAGAGAGACAAAATGACTGTTGAAACAGCCTTTTACATAACAGTTAATGCACAATTGAGACTCATAGTGTTTGGCAGCAGGTAGGAAGGTAGAAAAAACTCAATCAGCAGGCATGCACCCGGGTGAGCGAGAACCAGACACTGAACAACCTCGAAGCCAAAAACACGACGTACAACACTCTTGACAAAAGGCTGCCGAAGCATCCAACAAAAAGTACAGGCCGCGGTTCCTACCATAAAATGACCGAAAAGTCATGTATCGACCACAGCCAGGTTTGCAACTTTCAAATTTGCCGACAGTAGGAATCACGTATGCATTTGCAAGAGCCACCAATATGGACCTTGAGGAATCCTGCAGAAAAGCCACACTGCACGTGCAGTGGACCCATAATCTCTTCATAGCAAACACTCTGGATCACGATGTCGCCTTTGAAGTCCTACGAAACTATAAAACCATGCGGTTGGACGGCACTGACTAATACCTGATAGCATGCATCCAAATCCTGACAAAGTGACAATGGGTGACATAGTCGGACTAATGCAAAAAGAGACAACCGAATAACTGTGGCAATAATAAAAGCATATGGCTATGAAACCCTCAGAGCTAGAATGTTGGGAAAGTCGATCTCCGTCATCATTCATTGTCCCGGACCACATGTCGCATTCTACGTAGAAGTGGAGGGAGCCCAAATCAGATACCGACCATACCGAAAAATAGTTCAGTACTGTAGATCCTGTGGAGCCCTGGGACACTGGCTGGACATCTTCACACAACCAAAACCTAGACTTCTGCTTCAATTTCTACCAGGTCAACCAATCACGTGAACACCAATGCAATATAATATGTAAGATCTGCAATCTCCCTCACACAACTTCTAGAAAATACCGCAAGCGAAGGCTCATACCAGCTACATCAGCTTTCCATGTGCAGAGTCTTTGTTTGTAACAGCAGCAGCAACAAAAGCCGAGGCTGATTTGGTTAGCTGACATGTACATGTAATTCCCATAAATGTTTCGGGCAGTATAAGTGATAATATATCTTGCAAACGAAGAGGAAGGTCGCCGTCCGAAGTGAGGTCCCACTCTCGATCTAAGTCAAAATGAAAGTGAAGGAAGGCAGTTAGCTATGGAGGAGCTATTAAACACAGTTCCAACTCCTCACCCAAAGGACCTCTAACACGAGTGCCCGTAGAACACGGAATTAAAAGGCTCCGTAAGGAACATAAAACTTCAAGCAAGTGAACCAAAAATTACAGAGAAGATGCAACGATCAGATGAATTTCGCAAAGCAACCTTAAATTACGGAAAGGAGATTTCAGAAAAATAGCAATTCAATCTTCAAGCATCCCTCACACCTATCCTGCAGCAGCAGCAACAGCAAGTCATTCGGAGCCTCACGACTATAGTGAACCACCTTAAAGTAACGTTTGACGAGCCACTTTCCCATGTAGATAAAACATTTGCTCAAATCGGAGCACCAGCAGCTCCACTGCATCTGAGGAGAACAAAAGGAAGCCAAATTATCCACTTTGAAAAGCACGCATAAGCGACATGATGAATGATCAAGATGGATAGCACACCCAGGGACGGCACATGCGACAAGCAAGCAACACTCAAGATATAGGAGTGGAATTGTTGATCTATAAAATTCAAAAGGCCTAGCCTATAACATCTAACTATTCAAGAGAGTACCGACGTCATCGCCCAGCAAAAACCCAGTCAAACAATGTTAGGATCAGTAAATACGAAAAACACATATTGGAGGGAGAGACCTGCACGGTGCTCTTAACACAAATATGGCTTATCGCACACCGCATCACATTGACGAACCAATCAAACACACCTTTGTGAAAATTCTCCCTGCCAAGAAAATAGATCAGAGCCTTTTTTATCTTAACTATATATAGGCCGCCGAGAGAATCTCTTTCAAGCTTTGATGCACTTATGAGAGAAGGGAAGAACTATGCAGAGGGACACATTTTCGTGGTGGTAGGGACCTTCAACGCCTACCATACTGCTTGGGGTTATCAAAAAACAGAGAGGAAAGGAACCACTGTCAATGACCCAGCGCAACATCATCAGGTAAGTTTGTTGACGAATCTGCACACCCCTGAAAGAATAGAATACAGTGTGTCCAGAGACACCAACCCAATTATAATCTTCACACCGGGAATATCATAAGTCATATGATTGAGTCTCGAAGAAAATCTGCGAAGGGACCACTTCTTGGTGCAAACGAAAACAACACGTACTAAAGGGCACCCAAAAAGATTGTTAAGGTGACGGTCATGAACTGAACCGCTTTCTCTAAAGACCTCACACAAAGTATTGAAGACCATGACGAGTGAACGAGACTTTTTACAAAAAAAGCCAAGAAGCAAACAAAGGAAATTTAACTGACAGTAAACAAAGCAGCAGCGAACGCCCACCTTTTCCACCTGTGGGAAGTCCATTGAAGCCTTATTGATCAACGCAAAAAACAGAAGCAGAACAGGGTCTTGAAAAACAAATCGGGAAACTGACCAGAAACGCCGACAATTACGCTGACGAATTGTACGACAGAACTAGAAACAGATGTGAGACAGCCTCCAAGGAACTTTAGGCACGCGAAAAACCTGGAACATCATCAAGTCGCTCTTGAGCGCAATAGAATAAAAAAGTGACTTTACAAAGAACCTGACAAAATTCATTCACAAGTAAGGGGGCTCCGAAAATGAAATTCTCTTAGAATGGCAGAAGCTGACAAGAGGTACGAAAGATGCAGTAGTTACGGCTTTGGACCTCGCATACACAGGAAAGCGAAATGAAGAGCTTGATCACCCATTCAGACTAGAAGAAATGCAAATGGTATTGGAAAAATTAATTCAAAACACAACCCCAGGTACAGACCGCATCAACAACAAGACACTCCACAAGCTAGTAAAAAATAATAAAGACTACCTCTTGAAAGCTCTAAAGGACCGCTGGGAAAGTGGGACCGTTTCATCAATCCGCAGACATGCTGAGATCATAGTGATTCTTAAGGCAAAGAAAGTACTGGAAGTAGGGAATATGCTGTCCATATCTCTGACACTCTGCGCCGGTAAGCTGTAGGAACATGTGGTCCTAAACATACTAACTTCATAGTCGAAATAAAACCAATACTTCCCTGACACAATTTATGCATTCTGCCACCGTTTTTCAGCGCAAGACATCCTATTGCAATTGAAGGAGGACGTTATCAATCATTTAGGCAAGCACAGCAAAAGCGCAGCCTTGGCTTTGGTTGTGAAAGGAGCGTTTGATAGTGTTTCTCACAGCGCTGCACTGAGGCACCTCTAGGAGATGCACTGTGGTGTAATAACCTACCACTAGGTACTAAACTTTCTTACCGACAGAACAGCAACAGTGCGCGTTGGCACTCTGAAATCAGATTAGTTTCAAATGGCAAAGAAAGTAACCCCTTAATGCTCCGTTATTTCACCACTACTATTTATTGTCGCGATGTTGAAACTGCCGAATATTGAAAGGAATACAGAGGATACGCCACCCCCTCTAGACGTCTAGACAACCAGTGGCTCTTCAGGAGCTCAGTAGGATGCGCCTAAAAAGGCAGTGGACCATACAGTAGATTACCTCAATGGTCGGGTCCTAATATGTGCGACAGGAAAGTCGGAGCTGCTTCTGCTGAAAGCTAGAAACAGGAGAAGGCCACCAAGAGGTGAAATCAAAGAACCCAACCTTTGGTTGAAAGGAGTGAAATATCTCAAGTGGAATCGCTTAGAGTCATGCGTCTAGACCTCCACAAAAATTGATCGGGCGTAGCCACAAAACCGAAGCTTCAAGCAACCGTAACGCAAGTTGCACACTTGTTCCCAGGCAGCACAGAACGTTGGCCTAATGTTGGGGATAGATCAGCAGTTCATGGCCCAAAAATGGCCCAGAATTGACAATGTACCGCCAATAATGGCTGAGCCAGCCGAATAAAACGGCGATGTTAGACCAGCATTGACAACGTACCGCCAATAATGGTTGTGCCAGCCTTATAGAACGGTGATGTCGGGCCGGCATTGACAATGTTCTGCCGATAATGGCTGCGTAGCCAAATAGAACGGTGATGTTGGACCAGCATTCAGAACTTCCCGCCATTATTGGCCGTGCCAGCGTATTAGAACGGCCACATTGGACTGAGTTGTACAACCAACAGCCAATAGGGGCGGAGCCATGCATTTAGGCTGGCATTATTGGCCCGTCGTTCGACTGGTATTGCCGGCGTTATGAGCTGATATCTGAGTCTGCTACTTTTGGCGCTGTTCTGGTTCCACTCACGTTCGATTTTTCA
This sequence comes from Rhipicephalus annulatus, assembly GCA_013436015.1. Taxonomy (NCBI): domain Eukaryota; kingdom Metazoa; phylum Arthropoda; class Arachnida; order Ixodida; family Ixodidae; genus Rhipicephalus; species Rhipicephalus annulatus. The sequence continues at coordinate 201,865 of WOVY01010692.1, read as the reverse complement.
AGTTCGAGAAAGTAATATGCCGGACGCATGAGTGATATACTTTTTTGTCATTAAATCACGCACACCTAGTTGATATGCATGATTGTTGATTGAAGTTGCGCGAGGTAGACTATTTTACTGAGAAACACTTATCGAGTCTGTCGCCTGTCAGACGTGCGATGCGGTGCTTTTGCAGATGAAAATCGTTCAGATCTGTGCAATGAAGTAACTGCGGATACCACTGCCGTACGTGACCCACTTCGACGTGACCCGGCGGCGTTCGTTTCGTCGCATCGCGCCGGCGATGCCACGCCAAGCGCTTTCCACTTCGTGGATAACGGACGCAAAGTGTATCGTATCGGGTGTCCTGCTATGTTATCACCACGACTGATTTTGTTTTTTCGCGTTCACAGCGCTGTACCAGTTAACGGCACACAAGTGCTTGACGTGTGGGAACTGGAGTGATCAGTTGCGTTACGGTGATTGAATCGTACAACACACGCATTTGCCGTAATCTGACACACGCACCGGCGCTCGCATCCAGTATCGCAATGACCACACGAATTACCTACAACATTGCAGCGAGCGGTTGGTAAAGTGTGGTGGAGCGCGTGGGCGTCGGGCACCTTGTCTCCGTGGGTCGTCGCGAGTAACAATTTTGTTGTGGAACGTTTTTTGTTGATTATTTTGATGTTATATATACATTGCCCTACCGTAGCCAAAACATCAGCTAGCTTACGCAGTACGACGCGCAAAAAAAAACACGTTTCCATGAGTTCATACGGGCTGATGCATAGAACACATCATACGTAGGCTAAATCGTTTAAAAACAAATCGTTTATAACAAATCGTTTGTAAACGTATTGTTTTGATCAAATACAGAACCACAGACCCCTCTCTGCCTCTTCCTTCCTGCTTTTCGTTTTTAAGTCTTTGAAAAGAAGAAAGTGCTCTGCACAGATATGGCAAGCTGGTTCCTGTACAGTAGAGAGTTTCATTTCACACTCGCTGTCCCTTATTAATTTTCCGTTTAGTAGGGGGCTAAGACCAGCTGGCTGTCTTTCAAGAAGTCAATGGACGTGCACGTTACAAACCGGGAAATGTGTCAAAAATCGCTAGGTTCTCCAGAACATGAGGATGATCAATTGACAGCTGGTGTCAGTACTGGTCCTCACAACTGAAAGGCAATATCTATGAATAAATCTTAAGCTATGAGTGAGTGACTGTTTGCAGTACTGAATACTGTTGCCTGTGTTGTCAGCAGCTGTGCATTTTTTTATACTTGGCATGTGAAATTCCTTCTCACAGTGTTTCTCAATCTAGCTCAGTCATATCTTTATAGTTTCCTTGCTCCAGCCTCAGTGCAGAATAGCAAACAGGATCGTTGCAATCAGCCAACAACTAGTTCATTTGTCTTAATTATCACATACTTAGTGTGAAATTTTGTGGTGTATGTGTCTTCAGGACGTCCTATATTCAGTGGGACAGTCAAACAGAACTAAAAGCAAGAAATGGCTCAGTTGGCCAGAGTAGCTGGTACATATCAATCTTCCCACATTTCATATCTTTGTGACTTATACTGCTTGAGCGCTGAGGAAAAAAGGACACCTGTTTTCATTCCTCATCACTGTGTACACACATGAAGTTCTCATTGGATTTCATATTCATGGGGTATATGAACATATTTCCTCAAGGCTTTTCAAGCTGAAACGACCCTTCTCACTTTTAGTTTGACATGCAGATCAAAATACTCAGCTTATCTGTATTAATAACGGCTGAAATGGTCACGTCCACCAGAGAGGCAGTTTAATTGATGAGCCACTGAAGGCACAAAAGTGCAAGATGGGTGCTTCATAGTTAATGCAGTGGTGTAGCCAAGGAATGGGACACTGGGTAAACGGCCCCACCCTTGAAATTTTCAGCAATGGGATACCGAGAACCAAATAAGACATACTCGACTTGTCTGCACTGAAGACCAAGGATGTCATCCCCCTATCCCTCCACCACACAAAGTTCCGCCTATATCACAGTTTACAAGTCCCCGGCCCATGTTCAAGCATTACGTCAAGGTTTATGCGACCTCATGTTTTCAAATGGAAACATTTTTCTAAGAGAAACAAATATAACCCTTTAGCATCAGTGGCGACATTTGTGTATGCAATTTGTTTATGCTAGCTGTGTCAACTTGAGCCCAGAATAGAGTAATATACACAGTTTGTTAGATGAACTGAACCTTCTCCATAGTCAGTATGCCCTGACTTGACGTCAGTCGGCTGCGCACAACCATAGCTGATCACTCTAGTGAAGGAACTGTTATCTTTGATGGGTCGTTCAAATCATGTTCTAAAACCAACGTCAAGTGTTGCTTTTTTCTCCGAAATTAATGCGATCAAAAACTAATTGAACACACATCAGGAACTTAATATTTCATTATTTTTGTATCAAAACGACAGATAACTCACATCATAATGATGAAGTATTTAGTTACATAGAAATCGCAATGGCTTGCTGAAGCTCACACAAAAGAACACATTATTTTCCTCCTTGGAATGTATTATTGGGTGCCTTGTGATAGTGCTATCTGAATTTCCCACATTTGTTTACAGTGCATTATAATTCACACCTGAAAGGGTTATATTCTTAGCAAGGGTTAATAGTACTCTTCACACGTGATTTGCAGTTAACTAAAAGAAGAGGCTTTGCCTGTCGAGCTAGTAATACATACTCAGGACATCACCACTACAAAGATACACCAGCCGTAACCAAGAAAGGGTACACCTGCAGTGATTAGTCCACATTTTTTGTTTTCTGCTGTGCCAATAAGGCTGGCTGATTGAGCACTGCATCCAGTACCCGGAGGCTGCAGCGACAAAGTCCTACTTACAAAACACTCACCAGCTGAGAGGAGAAGTACTGACGTGCCAACCATCGAAAACTGAATGGCGGAGAAAAGAGCGGCGATTACTTTTACAGTCCGTAAAAACATGCTAAGGGTTCGAAGTTGTAATAATGCTGATCTTCCAGCCAAGTAAAATAAGAATACACTGAGAAAAGATACTAAAGATACGCCATCAGGAAATGACAAAAGAAGAACCGACGGAGGCTCTTCTTCATCACATGAACAGCCTTCAACTGATAAGGCGAGAAAGTAACTGACAAACAATGAGTGCGCAAGGGAGAGAGGTCACACGAGGTCGACAGCAGTGAAATGACACAGGCTGGAATCGGGCGTGTTGCCAGAGAGGCTGGAGTAGAGGCCCACCCCCTCCCCCGATTTTGCCTGACCCCTGTGTTGTGTTATGACCATGTGTTACGACTATGTTCCCAAGAGGAAACATAGTCATCACACAATGGTCAAGTTACCAGCCTTTCTGCTCCTCCTGAAGGACCTCACTTATCGTGGGTGCACCCCCGGTATAGACCAATCCTGGCACCGACCTTGGCTAAAATACAATAAGAATAACAGAAAACTCAAAGCAAATGTTACCACCATACTTTGACTTCTTGCTTTGTGTGCAAATGAATCTAGCGAGAAGTATGTGGAACACCAAAGAAAAGCACCACAGTCAACACCTGCTAGTACCTGCTTTCATAATAGTACAAAGTACTGAGAAGCATGCAAAGAGCATTCCTACGAAGTGAAATATCATAAAGCAACGGGGGGCTGTGTGGCCCTGACTGAGACAACATGACAACAAAAAGAAAAACCTTTCAGACATGTCAGCAGTTCATGCACAGCACTGAAAAGTCATGAAAACCTACCTTCGATGCCTTTCTTGCACAAGAAAATTAAAAGGACACACTGATGGAGAAGAAAGCCATTACTCAAATCCGGCTTTTATGCACTGATGGGAGATACTTGGACCTGGATTCCTAACAATGGCTTCAGTACAGCTCTTGAACATACCCTCATAAGTGCTGACTGCAAGTGGACGAGACATGAACGCAGACTACAATGCGATACAATGAACACGTCAACCACCAACCATGAACTTATGCTAGAGTGGATGTTACAAGAAATCTTGAACACTGAGAACACCCAACGTTCCTAACCAAAATTTCGACCTCACAAACACGATAAGAATGTTTCGATGACCTGCTGCTCATCGCCATGATGTGAAACAGGGGCATACACACACACACAACTCATCTTTACGTGAATAAAATAATCTTGCTTCCAGGTTTATAGAAACCGTTTCACCAAATTTTTCTCTAATAAGCTCACCACTTTCATTGTTGCTGGGAGTGTGTTCAAATTAAAGGAGACAGAGGGCACTGATGGGGTTGCATGCAGATGGTGTTCTTCGAATGAATTAGCAATGGCCTGCACGGTCTTCTTTGACCACCTTCCACGTCTGAGCCATTTGTTATATTCACGTTGACATGTTAGTGTAGTAGTTGTACCTAATGAAAAGCATGATAGACATAAATACCAGTAAGAGAGGCATGTAAGCTTTGAGATGTTTTTTAATTATGGCAAATTTCAACTGTGTTAGACATAAAAAATCGAATTGTTGCTGTCATGACACTATGCTTATTATAGGGAAATATTTGTACTGCGTTTCTACTATTTTTCTACATCCAGTGAGTGGATAAAGCCAGGCTTGCTTAAGCTAAAGTGAGGCTTGGAAGCTGATCAGAGAATGACAATCAACGTGCTTTCTTGTATAGCCCTTGTCAGATCGGCTCTCATGTTCATTATTCTTAATATTATTAAGTGTATATAGATAGGGCTCACATTTTCTTCAATTTACATGGCCTTTCTTAAAATCTAATGCTGTGCCTTGCTCCAAACAACTTTTTCAATATAAAAAATGCCATCTTTAGCTGTCCTCTTACTTGATTTGCCTTGAATGTGTGTTTGATTCAGTGAACTGCAGGAAAATTTGCTGCATTGACTTACTGTCAGCGAAAAATTCAGTTCATTGCAATAAAGCTGCCGAGCGTCATAGTAATATTATTTCAGTGTGCTAGAGTTGACTAAACAAATAACTACTCAGGCAGAAGATACACAACAAGTTATGGCAACAGTGGAGTCAAAAAGAGCTCATACTAGGAGATTTTCACATAAACGAGTAGAGGAAGAACTCCTATAACTAATCTTGAGATCCAGTAAGCTTTCTGGTTTTTAGATTGCCACGACAAAGAAGAAAAAAGACTTTTGAATAACGTGCGCGAGCACAGGCTTCCTGAGTTGTCCTGTGATGATGTTTTGAAAAAAAAGGAACTATTAGAGAAGGTACAGTCAAAATTAAAAACAATCATGCTTCAGCTTTCTTTCAATTCACTGCAGGGTAAACAAATCCTTAACTTTTGTGTACAACTTGTTTTTTATTTTGGTATTGCTGGTCAGTTTTGCTTATTGTCATGTGGATGTATATATCTGTTCTGTAATTTTGAGTACACTTCAGTCACAAATCGGCACTTGTGTTGCTGTGGCTCATTTTTTTAAATCTTCTTCGATGTACTGTTCCAATATCTTGAATCCATACCAACTTAATCTGTCAGTCCTATTCAAGCATTCTGGCTCCTATAGTTGTGTTATTAAACCATGTCAGAGTTATGACCAAGCATACCTCTCAAAATGTTTGGAGGATCGTTTGATGTACGACAAGGTTCACAGCATTCATCACATTGGTTACGTAAACATTGATTGTTGCTCTTCAGGGGCACATGCACGGTCCTAATCTTTATTTTTGCAAATGTGGCTTTACAAGCTTCAGTGATAATATTATGGCAATAAGTTAGAAAAGACAATTAAGCTTGACTTACGATCACGAGCTTGTTGATCTACAAAAGAAACAAAGCTCAAGATGCAAGACCACATAATCTTTTATTCCAACCGGTTGAAAATTCAGGTATTTGGAATAGTGCCTACATATTTTTGAAGTGAGGTCTGGTTGCAGGAGTCAAGTTCACAGCAAACATGAAGTTACACTTTATTTTTCATGGCACTTGAGCATAAGTACCAGGCAATAAAAAATTGAAATTACATTCTCACTTTTTATTTGTGGCACTCGAGAACTAGCACATTTGTAAACCCATGCAAAACATAAATGTACTGAATATTATGATAACATTACAGCTGTTATTCAATAAGTTTCGTAGCCATCATAATTAATGTGTCACAAATTCAATGGGGCATTTTTTTCGTACATAAATTAATACTTCAGATATAACAAATGCATAAAACACAGAAGAATATTTTCGCTTTGTCTGAAGAAATGAGGCTGATAAAGGCTTTATTAGCTAGATAGACTTGACAACCAGTTCACATACAATTTTAATCATGACATTATGAGGAATGTTTATTGATGTTATGTAAGTAGGATATTTTTGCTGTTTCAGGCCGTTTGTGCACTGATGACTTCATCATAGGAAGTGAATCATCTGTCTTGTTTTCATAAAACTTCAGTAAATGCTACTTGAGAGAAAGGTTTTTTTAAAAGTTGGCAGCATGACATCAATGAGGGATGGTTAGCCCATATCATTTCAATCTGCATGCGTGTACAAGAGTCTAGTTCACTGCTACCATATGTGCCTTCAAATGCGCTGTCACACAGCTATAAGTAGAAGCTTTTTTATGATGTAACATAGACGAGATGTGTAGTCACTGCCAAGAAGTTGGGCTTCGTGTCGATCAGAGTAAAAGAACATGGTCACTGGGTAGACCTACAGTCACGCCTAAAGCAAGTTTTACAGTGTTGCAACGAATGTCTGCCTTGAGTGTCATGCATATACGTTTCATTAATTCCATTGCTCATTGGGTCCTAGTATCTTCTGCACACAAAATGGTCCGGGGTCAAGTCGATTCAAAACCATCCGGAGCTGGCATTGCGCTTGCTACGACACACAGCGATGCCAGCTCCGAGTGGTTTTGAATCGACTTGACCCCGGACCATTTTGTGTGCAGAAGATACTAGGACCTTGGGCATCTGCCTCAGTTGCGCAGAAAGCAACTAAAGCACTGCTACTTTACCTTAAGTCAACAAACCTGAGCGACCGCCTGTACACTGTGTGTGCTCCCCGAGTGTGCTCGTGATTGTGTGTACCTTCTCATCTTTCTGCAACCTCTTTTCTCCCCTTTATCTCTTCCCCAGTGCAGGATAGCAAACCGGATGTGCGTCTGGTTAACCTCCCTGCCTTTCCTTGCATCTTTATCTCTCTCTCTCTCTCTCTCTTGCTCATTGGGAGGTAGGGCTTGTTGAAATACTGTCGGTCCATACTGGCTTTGTCTATTTGTTGGGACCAAGGATGACATGAGTAATGCAGCCAGCAGCTACCAAAGCAGGAGCAACGGTGCGCGACCTAGAAATGTCTAGAGTAAGAATATATTCCACCCAATGCTGAACCATGCAATCAACACAAGCCTACAAGTTTGTATTTTGCAAGGCAGCAGTATAGTTAATGGCACAATAAGGTCCTCAGATACGTCGCTGAATCAAGTGGTTGGGCCTGCAAACATATCCAGCAATCTCATAATGGTATCGAATCTTGATGTGCTGCAAAGCATTCAACACAGGTGGTACGTAAGCCCACGTGATGCCATACACCTCACTTTATCTGCTAGGGGAAGCCTTAGGATTTCCCGCGTATTTGGGCATGAAAAACAGTCTAGTAACATGCCTAACTTTTCTTGCAAGTGGGCATAAATGGTCAGTTCTTGGATCACAGCATGTGTTGAAGCTAATATGTCTTCTGTTACTGGCCAACGACCCTGCAACACCGAAAGTCTAGCAGCGTCGAAGCTTCTATTTCTTGCAGATATCAGAATTTGTTGTCATGTCAACCAGTCGCCACTTTTTCAAGGTGTATATTTCTCTGGGACAGGTCAGCATGTTGTTTGGGCTATGTGACAGGGCATCAATGACAATGTTGACAGCTCATATGATATGTTTCGGATATGTTTGACATCTGCTGCAGTACTAGGGAATATGGATGCAATGATTGTAACTGAGGGAGTAAAACATGTACCGATAAGAGATGTACTCACGTATTCTACGACAAAAAAATCACGTAATTTCGTCCATGTAATAATGTAATGACATAATCACCATTTATGCCCACTTGTAAGCACAATTAGGTATATCACAATTGGAGAGTCTTTCACATACACCCAAGTACACAGGAGATCCAAAGACTTTCCTAGGCAAATAACATAAGGTGTAGCATAGCATCAGGCGGGTGTACGTACCACCTGAGTAGATTGCTTTGCAACACTTCAAGATTCAGTCGCATTGTCACATGGCTGGATATGATGACAGGGCCAACCACATATTACAGTGACAATTTGAGGAGTTGTTGGCTTCAGTCTCCACAAAAAAAATGCTGTGATGCTCTCAGATAGTGGGCATAAGCTTTCTGGACATGCCAGGGAACTGATTGGCTGCCATATGTACTCCGTTGACAAGTCGGTGATCTAGCACAAATTGCATTCAAGATTTCGTACGATGATGCATAGTGGAACTCTCATTTGATATTCAGGGAGTAGCATATACTGTCGCGCAAGCATCTGTTGATCCCCAAAAGTTTTTATGGGAGTTCTTGGTCTAAGGGAGCTCAATATAGTAGCATTTCTGTGTATCAGTAGCACAAAGTGGAGGGAAATTGTGTATAATGGCCTGGCACCATGGTACGAAACGTTAGTATAGTACGTAGTTCACAAAAATAAAACGAAGGACTTGTAGGTCTTATCAGCATCTAGTATTCGAAGATGGGAAGCTTTCTACACCTATAAATCTGCCTCGGTAGAGCTGAATACTGGATGCGGAGAACACGAGGATAGGACAGGTGAGCTTTTGGACATCAAATGCACACCTGTTTATGCTGACAAATGTGCCTTGTTCAGATGTTCGATTACAGAACTAAGATGTGAACTGTGCTCATCTGATGAACTCGCGATGAGTAGGTTGTTGAGGCAAGCATGACAGAATTCAAGGCTGGGGGAAATGCTGAAATGTATGTTTGGAATTTGTCATGCTGCATGGCATATATAGATCGGACACGATGAACGGTGTCACTATCAGTATGTTATTTGAAATCTACGCATCTTCCTAAAGGATTTGATGGTTGAACCACATGAGGCCAATTTTGGAGGAAATTGCTGCATCATATATCTGTGACATCATATACGAATGTGAGATGCTGGGTTGAAACAGCTAGGCTAAGTTGACTGTTGGTGCTATGCCGTCAGCATCCCGATTTAGACTTCAGCGCCATTCGCAGAACACAGTAACACCAACAGTTAGCACACATTGGGCTGAGTGAGGTCGGCAAAATCTGTAAATATATGCGTAATTTGGTGTGGCTGCCTCGAAAATTCTTTTGAATTGCAGCCCAATTGAGATAGTGCTTCTAATATTATTTATGCAGTACATCAATTTTAAGGTCGAGTTGCCATATGCAGAATTATTTCTTTATTTCTCTGTCATCAGAGCCCTGAAACTAGAGCTCTTTCTCAAAGAACCATCCCATACTGTTGTGGTGGCTCCGCACTTCAATATATATGAAACAGTGGTAATGTAGTGTGCTATAATATCGTTGCAACGAAAAGAAGCAGGTACAATTGCTGTGCCTTAAAACACGAGTAATCATCTGACCGATCGCTTCGCACCGATGCAGACCTTTCCTTAGGGTTAAAGCTGTAAAAATGCTGCAAATTAGCGCTTCTTTTGTGCACACTCTTCTATAGTCCTCGTTATTTTTGCGATGTTTTTCTTATACGTTCACTCGTAGCATAATCAGGTACTTTTCCAGAGTGTATACATGTAATGTTGTTAGGACTAGGTTAATAGTGGACAGGCTTAGGTGGACTGTTATGGCTTTGCCCATTTCTTACTAATGAAGCATGCACTTGTATACTCTTAGATATTGTATTTTACGAGCTGCCATATTGTGTTCACGCGGTCTGGGGTATGTCGCAATCAGAGCGAGGTGTATCCGAGATTAAAACTACACACACGTGTGACCATGCTGAGTCACGTATCAAGGGCGTAGCCAGTGTTTATTTCTGGGTGAAGCGTCGAAACCACGGTATGGCTAAACCGGTATTATTGTATTGAATTGTATAGTTCGAACCAAACCTTGTGGCAACACCTAGCACCTTAGACTATCACTTAATATATTTAGGACGAAAATTGTGCACTTCTTCGCCTCTTTACGGCCGTCATTTTCGCTTGGTATAAACGCGTCATTCTAGCAGGTACAACCGTGGCTTTTCACGCATGTCGAGTTCAAGACTACTGCAGCTGCATACCATCCGGAACTGCGGCATGATGAAATAAAATATATGCTGCAATCGGATCAGCTGGTGCTGATTTTCGCAATTTTGTGAGGATTGCCTGATTTCTCTTGCTGGTTCTTTGTAACGGTGTCTTTGGATCGTGATCAGACCCCTCAGGTTGTGTTTGCGCAGAATCACGCAAACGTTCGGTGAAGACGTTAGCTAAATCACAGCCTGAGAGCCGGAAATTGCGATGCGCAGATTGCAACCGTCTTATTCCCTCCGCTATGATAGGTGTCTGTGTGACACGCAACGCAAGCTTAGCACGGTCGTAAGAACTAGTACGCTTGTTTTTTTTTGGGCTATACAGACAGCTGGTGCTGTATAAAAGCTATCAATTGCATGCTAATACATTAAAAAAATTTGTTTGATAGTCTTTTGCGCCAACCACGACCTCGGTCGTGATACCAGCTCGCCAAGCTGAGCGACAGTAGATTTTGACATTTGCTGGTTGACTACACCATCGCTGCCTTTCCGAGTGCTAAATATCACTTTTGTTAAGGAGGCTTGAAATAATTTTTAGTTTTGTTGTGAGTAAATACTTCCCTAGCCCCATTTCGGACGGTTTTGTCCGATTTCATCGACGCTCCCTTACCAAGACCTGGCAACACTGATTTTGTCATCCGGGTTCTGGGCAGAAAAAAAAATTCAGCTGCCTCAGCAACGCAAGCGACGAGCCAGATTACATTTGTGAGTATAAGTTACTGTTCTTCTGTTCGAGCGCCTTGTTGTTCATACCTGTCACGTGCATCTTAATCAACAACTCGCTGTAGTGTGCGAGTATTCGGCGAGTAAGTAGGACGAACAGTCGCGGCTAGTCGTGTACGTGCGACCCGCGTCATCGATCTTTTTTCTTTCGATTCGAGGGTACTTAGTAGAGTACAGGTAATATTTTAATGTGCAACTTGTGTAAGCTTACCGCAACATGAAGCGAGCCTATGTCGTCTGCCTATGTCTCGCGTATCTTTCAGAAAAATGCCTTCCTCTCACCAATGCTATTTTTATGTGCCTGGGTGTCAAACTTGTGCAGTGTATCGGTAATGTGAGCTAAATGGTGCATACACGTAGCACATGTCGCACCATTTTGCATAACCGCGTCTTTACGATGCACCTAAAACAAGGCCAACTACCGCAGTCTGCCTGGGGTTCAGCGTGGCCATTATGTGGAGCGTGGCCCATTGCAACTAGAGGAAGTTCTTTGTGTGGGACGTTAGTACGCTAGACAAGACTTGTGTAACTTGCTAGCTAGATTAGATATAATGCGCAGCGATGTTTAAAAGCTGCGTGACATCAATACGAGTAAATAAAAGTGGCATCAACATTTATGTCAGTTATTTCGCAGGAAAGAAAGTTGTGGTGGTGATCATGATGCTACTAGCGGGGTTAGCTTGGCAGAAAACAAAAGGAGGTCTGACTTACTTTTTGTTTTTTCTTGCTTTGCAAGCCAAACAATACTCTTCAGCTCGTTTTGAAAATTCACTCGTGGCGAGTCAGACAGAAAATACGATATTTCAAGTAATAATTCATCTGAATTCCTATGTTTGCCTTGTCTGTTAGCTTCGCGTGGTTTTAATAGTGTAAAAGCCCCCCATTCCCCATCTAGTGAGGCTGCTTCTGCTTACAAAAGTGACAAACTAAGTTTACTGCACCATCCTAACCAAATCAATGTAGATTATGCCATGCTGCACCACATCCCTACGTTTGACAGTGTGTATCAGTGGAAATAGCATTGCTGATCTAAACATTTGCCGCTAGATTTCGAGGCCACCAATCTCACAGCCATGCACCAAGGATTATTCTAATACCTGAACAGTGCTGGTGCTGGCACGCAATATGTGCTAAACTGCATGCAGCCAGAAAGCTGATGCAATATTTAGCCACCCAGAGGTGGAAATTCAGTTGTGGTGAAGAAGTTGTGCGCAAGTGCACAACAACTATAAAGCTGTTATATTTTTTTGAAACGGTGCTGTAATGGCGGAGTTGAATGCGTTTGATTATCTAAGCACAGTAATCCCTCCTTTCATTCTTTTTTTCACTTGCCCTCCGTTGGTACTTCTCCCGAAGCCGCTTTGCCCTCTTGCCAAGCACCTCTCCCAATCTTGCGCGGCATGTATCATCGATGACATATTGCTCCAAACACTGTCTTGTTACGGTTGCCGCCACTCCGCCCTCTGTCAACTATGTGCTTGTTGGCGAATTGCTGTTGCTGTGCCAGTCGGTGCTTATACGAATAGTGTTGGTAAGAACCCTGTCCTACAGACCACAGTACCTGATTTGCAAGCACGTGCATGCATGCGGGCATCACGACAAACGACGAGTGGCGTGGACAGCTTCTTGTAGGCTAACAGGAAGTCATAGGTGCTTGCTTGACCAATTGCAGCATATTTATTCTGCACGTCAGATTCAACTTTTTGATGTCACTTGCCAGCCCGAAAGGCACGGGAGGATTGTTTCTTGGAATGTGTGGAGCACTGGCGGCTTGTTGCGCTGCCACGTGGAGAATCACAGATCATGCAGCATTTCGCACATGATGCCCGTGTTTACTTCAAACGCTTGAAAAATATTATAAGAGGTTGTTTAGGGGCCATTTATATGGACTGGAGCAGTGGCCGGATTTTAAAATAAGGATTGCTTTAGTTATTTGCTATTCATGAGGAACAATGCAGGGTGGCTGAGAAGAGGCTATAGCGAGACACAGCTGGGGGCTAAGGAAGCTCTGTTACACCATTGCAAAGCGTATTTACTAGAAATGGCCTATGTCGACGTGGGGGTTCATTTGTAAGTGTTTTATTTAGAATGGGAGGAGATAGAATGAAAGAACAAGAGGGATCAAAAAGCTTGTAGGCAAGCTAAGAGAATTCGGAAATGCTTTCAACACATGTAAAAATATAAAATGAATACAGCACATCATCAATATTGGCACGTGTTGTTTTTAAAGCTTGAGATTGCAGACTGGGATGACTTCAGCCATTTATTTGTGTCTTGAGTAGATGCTAGGTGGTGTTGCAATTCGGAGGAGTCATTTTGTTGTGATTTTCGCAGCAGGATTATGGTAAGTGAGGTGCAAAACAGGCTAATTCGATTCTTTGGGCTCAAGTGCTTCATTTCAATCGAATCAATGTTGTTCGGATGCCATTTTGGCTCCATTTTATTGACGCAATGCGGCCTCCACCCGTTCTATGCACCTTCCATGGCTATTCTCATGTCTAGACCATGAGAATAGCCTTGACCAATCTAGTGTGGCTCCATTTCATTCTTTTGTTTCATGTCTGCCCTGTTCTAGATAGAATACTTACAAAATAGCCCCTCCAATTTATCGCACATCTAACTTGAAATGAAACTTCTTACTCTTTCTTTATATTTCAAATAAATAATGCTTTGCTGCTGTAGTCATCAACGTACTGCTATATATAGCATTAACAGCACAAGTAAAATTTTTTAAACTTTAAGTCTTCTGTGCGTGAAAAAGAAAAATGAAAGGCGTATCCATATAGTAGGTGCTGATTAGCTGGTATTTCATTGAATACCCTTTTGGGGGGGCATGTGCTCGTAAACAGCACAGTAGGTGTAAAATATTTGGTTCACGTCATCACTTTCGGGGCTTATTTGCACCTTACAGTTTCACGCCGTTTGCAGCAGGGCAGTTGTGTATCGCCTACTGAACATTTGCGAAACCACCTTTGTGCCTAAACAGTGGGAGCGCACCCACAGTTAAGGGTAACAGATTTGCCAGAACAGCATTTTTTCAGTTTTGAACAGTGTTGACACACTTGAGACATCTATTAACATTTTACGGCACACAAAGGTGGATACAAGATTTTTTATGAAGGAGGATCACCATTTGGAATAACATATTTACTCTTCTTGGGGTATAAAAAATAATAATAACAGGCGGAGGGTCACAGCATTCGGTTTGCCCTTATGAAATTGGCCGCCCCTCTGAAAGAGCACATAGAATGCTTGAAAAAGTACACATAGTGAAGCAATACGTGTGCAAACCACACCACCAAATGTTACCTTATTAAACTCCACAATAAACAAGTAACTATAAGCAACATGTTCGAGCACAACCATTCCATTAGATGAGAATCGATGACATGCAGAAGCTACGTGGCTAATACTGTTTTTGTTATCGCAATGTAATCTACAAAGTAATGCTGTAAACAGCAGCAGAGGCAAGCATGAGTAGCCGTGGTGCAACTTTGAAGCTCGTGCACAAGGCCGGTTTGGCTGTGCCTGCATTCACACGGTGCCAAAACCGTTTCATTCTGGCATGGCATGAAAGAGCGTGCTGTGATGAATGCCTATGCTGTCCCACATCTGGATAGAACGGAGAACATAAACAGGCATTTAATTGTAAGCAGCAAAATGAGCAACAAGATCTGGCCCTTCGCGTCAGCCACGAGGAAGTCAAATAACATAGAGGTTAATCTCCTGCAAATATTTTTTAGAATCCCAGTTTCCTCAGTCTGAGCAACATGGCACACGAAAATTTGTTGGCCATTGCCGCTCCTATCTGCCACCACACGTTAATATGGACATTCCGTGCCTGCACAGGTGGAGCGCGCCGAGCCTTCAACATTGCAGAGATGCCCTCGGTGTCTGCTAGATGGCAGCAGATTCTACACAAGGTCTGTACAACGCTGTCGGGTGTTTCAAAAACACATCAGTTTTCCAGTTATTTCTTTTTTTAGCCTACCAAGTGTTGTCGTCCTGCCATAATAACAAGGAATTCATTTTTTCTCATGCTGTTGACCTGTAGTTTGCATTCCAAGGCTTGTTTAGGGCAGTGTGTTGGCTATCGCTTGGACACCAGTGCTAGTACAGAGTGGCAAGTTTCAAATGTCTCGTAAGTGCTTTCTATTCATAGAAACCAGAAAAGCTGAAGTCTCAAAGTGACGCTTTCTTTAAGGGCTGAGCTCCTGGTAGTCACTTGCTCTTTAAAGTAGAGCATTTCTTTTAGCGAACTAAAAGCACCTTAACCATATCTGTCTGTCAGTCGGTCTGTGTAGTATCTATCTGATCGATCGAATTTAATCTAGCCTATTAAGTTTGGCGCTCTGTGATCGTCTCCTTAACTTGACACCTTAGGTCAGCAACTCACTTATGAGTTGACTTAGTCGAGACTCGCTCATACTCAAATAAGCCATGTGCTTGCGTGAGTAAGGGTGAGTAATATTTTAGCGAGCTTGAGGCCGAGCGAGTCTGGTTTAAGAAAATTTTGGTGGGTTAGAATGAGCCCCAGGCGCGAAGTATGTATAAGTGAGTTTGAGTGAGCTCTAATTTTTTGCCAACTAATGTTTGACATGAACCAAAACTTGCATGACAGGAAAGAGTATGTTATAAAAGGGTTTGATTCAGCAATTCACTGACATTTGGTTTCTATAATATACAAGATGTTTATTTACACTACTTACAAATGCGTTAGAGAGCCAAGAATCTATGGTTGACTGTTTTCGAAAAGTCTCTTGTCACTGTCTTTTCGACCACTGATTCACCCTGCACCGACCACTTGTCTTCCTCTATTGCTTGCTGCACCGTTCAGTGTACCAAGGGTCGGTCATGCAGTTTCCCTAACATATTGGGCGTGAGGCCACCACCGGAGGCGCGAGTGCTGCAATCGCTGTGACGTGCAGGGTTGGATCACGTGATCTCGCCTCGCACTGGCAAAGGAAAGCTGGCGGTTGCATGTGTGATTCTACCGTGACTTTGCAGTGTCTTCATTTTCGAACAGCGTTGTTTTGCTCTGGCTTCATGTGTGCGGACTTCTGCAGACTACACAATCCGGAAAGACAGCAAAAGTTACCGGCGGCATGCCACAGTGCGCTACATACGTGAGGGTACTCTCACGGCGGCTTGCAGTGCCACTGTCTCCTCTCTCTTTTTGTGTTGTGGTTGTTATTCAACTATGGGGTTAACATGAGCACCGACCATGAATGCTCGCATAAAAGCGGAACATTTAAGTTTCCGCCCGGGAGCCCTGTCACAACTAATAATGAATGTGCGAACAGTCCAATTATATATATTTCAAAATAGATGTAGGTGTGTATATCTGGGGAAGTTGCTGTCATTGTCATTACACTCAAGAATGTGCCCCGTTGTTGTCCGAATCGTCAGAGAGTCTAGATATAGCCCGGAAGTCCAATTCTTTTCCCTTTATTTTGGTAATTTCACCTTATTCCAGTCTACTTTCGTTGCAAGTTGCTTCTGTGTGTTCGGCCAGCACGTTGTACGCAACCTTCTTTCTTACATTATACATGTGCCGCTCCAGTTAGAGCTACTTTTCTCGCCAAGGTAACCTAACAGTAGCCTGTGCCACTCTCACCCTCCTCCCCGGCTCTCCTTCTCTATGTGTGTACTCGACCACACTGGTTTCCATCCACCAGTAGCGTAGCCAGGGGGTGGCACACCAGGCCTGTGCCTCTGCCCTCCCAATATTTTCCTATGGTATATAGGGAGCAGAAAATAACAGTCTACCACATCTACTTGCCTAGCTGGGACCCATTCTAATCAAGGTGGCGCCCCTTCGAAAAAAATTTCTGGCAAGGCCTCTGCCATCTGTGGCCTCAGCTCACAGGGATTCTTTGCTTATAAGATTACGTCTGTAGAATTAGCCCATAGCCACTGTCACTTCCTCTCAATGCTGTTTTGATCTACAAGCGAAAACTTGGTAAGCTTCGAAAATTGATTCATCTTCTAAGAGCAGCCATGAAATATCGCAGTTTGTGAATAAAGCTTAAAAGAAAAAAAAAAAAACTGGACACTCCCTATTTCATTGTAAGCTCTGACCCCCCCCCCCTTTTTTTTTGTTTTGAAGTTGCGTCGTTCCGGCCACGGTCCTGGCTGGCGATGGACATCTGCAGTACTGTCGCTAGGTCAACGGGTGCACGCCGTTGTTACTTTACCTGGTCGGACACGCCTTCGTGGGAGAGCCGAAGCGATACCTAATCCCACGGTGGGGAAAAAAAAAAAAAACAAGGTGGGAAGTTGGGGAAGGGGAGGTGTAGTGGTTCGAAAATTTCTTGGCTTGGAATTCTAACTCGTGCAGGGAATCCTGAATAGGCCACCTTTGCCATTTGACACCGGTGCTTTATGGAAAAGCGTATTGAGATTTGGAAGGGGCTGTTATCCCTAGTCACGGGACACTGCACATAATGTTCTCTTACTCATGCGTTTGTACGCTGCCTAATGATGAGTATCAGTGTAATCACTGATGTCTAAATATGCTACTGGAAATATTTTGGAGCAGTGTATGACATTCCTGCTTCCCTAAAAAAAACTAAATTGTGCACCAGTTTTTTTTTTACCACCTTTGCTCTTCAGTTTCAGGAATCTCCCGAATTTCATGGTCGCACGCTTGGCAGATCCATATTTAAATTCGCAGAGTCTGTCAAATGATTTTACAGGCACAGCAAATGCTAATATGGACTTTATCATTGTTGGCTCAGTGGGGTGGTTCAAAATACCACTTTTGTTGAAATAGCAGTGCTCATGTTTACACTGCACAATTTAGGTGATGTCGAATGGTTTGTACATATCTTGTTTCTAAATGTAAGCTTTCTTTTTATACTGCTCAAAATTTGGTATCTAGTGATAAAATTACACATCTTTTTCCCTGTAACCTGCTCAAAATTTACATTTTAGTGCTTCAAAAGTAATATTTTGCTGCTCCTAAAAGTTGCTCCAAGTTGTATTTCGGCTGTTGCACCCCTGATCTTGTTAAACAGTAGCTTTCAGTGACGCTGTGTTCAATAAGCAAACAAGTTTGATATTCGGACATTCTTTTCGCATTTCTTCTGGTGCCCCCGTAATCTAACATGCACCGTACCAGTCTGACCAATATAACTGTTGGTGCATGACTGAGGAATCTTGTACACTACTCCTTTAACACAAGGAATGGAGGAGCTTCGGTGTTTCTGACCACATTCACCCTTATTTTTGGTTTGGCCTTTGGCCCCGAGCTTAACAAGTGTTCAAGTGCTGCCCAGCTTCTTAAGAGCCGTACATACCACTGCCACATCATATCTGGATGTGACACTCTTAATTGTGCGCCATCTTGTGAACAAGTCTAACAAGTGTTATGTATTTTCATGTACTAATAAGAGCTTGTATCAATAAAGAACTTGAACATAGGGCAGCAGGCTAAAGTGGCTTTCATGATTTTTCTCACAGACTTCGTATTTGCTGAAATGTTTGATCCATCTCACCACCGTTTACGCAGGATCTAGTGACCGCATAATCTGGAAACCCTGCTGTTGGAAACCTCTGGATCTGAGCATAAACACTGCTCAATACCTTGTGCACACATGACTTGCACACAGCCTCCTGTACCAAAGATGCAGCCAATCCATCTTTGATCACTTTGGAATACGCTAATGTGTAAGGCAAAAGAGGCTGTTGCGACCTGGGCCTGTACTGCCAACACATATGCATTGGTAAGGAGTGAGACAGCTGCTCACATTGAGCATTTTTGATACATTTCTGTTTTTTTGCGCCAAGCTGCTCTAAAAGCATAGTAATCAAGAAAATTGCACCGAACTGCTCCGAAACAGCCTCGAAAGCTAGAATTTTGATGCCGACCTCAGCTTCAGTGGGGAAAGAAATGGCGAGTTTGGCTAATAAGATGCACCCACTATGTGTTTTTTTTTTTTCACTTTCCACATTTTTGGTGACAAAGGCTCCATGGTGCGGCCATAATCTTTAAACTTAAGCAAATATGCGTGACTCACAAAAATGTGCTGCCGTGCATCGAGCTAGCTGCTTCTACTAGCTAGGATGTGTGTTCTAGCGCCACTGTCGGCTAGCGAAAACCACCGAGTTTGGTGGCAAGCATAGCGGGGTTGACTCTCCGGTTCTCTGTCGTGCATTGCGGGTTCCTCCAAGCATTGTGGCTTTCATGTTGACACTGCTGCATGTGGTCACCTACGCGTACGTGTTTGCTGTGAGCGAGTAACTGTAAACGTGGAGTATTTTTTTCCCTGCATCCGACGTGTCTCCCGTATGCTCTGGCACGTGCACATGGGTTCTCAAAATGGGTTCCGTGAGCGGCAGAATGTGTGCAACCTATTCCTGGTTTACACCCATTAGCTACTAATTTATTTAGACAGGCGAGAGTTCTCATTGCATTTTATATTTAAAAAAGCTATCGCAAGTGAAATCCGCACATCAATGTTTGCAGGTAGAGAGAAACACTTGGTTACATGCGAAGCCATGGTGACAAAACGAGTGTTCAAACCATTGTAAACGATATTAACGGGCACCTTGGTGCTTTATTCGTGACTCCTTACACATCGGCAATCACTTGACACAGTTTTCATTAATGGCGATTTGCCACTGCTTCGTTTTGTAATCGAAACTCGCAACAAGTGCTTAAAGAGGTGTCGCTGCATGCGTGCGGCCCTAGGCTACACGAGCTTTTGGCTTATCTCAATCAGTGTTTCGGTCGGCGGCAGTGTGACTTCGTTTTCTTTCTTTTCTTCTTTTTTTGCAATAAAACCTGCCTCTCTACGATCAGCGTTTTGTTTGCGTGGACAGGGATTTTTTCACCTGTGGTGCGCGAGCACTTTACGCGAGTCACGGAGTGGCGCGGGCAGCAATCGCAAGCTGATGTATTATCGGGAGTTTTTCATCAACGGTGATGACCTATATATATTAAAAAAATGTTAACACTGGCCAACTTGTGCTATAATAATAGCGCGTGGTTGCTCATGTGGAGAGGCGTTATCAGTATCACTCGCTTATCACTCAGCGCCATATGCACATGCTTTACGAAATAGTCTATGCGGCGAGATTTCTTGGATCTCGCGCTGCACTCTTGGAGTTGGTCCTGCATGAGGTGACCGCGAACGGCAGTGCAGCATGCTTTTGTTTGTTAGCTCTTAACGCTGTTATGTTAGGCTTTTTTTTTAAGCAAACGACCACTCTTACATCACTAAGATTTTTGTGCAATCACAATTATTTAATTTATTTTTGAGTGTGATGTGTTCTTCTTTAATGTTTCCGCGTTACCTAGCTTTCAACAAAACCTTTTTTAAATATTATTTTACGTGTTACGAGGGCTAGATAGGTCACGTGTGGGGTATGTAAAAAAGTAGTGCAGTTCATACCTAGCGATCATCTGTTCAAAAACTTCCTTCAAAATCTGTTTCAGTGTAATAAGTATCATAAGCCAATTAAAGTATGCACTGGTGCCCGCACGTTGCTAAACATGGGTATTTTTAAGCTCCCAGGACAACTTAGTAAAGGCTGCTAACTGCTCCAAAATTGAAATTTCGCTGCTCCAGAAACTGCTTCCAATTTAGTTTCAGCCGTCTCACCCCAGTTTGAGTAAAGCGTTAGCCTTAGGTCTAAAAACTGAAGATTTAATTCCTGCGACAGTTTTGTCGTAAAGTGAAGTACGCTTCCATTCTCTAAAGAGACACTAATGAGCAAAACAATTTTTTGCATATTAGTGCTTCTAATTTCACTATACGACAAATGCTTCTCTTGCGGCGACATCATGCTCGGTAACGGAGAAAACATGGAAGAAGAAAATTTGGGTGGAGATTCCACTGAGATTGCCGTGCCAAACACAGTGACGTATGAAATAATGAAGGCGTCTACTGGGGGGGGGGGGGGGTCCCACATAGCTTCTACTTATTAAAAACGAAGTACATTGTGTTCAGTGGGCGCTAGACCTAGCATACGATGCTTGGAAAATTTCATTGAGCCAATGTCATGAAAATACGAAAAAGACATTTTGAAGTTTTCTACGTGATGCTCAAATGCAGGGGTGCAACAGCTGCGCTGATTGCGTCAATTTGATAAAATTCCTCATTTGTGCGCCGAGCTGTGCCAAAACCATTAAATTTGCTGAAATTGCGCCATGCTGCACCAAAATGCCCGACCAGCCTCAAAATTTTCTCGTTTGCCTTAATTTGAGCGAGAAATGGAGACCACTCTAGTTACTTGTAGTTTGCATTCTCAATCTATGCGGGCAGACCCTAACCATAAACCGCAGTGTAAGACAGCTGCTCATTAGTTCAAGACACTCGCGAAACTTTATCAACCAGATGAAGTTACAACGCCGCGTGCCTGTCGGTCTGCTGACCGCAGCAGATATATTTACCGGCGGGACGACGCAGCTACAACACAAAAGATGTGTTGCCGTAGCCAGCAAGACTTCGTTGGAAATATGAATTTTCTAGTCAGCAAGTGCTGTCATGGCATGTTAGGAACTATTAGGAACTAAAGCTGAAGTGTACAATATCTCAGCACATCGAGCTTGTACACTACCAGCTTTAGTTCATGCCATGACGTCACTTGCCATAGGAACACCACATGCGATAGATATCCGGTGCCAATGCGAGGCCAACTGGCGGGTTGGTCTCGCAATGGTTTGACCAGATTACTTTATCTGGTCAAACGCGCCTTGCAAGCTAGCCCAAAAGTTGTGCCCTAAACCTAACTCCTTCGTGAAAAAAAAAATTAAGGGAGGGGGGGGGGGGAGTTGTGGTTCGAAAACTTTTTGGTCTTGTTCTAACCTGTGCAGAAACACCGCTTAAGCCATCTTTGCCATAGTAAATGGGTGGCCTGCGGAAAAGCGTTATAATATTTAGAAGGGGCTTATAGTTGTAGTCTCTAGACACTGTACAGTTTGTTCAATGACTGGTGTATGTATATGCCACATATTTGTGAGTAGGAAAATTTACTGGCAAAATTATTTGGAGTACAATATGACATCTGTGCAGCTGTAAAAAATCGTTTTTTTTTCCAGTTTTAAGAATCTCATGGTCACCATCTTGGGAAATCCCCATTTGAATTCTCAAACAATTTGACAGGCCTGGTGACTTCTAATGTGGACCTCATGATTGTTTGCTGAGTGGGGTGATCAAAGAAAATACTACTTTGTTGAAATAGCAGTGCTCATATTCACTGTGCATGATTTAGAGAATGTTAAATGGCTTGCACACACACACACACACACACACACACACACATATATATATATATATATATATATATATATATATATATATATATAGATATATATATATATATATATATATATATATATATATATATATATATATATATATATATATATAAATCTAAGCCTTTTTTCTCAAGCTGCTCGAAATTCGGTCTTTCGTGGTAAAAAAAAATGAATGTTTTTTCGCTTGTAACTTGCTCCAAATTTGAGTTTTAGTGCTCCAAAAGTAACAATTTGCTGCTTTGAAAATCGCTCCAAATTCTAGTTCAGCTGTCGCACCCTGGCAAATGTTTAAGCACGGAATTTCACATTGAAATTTTGACCTTGATTTTTATTCATTAATAATGAAATGATGACAGTGAAACTTGTAGCATTAGAGTTCGGTAGCATTAGAGTTCTCAGACCACAGTTTGTTCATCTAAGTGAAGTAATTGTTTCTCTTTATTGTCCCGACTATATCTACCTGCGGCCGGTCTGGAGGCGCAAGCTCGCTTTCTTTGCTGCCTGTGTACAGGAAGGAGGTTGTGCTTCTACCTATTGCCGCAATCTTGTTCCAAACTAACTCGCCGCCGTCCATTGGAAAAAAGGCTAGCGCACTCAAATAGTGCTCAGGTTTATTTCTACTGTTGCACTTCCTGATGGTACCAACGCAATGGAAACATGGTAGGAAGCATATATGACACCTCTCTCTGATACTTCAAGACAGAAGTAAATTAATAAATATTCCATTCTGCACGCATGTACCATTGTGTGTCGGGTTCAGAAGGCTCGGCCACAAGATCCGTCACAAACTGGCAGAGGAAATGACAGACAACATAATCTTTTTTTTTTTCTGAGAAAAATAGTTTTGGAAACGTTTACTTCGAATTCACATGCCGGCAGCCAGTGCCCATGAAAATTATAAATTTTTCACATTCTTGTTCAAGGTATCACATTTCGTGCTTATTGAAATAAGTACTTCAAAAAGGTGAAAGTAAAAGCATAAGAGGGATGGTCACTATTTTTCACAAATAGGTGTGAATAGCACTCGCAATAGCAGCAGTAATAGCAGTAGTAATAAGAATGTCAATGAAAATAATAATTGTTCAAAATGAAAACACAAAATTTAGAGGCATGAAAGAGCATGTAGTGATACAGTTTTGGAAAGTCGTTTTAGTAAAGAAAAAAAAACCAAGCCTGCACAATCCCAGATGCAATCTTCAGTGCCGATAAAAAAATGTGAAACATTTTCATATGCAATAAGGCTCGCCAGAGACGCACGGGAACAATATAATTCTAGAGAACAATATAATTTTTTTTTTCACGTTGTGATGCTTTTAGCTGAAGTAGCGACATTGTTTCTAACCAGAAATGCTTTTGTGTGGGCTTGTAAACAAAGCGAGACGGCATGTAATTTTGATCCGTTAACATTTTTATGCAATTAACTAGAAGAATCCGGAGAAACCTTTCAGAAGTAATGAGCGCCGACGTTTTTGCGTGACTCTTGTCCACATTTTCCGAACAGGCCAGCAGCAGTGAATCTTCAATGTATTGCTCAAGAATCAACTGTGATTGTCAAGGATTTTTATTCGAGGAAGGTAATTCACTGATGTGTTTATAAAGGATGCCCTAGTGGAAGGCTCTGGGAATTTTGACCATGTGGAGTTCTTTAACGTGCACCTAAATGATAAATCCAACCACACGAGCCTCAAGCATTTTCAAATTCAGCGAATAGAATGTGTTCGAGCCTTAAAAAAATATTTTGTGTCGTTGCGTGTGCGTATTCATTACCCAATGCATGCACATGCATTGGGTAATGAATGCGTGCCAAAAAATGCAGGCTGTGCAAACACACGCCTCTACTACTCTCACTGATTCCTACAAATTGAAAAGTAATTGGCGCGAGAAAGTGGCCGAGGACAGCTGAATTACAAAGCAGTGCGTATGCGGCAAAATGCGTTTTGAAGAGTTGGCTCTTGATGCCCTCATGGGAAGTGCGCTGACACTGTATAAAAACAACTATATTTTACTCCTGGCGGCTGCTTAGGCCATAAAAGCACAAAGCGAGCGAGCGTCTACAGACCAGCTGTGATCTATCATCTATTCGTTATACTGTTCCCTTCACAATTGATCAGGTAATCGTGCATGTACCGAAATACATACTGCCAAACCATCTGATATTGCTGTCCCGATTCATCTTGTTGGCATCACTTAAAGGAGTACTGAGACGAATTTTCAATATTTAGGAATTGTTGTTCTATAGAAGACGATTGGTTTCAAGAAGAGAGTTTGTGTTGCGTGGGAAAGCATCGCATATATTTTTAATACCTCTACCTTTAAAAGACACTATCAATTTCGATATCAAGTGGGTGGCTTCTCTGTGATATGACAAGGCAGTGTGACGTTGCAGGAACTTGGCCATTCGCTGCATACTGATGGCAGAAAAGCGATCTGCTCGCGGTACATATAAACCATGAGTGCATTGTCCCTATTGACCATGACAGTGTTTCTGTGATTCAGGCTGCATGGAAACTCCGTTTGCAAACTCGGAGGAACCTCGTTGACTCGTCACGATAATGTCCACTCTATTGCTTGCCAATACTCTGGAACGAAAACTTTAAAATCAAAGTAACTATCTCATGCACGCTGGCTGACTATTGTGTGGCAAGTGGTAATACTACTTGTATACCGAGGAAACTAAAAATGTCCCTTTTGCGATGTCTCAAAATTGTCTCAGTACACCTTTTAAAGACACTAAAACCAAAAACATTTTTCGCGTATTAGTCAAGTACAATTTCTCAATCCAGGAAATAATCACCCTTACCGCGAAACGACGCTTGGTAAGTGAGATAACGCGCGAAAAGAAAATGTGGGTGGAGATGCTGACTTGATCTTCTCGCACGAAACCAGGTGACATCATAAAATTCAAACTCGTGTACTGGGTCTTACGTAAATCAAAATAAAGTACACTGTTATCTGTCGGTGTAATGGACCTAAGATACGAAGTTTCAGAAATATTCATCAAGCCAATGTTGTGAAAATACAATTCATTTTCAAAATTTGAGCATCACGAAATAAAAAAAAATTCATCCCTAATTTTCTCCGCTGATAATGAACTTGTGGCATGAGATGTCTTGGTGTGCAGCGTGTCAGTCTAAACTGAGACATTGGTTCTCTTTAGTGTACCTTTAAGAAAATATTGCCAACTGCTGGTGCAACACGAGTCGCTGCAAACGCTACTTTGAAGCAATATTTGATTTTATTCAAGTAAAACATCAGAAGTTCGCTGACATTTTAGTCCTATCACTTCATTGAACTCGGCCTTGTCGTTGACCTCGTAATCTAGCGACTTAACAGCAGTCATGAGTTCTTTTTGGGGCATGACAAAGCATTATAATGAGCCCTTTCTTGTGCCCAATTCAGGGGCTATCATGATATTTCTGCGGCAGAATGATCCGAAGACATGCAGTGAATTTAGCTTAGATGTCGAAGACCTGTACTACCGTGAAATTGGGTTACTTTGTGACAGATTTTTCATGTTTTTTTCGTTGTTTTTGGCTGAATACGATTGAGAAAAAAAGGCTAGCACAAAGTTACACAATGAAAAGCTCATTTGAGTTATCTACAACTGGTTTCTGTTCTAGCAACCTCACAGTTGTATGAAAATTTATTCATACATGTACCTCCTCAATCAAGATGTTTTACCTCAAAGATACCTTGTTTGCCTAGTGGATTCAATTGAGTACAAAATGGCATCTTCACAGTCCGGTCATCTCCCGTTCTTTAGGGTCCTCCGCATAGTGCTGATGATGTGACTATCAGGTTTGACTTCTGTCGCTCATCCCAGTTAAAGGGGTCGTTTAAAGTTTGCTATGTCGAAGTTATCCTTCTCGAAGGTTTTTTTTCTCCGAAACCCGCACCATCGAATCCTAAACGTTGCTAGTATAGGGAACTAGCGCAGGAGTTTCCACTGCCACACTGGCGGTGATAGCGTGCGCTTCTCAGCTGCTCCCGCATAGGAGAGTGGCGGCTGGTAGAGGTGGTGCGTGCCCACATCGCCGTAACAAAACCAAAGGAGTGGTTACTTGGGCTGGTTGCTATCCCTATTTCTTTAAAGAAACATACTTCCTTAGTGCGCAGAGAATGCTTCAGAGGGAAGATATACCAGAGAGATAGGACAGAGCGCACACTTACGACCAATTTTATTGCACAGATGGTGGGAATATATACACAGTCAAGAGGGCAGTGAAATCACACACAGAAGAAAAGACAAATGATGGCGCATGTGACAGACCACCTTATTCCAGTCTCAGAATGACAACTTAACTGAAAAGACACCTGTCAATCTGTCGGATAATGCATACAGGTATCTTCTCGGTTATGTTGTCATTTTAAGACTGGAATAAGGTGGTCTGGCACATGCGCCATCATTTGTCTTTTTTTCTCTGTGTGATCTCCTCGCCTTCTTGACCGCATATATGTTCCCGCTATCTGTGCAATGAAATTGGCTGTAAGTGTACGCTCTGTCCTATCTCTCTGCTATATCTTCTTTCTGAAATGTTCCCTGCGCACTAAAGAAATATATTTCTCTAAAAAAAAACCAAAGGGCGCTGGCGGTACTGCTGCGTATTCAAGTGCAACAGTATGTAAAAAGGAAGACGTATAGAGGGAAGGGAGAACGTAGAAAGAGGAGGCAGTGTTGCATCGAAGCGGTCAGCTGAGCAAAATTCTGCTCTTGCTCTCCTTTCTAGTGGTGTCGGGCTCGTTTCTAAACCGGATGGCACGTGTCTGCTATATTTATTCAATAGTGAAGACAGCCACCAGTGGAAGCCAGGGCCAAACAGTCGAGTTTAAACTGTGTTTTGCTGGAAATGAAACGACCATATTATGCAACAAACGGCATTGTAAACTTTTTTTTTCTGGCCCGCTGAGCTTTGAATAGTGAACTTCAAGACTAACAAAGTTTCCATGCGTCCGTCCATTTGACCATCCCCACCAAACTTTATCTGGTGCCACTGCGCGTAGTGAACGAAACGATAGGCAGGGAGTCTTTTTTTTGTAATTGGTTGCGTGTAAAGGAAAGGTGCATTGCCCACGACACTTGTGCAGGGCCACGTTCATATGCATCCGGGCTGTATAAAAGATACTCTCGCAGTAAAAACTCGATGCCGAAGTGCCTCTGCTTAATTTAATTTGTGCAAAAGACAGGGTTCTTGTTACAAAGGAGCAGATTACTCAAAGCTTAGCTTTATGGAGCCAGCCAATTCAGTAAGCGTTTTTCTCACTTGCTGCCGTGGCTAAGTAACATAGGAATTTGTGCATTGCTAGAGAAGTATCAAATGTCTTGGATGTTTACTTGTTGTTTAGTTCACCTAACACGCAGTTTCAGTTTTTTCCGCTTGCCTGTGTCGGCCTAAAATGAACATGTCTGTTCAACATCGATAATTGCTAGGCTTTAATGTGCCAACAAGATATCATTCTGAGGTACGCTGTAATGTGCGTACTGTTGCGAAGCGCACCTCTGACGACGTTACGAAGGGCGCCCCGAATCCCACCGCTGCCACCACTGTTGCGACGCGCGCCTCCGACGACGTTACGAAGGGCGCCACAAATCTCACCGATGCAACCACCGTTTCGAAAGACGGCGACGCCAACACGGTCCCGAAGGCGCCACTGCTTCGAACTCCGCCGGGAAGGTCACCAGCCGTTTGGTAGCGTAGGTTTCTCAGCTCGCGACTGCTTCCGCGCATAGCTGATAGACGAGCGGACGAGACGACGGTGAGTTAAACAATGTTTATGTACAGCATATATACAGAGGCGTTACAAATTCGGCACTGGGGCTGACAGCTTAGAGACCCGAAAAGCCGAGCTCTCCTCTCTAACACATAGGTCTGCTCTCAAATGGGTCTGCTAACACATAGCTCAACTCTCTATCACATAGCTCTCTTCTCTGACACACATGTCTGCTCTCCAACAGGTCTGCTGCTCGCGACGCGCCGCAGGGCTTCTTTTATATGCACCGGGTGGATTCTTTGATTAAACAAATGTCCAACCAGAAGCGCCGCTGGTCGTGAGGTCAGACTCCTCCAATGGGGTCACCGCTGGGCCGCGTCATTCTTTCTCATCGAATCTGGAGAGGCTGCGCTGCAGGTGGCTGCACCCAAGGACGAGTGACGTCGCCAGACATTGCCTCAGACCCGCCAGACAGGAAGACGCCGGTTGCTTGCTCGACGGGCTCGCTGGCTGAGGTGACTCACTGCACGTGCGCAGCAGAAAGGCGCCGTCGCGTGATGACGCCGTTAAGTTGTTCATCGCGTCAGACGGGCTCGCGTGCTGTCCTTGACACAGATTTCCTTTTTCCGAGGCATGGACGTTCGCTGCGGACTTGCAGGCATAACAGCACCCCCGCCGCCAGACAATGCGCCGGAAAGACAAGCTGCTTCTATGGGGCTCGAATGTCGGGTGCGCTCGTTCGCCAGGTCCCTCCAGGTTCGCCTCCAGGGCCATGGGGAGAATGCAGCTCCAGACTCTGTTCCGGGAACACATCCCATTCTTGAGGACGGATCCCAGCTCCACTGGCCTGTCGCCACAACTTGCCGGCCAGCTTCGCTCGTCTCTTCTGACGATCCTTCATCTCAGCACTTGTCGATGGTTCTGCAACTTTTCAAGAATGGTTCGACAACAGACAACACACGACACAAGCAAGCACCCTCATTCACCCGACAGAACACCAGACAAAGTATATTACACATATATCTAGCTACGTGTCTATCGGAATTTCGTTCCCTCTACATCAAGAGGCACATGTGGGACACAAGACTTAAAATGACAACTCAAATTTTTACACGTACAATAACGTAACGAAATAGAATACAACATAAAGTTGGCTCCTTGAGCTCATTCTGGACGAGAGCGCTCAGCTCAGGTCATGATGAGGTCAAAATTTTGCCCCGAATCGCCAGCGAGAAACCGAAAGGTGGAGAAGGTACTAAGTAAACGCACAGCTCGATGCGTCTGCATTAGCGTTTAGCTTTCCTTTTTTGTAGCGAACGTCTAAGTGGAGCTGTTGGAGTATCACGCTCGGCATCTCAGTAACCGGCCACTTTTAGGCGACGATACCTCTGCGGTATCAAGAGCAGCTCATACTTGCGACATTGCAGAGGGGAACAACGATACGGCTTGCTAGAGATTGGCTCCTCACAAGTTAGCTCGATATCGTGTTCGATCACCGTCGTGTTTGTTTGACAGTCCGAAAACACGTCTTCAAACTCGGAAACAATCCTTCTCAGGGCCTCCTTCTGGACTTCACTTAACCAAGGCTCTAGGTTCAACTGCTCCAAGGTTACCTCTGATTCCTTTTCGATTACATCATTAAAACTCAAAATTTCTGCTCCCTCTTCCTCTGAAACATTCAACAGCAGATTTACGACCGCTTGACGTTGAACGTATGGTTTCATCAAGTTGTAAATTTTGTTGGCCGCCTTCTTAATTTCACTTCATAATTCATATCAGAAAGCTTCATGGGTGCCTTCCACTTGTCCGCGAATTTCCTCGCTCTCTGACAAGTGTCGCATGAGCGTACAGAGTCTTCGATATCCTTCCCGCATTTCGGCCAATAAAACTCAAGGGAAACTCTAGCCTTGGTCTTTTTATGCCGAGATGCCCTGCCCATGCGTTTTCATGCGCCAGTTCCAATAGTTGGCGACGATACTTTTCTGGCACCAAGAGCTGCTTATAATTGCGACCTTGCGCACTTGTGTAGCTCCGATACAAAAGCCCTGCTTTTTCAAAAAAAAAGAAACATTCTTTGTCTTTTTTCCAAGTTTACGCTTTCCATTAGCGCTTTAATTGAGAGGTCCTCACACTGCTCTCGAATGAGCGTTTCTCGATCAACCCTCGACAGCTCACTCCAACTTTACGCTACAGGCGAGAGCGTTGCAGCCCTCTCGCTCTGATTTAATGGTGCCATGTCGTCTCCCCCTGCTACGGGAACCGCGCTGGTCGCTTCAGCGACAGGCCGCTTGAGTGACTGCTCACATGACTCACGCGGAAAATTTTCTCTCCGAGGTTTCGTCGACCCGCCGACTAGGTCACTTGAGAGTTCACCGCATTGAACAAAATCAAGCTCCTGCGAAAGCTTCCGCGCTTGCGATCGCGTGAGGGCCATGTACGCTAAGTTGGGGAAGAACGATTTATCCTGCTCTTTGAGAAGCTGCTCTGAGTTGTTACAGAAAAGATAAGGAAAACGATCGGGAAGCGCGGCAGACACAGCCGCTTCGGTGCGAAGCTTACCGAACGGGCCTTCAATGACAACAGTAGCGATTGGTAAGCAAGCACCCTGCTCCTCGGCGACTTGCCTAATCCATGCACATTCTCCTGTAAAGTCATCCGGAGACACCAATGAAAGATGGACAACGTCCATGGTTGCCGCGGACTCTCTAAGTGCCCGACACGTTTTCCCATTCACACTAATTTTTTGGATATACGGCTCTAACAACCGCATGTTCTTTTCCGATTCTCGGATTGTTGCAAAAGCCAACTTTTGCTTACAGTTTATCGCGATGTGCCTTTCCTTTTTGCAGTTGTAGCAGATTAGCGGCTTCCGTTTGTTTTTCGATTCTAGGATAGTTTGAAACTTTTGCTGACAGTTTATCGCGATGTGCCCTTCCTTTCTGCAGTTGTAGCAAATTCGCGACTTGCGTTGATCAGGTTTCTTTGAAAAGCCCTCTTTCCTTTCATCCTTTTCAATGCGCACTCCCCTGCTATGCAACTTTCGGCGAGTATAATACTCCTCAGCTAACTCTGCTGCCTTGTTTAGCTGTACTTGACCAAGTTTGTCCTGCAGCCAAAGTTTGACATCCTCCTCGATGCAGTGGTAGAATTGCTCCAATGCAACGCATTCCACCACTTTATCGAGGTCGTCATAAACACCTTCGCCCTTGAGCCATTCAATTAAATCGGCTTTAAGACGAAACGCGAAGTCAACGTGTGACTCATTCCCCTTTTTAGCATACCGGAACCTTTGCCTGAAAGCCTCGGGTGACAACTTATAACGTCTCAAGAGCACTTCACCTTGTCATAGCTCTCAAACGCTTCCCTCGACAAGCAAGTTATCGCGTCGGACACTTCGCCGGGAAGAAGAGCTAACAGGTTCCGCGCCCAAAGAGACCACTCCTAAGCATTTCGCTCAGAGACGTGTTCAAACTTGACGAGATACTTCGCCATGTCCTCGCCTACTACGAACGGTGGCAATTGGTCCCGAATTCTATAACCGCTGACCTGAATCGTCGGAGAAGCTACGCTAGGCGCGTGCGAACACTGTAGGATGGCCAATTCTATTCGTTTCAACTCAAGGCGCTCCTGTCTCTCGGTCTCCTCGCGGTGTTCTCGCCTTTCAGCTTCTTCACGAACTTCTCGCCTTTCAGCTTCTTCACGTTCGCGAGCTTCTACTTCTCGCCTTTTAGCCTCCTCGCGGCGTGCTTTGATATCCTCCCAGGCCTCATCGACTTCCTCAGCCAAAACTCCTTCATTCCTCATGATCTCAAGGATCGCTTCCTTTTGTTTCACACGGCCCAAAGTAGTGCCGAGTTCCTCACAAATTTCGATGAGTTCCTTCACTTTAAGGTTCTCCATCGTTCACACTAGCCTCGTGCTGTTTACCCCTGTTAAGAATTTACTTGCCGTACCCACTATAAGTCAACTAGCAAGACGCGAAAGCAATTTTTAACACTCCCGTGTTTACCCCCTCCACATTAACTTTGGTTTCAAAGCACTTCGACTTTGCTTGAAACGATCAAAGCTCACTCTAATGCTTCACACAGCCCATCTCTAAACTACTATAACCTGAGCTAGAGTAGTCTGGTGAACTGAGGGGAAAACATCAGGCACTCACCGCATCGATGTCGCTGACGCCGGCCGATCCCACTGCTGCCACCACTGTTGCGAAGCGCACCTCCGGCGACGTTACGAAGGGCGCCACGAATCTCGCCGATGCAACCACCGTTTCGAAAGACGGCAACGCCAACACGGTCCCGAAGGCGCCACTGCCTCGAACTCCGCCGGGAAGGTCACCAGCCGTTTGGTAGCGTAGGTTTCTCAGCTCGCGACTGCTTCCGCGCAGAGCTGATAGACGAGCGGACGAGACGACGGTGAGTTAAACAAGGTTTATGTACAGCATATATACAGAGGCGTTACAAATTCAGCACTGGGGCCGACAGCTTAGAGACCCGAAGAGCCGAGCTCTCCTCTCTAACACATAGGTCTGCTCTCAAATGGGTCTGCTAACACATAGCTCAACTCTCTATCACATAGCTCTCTTCTCTGACACACAGCTCAACTCTCTATCACATAGCTCTCTTCTCTGACAAACATGTCTGCTCTCCAACAGGTCTGCTGCTCGCGACGCGCCGCAGGGCTTCTTTTATATGCACCAGGTGGATTCTTTGAATAACCAAATGTCCAACCAGAAGCGCCGCTAGTCGTGAGGTCAGACTCCTCCAATGGGGTCGCCGCTGGGCCGTGTCATTCTTTCTCATCGAATCTGGAGAGGCTGCGCTGCAGGTGGCTGCACCCAAGGACGAGTGACGTCGCCAGGCATTGCGTCAGACCCGCCAGACAGGAAGGCGCTGGTTGCTGGCTCGACGGGCTGGCTGGCTGAGGTGACTCACTGCATGTGCGCAGCAGAAAGGCGCCGTCGCGTGATGACGCCGTTAAGTTGTTCATCGCGTCAGGTGGGCTCGCGCGCTGGCCTTGACTCAAATTTTTTTTTCCGAGGCATGGTCGTTCGCTGCGGACTCGCAGGCATAACAGTACCAAGATTGTGACCGCTTGGGGTTCTCCAATGCGCACATATCTTTTGGTTCACGGGTGTTCTTTTTATATTTCGTCCCCATCTAAATGCAGCCATTATGGTCGGAAATTCATCCCGCGCTAGCAAGCATACGACCGCGACACCACCCGTGCTGTGCTATCTCAGTTGTTTGCCTGATCAACGTCAACGTACATACATACCGCAGACCGGGTGTACATTTGCCACCAGAAAAAGTGATGCCGGAGCCACTACTTATTTGTTTTTTTTTACTACAGAAGTGCGCAGTGAAGTATCGTCGCCGCACGGGCATATAAGCCAGTACTACCATAGCATGAAATCCCAACCAGAAAAATGATCACGAGGAAGTTGCCATCACTACACAACACTGTCTTTTCGATGCCACATGCATAGATGTAGTCCGCTTTGCAGAGCTTCTCTCTGTTTTCATGTGCTATTTATGTGAGAGTAGCCTTCAGACAGTTTTTTTAAACCACAGTACAGTATTACTGGCGCAATGGCTTTTAGAGCTGTTCATTCCAAAATGAAGCACGGCAGTGCCACAAGTACGTGCTCTCCCTGCAGCCGGTCCGCAATGACTGAATTGTGTCGCGAGTTTCTGTCAAGTACTGCTTTTTGGTGAGATACCTATCCAGTCCTGGTCTCCTATGAAACCAAGACTTCGGATCAATGCAAGTCTCCAAAAGCACGTGAAATTTCAGAGGTTCATTTAATGCGAAAAGAACAACATAGGAAACCACATCAGCACATCTTTCATAACCTTTGGAGATACCATTTTAAAATTGATACAGGAGCCTTGCAATAATCCACAAGTGTCAGTACTGAAATTGGGTTAGCATAGATTCTTTAATTTTGTGTTGTCTATCTGGTGGTCTGTCATCCTCTTGTGCAGTATTAGCTGACGTGTGCCGAATAATAATTCAGAGTTGAAAGTTCGTGCGGGCATGTCTTGTCCTGTTATAAATTTATACAGTCATAGGCTATAGCTGCAGACTAGTTCACCTGGCTTGTAACTCTGTAAGTCATGTGTAGAAATCATGAAAGACCTGGTGTTTATTTGTAAATTAGTCAAACAAGCTTGTTTTAATCAACTTTAATTGAAACCCATTCCTAAATATTTTCGTCTGTGGCAGATTTTTTTTGCACAATGACTGTTGAAGTATTTGTTCATTTATTTTCATAATGGCCACATGACATTTGATCTGGATAGTACATTATAACGTCTGCTGTCATTCTTTTTCATTGTTTTTGCTTGCATATATACTATACTGCAGTGCTTGAAAAAGAACTTATTTTGAGGTGTTTATGTCTGTTTACGTATGCAGGTGTCTGAAAAAGCTCAGCGTTTCATCAAGACGTGGCTGTTGAAGTTTGTTGGCCTCGATGGAGGTTAGGTAAGGCACTTCACAAATGTGTTCATATATTTGCAGCCTGGTCGCTGCTGCCCCTCGGAGCAGGGATCTACGACAGCCTGTTATGGTTGGTTTCCTCCCCAATCACTGCTTGCAGGACCCTGGGCAGCCCGTTGTCATTGCCTTATCTCCTGCTGCAGCCTCTGAGTCATCGCCCAACCTCTGCTGCCCTGGCCAGCCCTATGCCCATAGAGCCTTGCTGAACTCGCCTCCTAGTTTGGGCTGCATTACTGAACTGCAGTAACTTGAAAAGCCAAACTGAAAAATAGATGTTTTGACTTGGTATACTTAGAAATAAAGTTACAAAAATTGTGTTCTGGTATTCTTGTTGATAGATTGCTTGCGTGCAGAATATTTGCATGGAGCAGTTATTTTAGTTAATGTTTCTTAATCTTTCTTTAGCTAACACTTGATAAAACAGCCTATGTTACAATTTCTTGCAAAACTGAGGAAGAATGTATGGAGAAAACTAGACAGTAATTAGACTTGTGCAGTCTTATGCTCTACATGTTGGGAGGGTAATTGGCAATGCAAGAAAAAAGGCAAAAATGGACGATTTAGTGGAATCTTGTCGTGCTTCCACACTTGTCATAAAGTGGTCAGTCGTCTTGAAGTATACTACACCGCGAAGCTCGTACGGGGCTACTATAAACTGCTAGATGTTCTGGGGGCGTAATGTAAAACCGGCTAAGAAATAAATGCCAGTAGTAAAAAGCCCATATTAATAGCGGTGGAAAATTGGCAAGCTAATGATAGCCAATATTCGTCGTAAAGCGAATGCTGGCGTAATAACGGCATTTCATTGGCTACGAAGTGGCCCGAGAATGGTCCTATGCTGGATGTATGTTGGCAACTAAATCGGTGAAAGCAACGTTTCTAGACTAGGTAAGTTGCAAAACTCCCCACGTTTCACTACTCGTCACACGGAGCCGGGACAGCTTCTGGTTTGGTGGCACTGGCGGCGCAACAAGCTTCCGCTAGCAGACGAAAACGCGTAGTCGTCGTGGCAAGACGCCGTGGCGGCCGTTCTGAAAGAGCTTTTCCAACAGCATATTATCGTGATTTGTTTTGCTGCCGCAGAAACCTAATACTGCGTAATATTTAGCGGTGTAGGGCAAATACAGTATAATTATGGTTTTCTGAACTGCCCACAATAAACAATGCTTGATATATATAGCATAACATACGAGTCTGTTGGTTAGTTGCTAGTTGGTGTACATTGGCAATGGATTTTTAGACGCGAAAAACCCAATTACAATGTCTGGCATCCTCTTTTGTGGCCGTGTTTTTCGGGCTTGAAAATAAATTACAACAATGTGGCACAATCTCGTGGCTTTTGTCTGGTTATGTAGTCGGCTTTTTTTCATGTTCGTCACATTCTTTAGCAACTTAGACCGTCGGAAAGCAACGCGTGCGGCCATTTTCTTGAGCATGTCTTCCCTCTGCTTCTTCTGGAGTTCCTCTAATGAAACCCGTTAACACAGCTGCAGCCAAAGCTTCGAGGAGAGAACGCACATTGGGGTATCGGTGAGCACTTCGTAGTCATTACTCACGAGTCTGCCTGCTGACGCATTGGGACAACATGAACACAGTTGCAGCTTTTCTATGTCCTCCAGAAGTTCGGCCTATTGGGTGATGGTATCTGCATTGCCAGGCGACTTGGCTAAGAGATGGTGACGGCTGCTAATGGTGACTGTCATGTCTTCTGCGACGACAACGTATTTATCCACAAATAGCGCTCTTTTTTTTTCTTTGAGCTCTTGAAACACCACAAGACAAGACGTCTTGTGGTGTTTCTCGCCATTTTTAACAACTTTCCGCCAGCATGCAAACAAGCGTTTTCTATGTCTTGAAGCGAAATGACGCCACTAGTTGATAGCATGTCGGGACTTATTTCGCTGTCTTCAAGCTCAGTGCTCGGAGATAGTCTATTTTTTTTTGCCGATTATATTCTGGAAAATACCCCACTCCTATCGGACAGCTTTCGCTTCTTTGTCGCGGGCCCCGCGACAAATGTAAGCGGGCAAATTCGGGAATATTCGTGGAACGCATCTTTCGACGAGGTTCCACTTTCCTCTTGCGATTTGTACCTTCTTACCATATGACGTGAGTGAGTCTTTAGAATGTCCTTGTAATGAAAGTGCATATCACACACACGTGAGGTGCTGGGCAGTTTCTTATCCGCACGACGAATAGCGTGGTGCCATACCTCTCGCTGCTTAGGTACACGTGGGCACAAAAGAAATGTCATGGTGTCTCTCATTTCCTGTAGCTACTCTACAGGCGAGAACGCAACATCTGGGCATGATGAAAACACGCAACACCTACAAAGCAGAACAGGGCGCGCTGAAGCACAAAACTGTTCACGCAGAAAGAAGCCTCCACAGATATTGACGCACTGCAACATGCACAGCGATGGAGGTTACGGGAGTGACACGAGCGAGCTAGGTGTTCTGTGAGCGAGCATGCAGTGAGTGAATCCGAATGCGACAGCAGCGCCACATTTGTCGCTGGCAGCGGCGGCGCCGCGCAACATCGCTCATTTGCAACTTACCTAGTCTAGAAACGTTGGGTGAAAGGACGGGCTTTCATTGGCATGGGTCGGCATGTGTAGAGTGGGCCGGCGTCGGCTGGATATCGGAAAATGCAACGGGAGAACGTCGGCCCCAGGTCGGCTTGAACATCGGTCCTACTGACTCCTACATCGGAAGAAGTTGCCCTTAGCCGATTTGCCGACCTTGGGCCAATATTACAGCCGACGTTAGCCAATACCGGTCCAAGATCGGTCCAACGCCTGTGTGCTGCCTGGGGATCAGTTATGAACACACTATTTCGAGAAGACTAATCAATTATGCACTAGGCCCCACTATTATAATGGAAAAGTTGGTTACTACAGACGGTGACACCAAGAATTATGCGAGAACCTCGAACCGTCTGATCGTTTCGCAGTATCGTTTTGTAGCCGCGATTAATCGAGGCCCACTCAGTGCTCAAACAGCGGAAAATCGCCAAAATGACTCTTCCGAAACATCCTATTCATAAATGTTTCCCTTGGCCCCACCACAGTTGTAGAGGGCTCTGCTGCTGACCCGCAGGTTGCAAGATAGAA
This sequence comes from Rhipicephalus annulatus, assembly GCA_013436015.1. Lineage (NCBI taxonomy): Eukaryota > Metazoa > Arthropoda > Arachnida > Ixodida > Ixodidae > Rhipicephalus > Rhipicephalus annulatus. Next base: position 164,305 of record WOVY01010692.1, on the reverse strand, counting down.
TCCCGGGTGCGATGGCTGCATTTTTGACGGAGCCTAAAATTGCTGTAGGCCCGTGGGCTCAGATTAGGGTGCACGTTAAAGAATGCAAGGTGGTCAAAATTTCCGAAGCCCTCCACTACGGCGTCTCTCGTCATCATATGGTGGTTTTGGGACGTTAAACCTCACACATCAATAAATAAATATTTTCCTTGTGCAAGGGCTACCAGACTAATCACTCAAGTGGCGTTACGAAGAATCCGTTTTCTGGATTATGCAAGCTGCAACAAGCTTAGAATATGTACTGATAGGTTTGTTGGTGAGCTATGGTTTAATTTTTCTTAAAGAATCAGTGCACAAAAGCACCACCACGCACGCACAGTGCTTGCGTTTGTGCTAGTTATGTGTGCGTGGTTGTCCCCTTTTGCAGGCTGCTTCTTCAAAGAGTTCAGAATGTTTAAACGTCGTATAGCTATGTAAATTCAAAAGCTGTAGATCAGAGCAGATTACAGGCCACCACTGGAAACTTCATCTGGTAATGCTGAACATGTGTACCTTCTGATGTGAAGCTGTATATAGGCTAGTGTAGATGCTAGGTGGCAACAGGCGTTAACTGGATATTACTGACTTCACTGAAGTCAGGAGAGCTGGAAAGCATAAGCCTATACAATGTTTACTGAAGAGTACGGTCTCTATTACAGAGGGCCTCCTGAGAGCGAGTAACGAGAAGTATTTTTAATCCATGTATGAAGACATTGTAGGCAACATTGATGAATTTGGCACTATAAGTTCAAATAGTAACCAAGAGAGAGAGAGAATAAAATTAGGGAAAGGCAAAGAGGTTAACCAGAAATTGGGGCATCCGGTGGCTCCAAGCGTTGTAATGAGACTATACAGGAGATACACACTAAAAGTAGAACAAGGGAGCCGTAAACCACAAGCGTGTGCAGGGTTCCCCTTCAGGGAGAGGGAGCAAGGTTCGTTGCAGCTTCCCCTTCCCTATCGTGTCAATGAGTCCATAGGGCTGACTTTACGCCTTGCTCTCATCACCCTGCCCTCCCCCCTTGCGCACGCCTGTGCTTTTATCATCAAGTCGTGATGACGAAATGGAACAGTTCTATGAAACTATAGGAGTAGCAGTGCACAAGGTAAGAGCCCGGTGCACAATAATCATGGGCAACGTTCCTTCCACCTATCTTTATGCGTTTTCGACGGCTTATTATTTAGCAAAGTTGGTAGGGATTACAGTCCCTATTTATGACACAGTACTGGTTATATGCTAGCAGACCACTGTGCAAGAATACTTTAGGCGAGCGAACCCAGGACTATCCGCCCCCGATAATGTTCTGCTTCACCAAGAGACCAAGCGATGGCGCTACGAACTTTGCCCCGGCACCCCTCCCCCACCCTTTCTTGGGGTAGGAAAGCCTCGTGACGTATAAAAGTAGCGGCGCTCAATTATCGTCACTAGGCACAACACCCTCGCCGCGCCGTCAACCTCCTCCCGTATCACCCCCTTCTTCGCGGCGCCGCTCTAAGCGTGTAGCGTGGTTGATATCGCGTGATAATCCGGTTTTCTCAGATTTGGAAACTGACGCCCACATTCAGGGTGTGTTTTGCGGAATTTGCCAGCAACCCGCCATGGTCCTCAGTCGGGTGAGCCATCTATCTTCATGCCGCAAACAAGAACATAATCGGTCCCTCCCCGCCAAGTGTTCGCTCGGCGGCGTTCGCTCACCTAAAGTATTCTTGTACCGTGTTGCAGACTTACCATAATAGTGACGCGCTTTCTACGAAGTATATAGAGCGAAGACTGAATCCTATTTGGAACATATATAGTGCTTCAGTTAGAGCAAACCAGCTTAAGTTTATTGTGCACACTGCCTTAGCGCCTGCGCTTTCCTAACGTTATACGGCGTATGCGTAACTACGAAAATTCGCACTTGTACACTATTCATCTTGTATAACTTAGCAAAATGCATTTCTTCTTTTCACATGAATGCAAACATTCGACAGATGTCTGTCTGGTTGGGTATGTAAACTAGGAAACGATTTTAATTCCAACGGAAAAGTACGTGAAAATGCGTAAACCCGACGTTTCGGAACCGACTTTGTTCCTTCCTCAAGAAGGACTGGGGCTACGTTGCGTCGGCGTCTTCAAGGCACTCGCAGGGTGGTTAATACCGCCCCCCCCTCTCCCGTCTTTTCGCGGAGCGTACGTAGTCCGTGCGCATACACCGGGGTAAGGGTTCCGAGATAACGGTTGATGTTTTGGGCCGTTCTATGTATATTCTATATACACAAAGGTAATTGCTGACAGAATTAAGACAACATTAGAATTCAATCAACCAATGGAGCAAGCAGGATTTTGGACAGGCTACTCAAAAATCGACCACATTCATACTATTAGTCAAGTAATAGAGAAATGCTCAGGATATAGCCAGCCCCTACACATAGCCTTCATAGATTACGAGAAGGTGTTTGATTCAGTAGAAATATCCGCAGTCATGCAGGCACTGCGGAATCAGGGAGCCGACGAAGCATATGTAAACATCCTGGAATGAATCTATAAGGAATCAACTGCTACCATATTGCTTCATAAAGAAAGCAACAGAATACCAATCAAGGAGGGTGTAAGGCAGGGGGATAAATTCTCCCCAATGCTATTTATCGCGTGCTTACAGGAAGTTTTCAGAGGCCTAGAATGGGAACAGTTAGGCATAAGGGGTAATGGAGAGTATATTAATAACCTGCGCTTCGCTGATGACATTGCATTGGTGAGTAACTGAGGGGACGAATCGCAACTCATGATTATGGAGTTAGACAAGGAGAGCAGAAAAGTAGGTCTTAAAATTAATCTGCAGAAAACGAAAGTAACGTACAACAACCTCGGAAGAGAACATTGCTTCGAGACAGGTAATAGTGCACATGAAATTGTAAAAGGCTATGTCTACTTAGGACAAGTAATAACCGCGGAGCCGAACCACGAGACTGAAGTAACTAGAAGAATAAGAATGGGTTGGAGCACAATTGGCAAGCATTCTCAAGTTATGGCAGGTAGATTTCCACTAGCCCTCAAGAGGAAGGTATATAACAGCTGCATCTTGCCGGTACTTAGCTACGGAGCAGAAACCTGGATACTTACAAAGAGGGTTCAGCTTAAATTCAGGACCATGCAGCGAGCAATGGAAAGGAAAGTGGTAGGTGTAACCTTAAGTGACAAGAAGAGAGAAGAGTGGATCAGGGAACAAACCGGGGTCAAGTATATTATAGTTGAAATCAAGAAGAGGAAATGCACATGGGCCAGGCAAGTAACACGTAGACAGGATAACCGCTGGTCATGAACGGTAACTAACAGGAATCCTAGAGAAGGCAAGAGGGTTAGGGGGAGACAGGAGGTTAGGTGGGCAGATGAGATTAAGAAGTTTGCGGGTATAAATTGGCCGCAGCAAGCACAGGACCGAGTTGACTGGCGGAACATGGGAGAGGCCTTTGTCCAGCAGTGGACGTAGTGAGGCTGATGATGATGTATATTCCACGACTCGAGTATACTCGGCGACAACTTTTTTTGGCATTGGAGTGAAGGCTACAGAGCCTAATCGCGAAAATCCTTCCGCCACTGAATGTAGTTCTACAACAGCGCCCGTATTTTCACCATGAAATAGGTCTCGATGAGGCGGTGAGTAGAGGCGTCTTCTCGTTCTGTACCGCAGCAGAACGTCGCCGTAGGTCGTGATTAAATACTTTTCGTCTTCAGCATGAGGTCGTTCCGGTTCCGAGGAATGTGTTGACGAAGACCCTCGGCTAGTTAGCGCGTGTGCCTCCGTATCTGCCTCCTCGTTGCGGTTCGGGCCCGCGTCCAGCTCTCCACTATGCGCTGGAACCACACTACGGCAGTTGCAGGTACAAGCCATATGGACCCCCGTCTGGGCAAAGCAAGTCTGCCCGGAGGTACACTCCACAGTCATATGTCAACTCTGCAGGAAGGCACGAGCCACACAGAGACATCTCTCTGGGATTGTGCGCCGCCTCCGGGTAACCAAGAAGAAATTACAACATCAGCAGCAAAATCATGAGCCAAGAGCCAGGCAACCCAAAGAGACATGGTCCAGCACGTGCTTGGTATCCTGGAACGCCAGCGGCTGAAAGCGGCAACCCCGCCGGTTATTTGCCAGGAGGTTGCTGCTCCTGGACGTCCGAGCACGCTAGAGTCTCCCCTTAATTCCCCTACCTCTTCCCCCTTTATGCCAGATCAACAATATTGTTCTTTCACCCACTCACTCACCCTGAAATATAGAACTTCCCCTTTTATTTTCTACGTGGAGCTATTTGAGACAGGATGCAGCTCTCACCATCAAGATAGTCGTATTTTAGTTTATTCGTTGTGACATCGCGTTTTTGAAGCGCACAAGAAATTACCGCCTTCTTACGTGCTCCTCAAACGCTGCGTCTACATGAAACGCTGATGGTGCGCCCCCATCACTTTCGACAGCGTTATGAGACGCGCGCCAAAACGGACTACTTCGCGTAGTGGTACATGTGCAGAAGCTCCGCCTCCTTAGCTTTCCGTTCTGTGCTAAGAAAAGTTGTCGCCGAGTATAGTAACATTTTCCTCCAGTTAGTCTCGCTTTCAAGGGTGGTCGTTGGGTCAAAATTTATCCGGTGGTCAGACGTCTCAGAATGCTTGGCGACGGCACTGTGCTCTTTGTAGAGCTTCCAAACGTCGTTGGTGTCACGCCAACGACGTCCGAAAGCTCTACAAAGAGCGCAGCGACGAGAATTCTGAGACGTTTGACCACCGGATAAGTTCTGGCGCAACGACCTTTCTTGAAAGCGATACTAACTAGAAGAGTAGCGCGTCGTGGCATACACAGCGAACGGCCCAACGCATCAACCGTTATTTCGGAACCCTTCCCCCGGTGTATGCACTCGGACTACGCACCACGACAAAATGGAAGAGGGGAAGGGGGTCATTAACCGTCCTGCAAGTGCCTTGAAGACGCCGGTGCAATGTAGCCCCTGTGCCTCCTGAGGAAGGAACCAAGTCGGTTCCGAAACGTCGGGTTTACGCATTTTCGCGTACTCTTTGGTTGGAGTTAAAATAGTTTCCCTCTTGAATTCACATGTTTAGCGAGTTTAAGCACCCTTGTTGGAGCTAAGTTTAGCACATGACTTAGAACTACACTGATCGCTGCACAAGAACGATTTTCGATAATTTCTAACTAAGACATAATTGTACATGCAGCGGGCGTTTCACATGGCCATTCGTATTCCAACATGTCTCTTTTTATTCGAAAAATTCCAAGAGCGCACCACGTGTGGGTTTCGACACGTGTCTGTAGCTATTGAAGATATTAAACTTAGTAAAGCATCTTTTAAGCTATGTTCCCACCATTTAGAGCGAGCGATCAAGTGTCTTGCCAGTGCCGGCTGTACATGAGTCAGAGTCTGTACAGCCAGGTTGTACGAGACGGACACGTGTTTTCAGTAACAGCGTCTACTTTATTCTGACAACCAGAGTCGAAAATTGAGCAGGTGCACGCAGTGCACCGAAAGTGGCAAGAGTGAAAGAGACGAAAGAGAAACAGAGAGGAGAGCAGCACGTTGCTTTGAATGCTGCTTCACACGTTTTCATGACCGTGGCGTGCGCGGTGGCGGCCACGTCGCGCTACACTTTGCTCCCCCCTTAGCTGGCGCGACGAACGATCCTCAGTTGAAGTGTCATCCCAGTGAACGTGTGTCACACAGGTCCCGTTAATTAGGGAGGCGATCGCCGGGCTAATTCCAAGGGTCGAAGTATCGTCCCCCGAACCGCACCACGAAAGCGTGGACAATTTAGAAGTGGTCCTTTTTGGCGCGCCAGCGGACGCCGGCTGTGGCCCAAAGAACAAGTCAGAGCCGAGAGTTGATAAACAAACAAAACTATATTCTCAATAATGGCAGATCAGAAAAACAATACACAAATATGCTCACTCCACAATAGCTGAGTACAATATGCCACCGATCAAACAACGTACTACACAGTACAATTAGCCACACTCAAAACAACGGACACAGACAACAATACGCACTACAATGCAGTCGCATGCATTTAACAACCAAGACACTTACAGACTAAAAAGATAGAAAACCTATTGAGTCCAAAGTCCTTGAAACAGAAGTCTGAATGATACTCTTCCGAGAATCACTCACTCAAAGTCCAGCGTTGTTGTCGTTCCGCTGCCCCCTGAAGTTTCTCTTCCAGGAAACCTCGCGTCTTCAAATAGCCACTCTCCAAGCTTCAAACTTCTTCGCCGGAAATCCGTCGGCTTCACACACGCAGCTGTTGCCACGCGTCTTCGCTCAATAGCGGTAAACACACGCTCTTGCCTGTAGCTCGAGCCTTCACCCCTCAGGTGGAAATCTTCTTCATCTCCGGCTTCGTCCCTACGGACCAAGAACCTTCGCCGACTACACGGCGGAATCCCTACGCGCTCTGGCGCTCACTTCCGTCTCCTCCTGATCTCTCATCTCGGCTGCTCGGTTAAATACCTTGCGCGCGACATTCCATACGCTTCTCGTCATTTCGTCGGCGCGATACGCAGCGAAGGCTGGGAATAGGGTGAGACGGTTGGAAAGCCCTCCGCGGCCGATGAGTCAACTCGGTATGACCACGCCTCTTTCGTTCTGGAAAAATCGAGTGCTTGCTCGGCCGCCGTTGTGGGGTGAGGAGGTTCGTCGGTGAAGCCACGCTTCCGAGAGGAGAGGCGTCGCGCGCCCGGGGAGCCTTGGATGCTTGTTTTCTCTTTTCTTTTTTTTTCGTTAACCTCGCCGCGTCTCTCGGGCGCGTTATCGCAAGAATTTGGCGGCGCGCCCGTTTTTAGCGCTCGTTTTGTGACACTGCCCCCCACTTTAAGAATATTATCTCATAATATTCAAAACCACACAAACGAGCGCGAACAGTCACCACACACTCTGAACGACTGTAACACAAACCGTCGCTCGTGACACTTCACATTCGCAATAGCTCGCTCGATACAATCTTACATTGTAGTTCAATTCCACAACACATGAAATATAGCCACAGGTACATGACTATAACACTTCATCTCTTATTCCAAACAATACAAACGTACAAAGTTCTCTCATTACAACAATTATACAACACTATACATCACATCACAGCACAGAACACTTTGACTCGCTCGACCTACACTTGAGACACAGGATAACAAGAACATTAACACAACACATGTCACTCAGCACTGCCAAACACATTCTGATTCAACTTCAGCACTTATCCTGTGTATTTCAAGCTGCGCTTGCGTCCCTTCTTGCGGTGCTCGCTCGATTTCTTCTTGTTTTTCCTTGTTCTTTTTCGGCGAGCCTTTTCCAACGACGATATCTGAGGCGTCGTCTCAGCCATCGTTGTCTCTTCCGACACCGTTAACGCGTCATTACATTCGACGGGTCCTGTCTGTTTATTTACCCGCTTGATCATGCCTCTACATTTTGCCCGGCTGGCCAACTCCGTCTCCTTTACACGGTCGGTCGGTTGAGGTCGTGCCGACGTAAGTCCAGTTGCCCGGCCCATGAACTTATTCAACACGATCGCCTTCTCATTCGCTGTCTCTTGCGCCGCAGCTTCACCTTGGGCTCTAGCGAGATCCGTCACGGGATGCTCCTCCAGTGTATCTCGCGGCCGCTGTGTTGGCGAGGGCTCTATCTTCGGGTCTTCTCCCAAACATTCTGGATCACTTGGCCCTCGCGCCCCGTCGATGTTTCCGATGACAAGGTCATACAGGGGGCTCGTCATGCATAAAGCAGTAACCTTCCCGCTGAAGTACGGGGTTTCAACCTCAATTTCTGCTTCGGGAAGCATCCGAACCGTACGGTCAATTAGGCAAACCGGTTTCGTTATGCCTGTCAACTCACTTTCCCGTACCAAATTTCTCCGCACGATAACCGTGGAGCTACCGGTGTCTCTTAGAACCGTAATCTTCTTGCCCGCAACCTTTCCAGGCAGTGTTGGCATTCGCTTCGTAACACCGGTCGACTGTTTTGACATTACAGCACCAACAATAGGAATTTTCTCCCCATTTTTCAATTCTACGAATCCGTCGGTGACGGCATTATTATCGGATTTCGGTGCTGCTTGCACACAGGATACCTGGTGAGTTTGACTCGCTCCGTTTCGACATGCATCTGCTTTGTGCCCAGTCTGACCACACTTAAAACATTTTACTACCGTAGGGTTCGTAAAGATCGTTCGACAGTTTTTCGCGTGATGACCCACTCGGTTACACAGAAAAACATCGCGGAATGCTCTCTGGTGCACGCTTCTTTTCTTCGGGAGCCAATTTCTTCGAATCATCGGGACAATCCTTCTTGACCTTGGCCAAATTAGTGCCACCTTGCGCTTTAAAGAATTGATCAGCCAATTCAAGCATGTCTTCAAGTGACTTAGCTCTCCTCTCTTTCAAGTACAGCGACAGGCTTGGGTGGCAACTAGTAAGAAATTGTTCTCTAATTAGGAGCTCTCTAAGCTCATCGTACTCCTGTGCTGTCCCTGAAAGTTCAATCCATCTGTCGAAATAATGGCAAAGTCGGGCGGCATACTGCGTAGCCGTCTCACCATCAGCTGGCTTTCCTGTCCGAAATCTGTCCCGGAAACCTTCTACAGTAAATCTAAATCGCTTCAGCAAAGCAGCTTTCACCTTTGCGTAGTTGGCTGCATTGGTCGGCGTCAGCCTGCCGTACACACTGAGCGCTTCCCCACTCAAGCAAGTACTCAAAGCAGTTGCCCATTGATGTTCCGGCCAATTCTGGCTCCTTGCAATCGTCTCAAATCGGTGAAGGTACGCGTCTAGGTCGTCCTTTCTTTCATCAAACGCTACGAGCAGCTTTCTTGGGTTCAAGCGAAAGCCGTGATCTTCCCGTTCGCTGCTTTCAACTCTAGCTTGGACGGGAGTTTCACTTCGCTGTTGCAAACGGAGCCGTTCGAGTTCCATCTCGTGCTGCCGCTGTCGTTCCCTTTCCACTCTTTCTTCTTTCAGCTGTCGCTCCTTTGCCTCTCTTTCTTCTCTCGCCCTCTCAGCGGCCAGCTTTTCTCTCTCCAACTCTAACTTCAATTGTTGCTCTCTTTCTTCCTTCGCCCTTTCAGCGGCCAGCCTTTCTCTCTCCAACTCAGCTGCCTTTTCTTCCTTGGCCCTCTCAGCTGCCAACCTCTCTCGTTCCAACTCAGCTGCTTTTTCTTCTTTGGCTCTCTCCTTTTCTTCTTTTTCCTTCTGGGTGACCCACTTCCGTAGTTCGGCGCCGGAAAGACCCATCTTCTCACCAAGCGCAACTAACTTTTCGAGATCCATTGTGTCTCGCAACTCGCAAATAAAACCTTGCCGCGTGCAAAAAGTATCTGCCTAAATCAGTCTATCGGAACACTCCCCTGCACTCGTTAACGAGAACACTGAACAACACACAAAATCGTTCCGATAGCACTATCAACAACTCGAGGCTCTTTCTCACTACTTTGGACACACTGTGCACCAAAAGGTCCTGTTTCGCGGACGCCAGATTAATTGTCACACCGGTCCCGTTAATTAGGGAGGCGATCGCCGGGCTAATTCCAAGGGTCGAAGTATCGTCCCCTGAACCACACCACGAAAGCGTGGACAATTTAGAAGTGGTCCTTTTTGGCGCGCCAGCGGACGCCGGCTGTGGCCCAAAGAACAAGTCAGAGCCGAGAGTTGATAAACAAACAAAACTATATTCTCAATAATGGCAGATAAGAAAAACAATACACAAATATGCTCACTCCACAATAGCTGAGTACAATATGCCACCGATCAAACAACGTACTACACAGTACAATTAGCCACACTCAAAACAACGGACACAGACAACAATACGCACTACAATGCAGTCGCATGCATTTAACAACCAAGACACTTACAGACTAAAGAGATAGAAAACCTATTCAGTCCAAAGTCCTTGGAACAAAAGTCTGAATGATACTCTTCCGAGAATCACTCACTCAAAGTCCAGCGTTGTTGTCGTTCCGCTGCCCCCTGAAGTTTCTCTTCCAGGAAACCTCGCGTCTTCAAATGGCCACTCTCCAAGCTTCAAACTTCTTCGCCGGAAATCCGTCGGCTTCACACACGCAGCTGTTGCCACGCGTCTTCGCTCAATAGCGGTAAACACACGCTCTTGCCTGTAGCTCGAGCCTTCACCCACCAGGTGGAAATCCTCTTCATCTCCGGCTTCGTCCCTATGGACCAAAAACCTTCGCCGACTACACGGCGGAATCCCTACGCGCTCTGGCGCTCACTTCCGTCTCCTCCTGATCTCTCATCTCGGCTGCTCGGTTAAATACCTTGCGCGCGACATTCCATACGCTTCTCGTCATTTCGTCGGCGCGATACGCAGCGAAGGCTGGGAAGAGGGTGAGACGGTTGGAAAGCCCTCCGCGGCCGATGAGTCAACTCGGTATGACCACGCCCCTTTCGTTCTGGAAAAATCGAGTGCTTGCTCGGCCGCCGTTGTGGGGTGAGGAGGTTCGTCGGTGAAGCCACGCTTCCGAGAGGAGAGGCGTCGCGCGCCCGGGGAGCCTTGGATGCTTATTTTCTCTTTTCTTTTTTTTCGTTAACCTCGCCGCGTCTCTCGGGCGCGTTATCGCAAGAATTTGGCGGCGCGCCCGTTTTTAGCGCTCGTTTTGTGACAACGTGGCGCAGAGCTGGTGACGGAAGGAACACTGGCGAAAAGGGGCCCTCGTGTCCATCGGAGGGACGAACGGCGAGGCAATTAAGATCGGGCGCTTCATTTAACGCTGGCTGGAGCCGCTCAAGCGCTAATGTTTCGCGTGCTCCATTGATGTCGATGACGAAGTTAGCAGGCCAGCGCTCTAACACACGGAGGGGGCCGAGGTAGTGTGGTTGAAGCGGGGTGCGCACAGTACCGTACCGCAAAAGCACGTGTGTCGCTGTTTTTAGGTCCATAGTGATGTACGCTGCACGTGGCTGGCCGCGTGTAGGCTGCGGACGAATGTGTCGAAAGATGTCGCGCAGCTAGTCGACGTACTCTGTTGCTGTTAGCTGGGTGGCACTACCACTTAAAGGGCCCCTAAACCACACAGCGGTCGAAATTTTGTTTAAGGGAAGAAGTTGTGCTCTATTTTACAACGAACACGCAACCATGAGAATTTTTCGAAACGGTGCCGTAATAGTGGAGTTTACACGCGTTTGATGATAGAAACGTGACAATCACCTTTTTCCCTCTTTCCTACGCTACCCTCTTCCAAAACAGCCCCTCATCATCCTAACGCGCTGTTCGAGACAGCGCCTACTTCGCCACTCCGACGGCGCAGCTCGCCGTCAACTGTGCTGTGTGTGCCATCTGGGTGCACTGATCGTTGACTAACCGCTGTTGCTGTTGTGCCGGCCCGTGCCCCTACGAATCGTGCCGGTATGGACCCTGTGTTGCGTTACAGGCCGCAGATGTCGATTCGCAAACGGCAACACGACCAAGAACAGCAAGGTGCGCGCGAACAGCTGCTTGCAAAGTGACCGGAAGTCGTCGGTTGTCGTTCGGCCAATAGCAAGCATTGAAAGTGGTAACGTCATCGAGTTTCACTGGTGATGTCAGACATGTCAGTGGTGGAAGTGGCGGGTACCGAAAAGGAGTAGCTACTGTTTTTTTTTCGAAATTGTGGCGCACCCGCTACCTGTAGCGCTGCGGCGTGTGGCATCGTTGATCGTGGTGGCATTCTGCATGCGATGCGCTTGTTTACTTGAAATATTTGGGAAAACATCGGAGGGGGCTTAGGGGTTCTTTAATGCGTGGCGATAAGACACACGCACATACACACATACACACACACAAACAAACACACACAAAGAAAGGAAGGTTCGAACTACGTGTACTTTGAAGTTCGCAAGTGCTTAAAATTATTTTTTTCTTCGTGGATCGATAGTTACTTTGATTTGGTGCCAAAATGATCCATACTGTGCCTCGTTCACGTATCAAAAGTGGCGCCAGTTGCTGCGACCTCTAATCTGAAGCGGTGACCCGTGGTTATAAAATTGAGGGCTCGATAGCATTTGCAGCCAGAAAAGCTCTTACAGCTCTGTTGGCCGTTCAATGAGTGCCCTCATTATCAGTTTATGTTTTGGAGAGCTCGTCTTTGACTCAAAAAGAATATATGTTGGCAAGGAGAGTTGCGGATACTATTGACTATTTAAATCAAAACAAGGATGATGCCTGACGGACCCAATTCGCGTTCATTATAGTATCAAGGGTTTTAAACGAAGGGCTGAGGATGCCACTGGTAGACTTACTGGAAATGTTCATAATTGGGTGTGTTTAGTTTCTAGAGCGAGTAAACTCATTGAATGCACAAGACAGCGCTTATCACTTCCATACAATGTGCTTTATGAAATTGAAATCGAAAATACATGCACATTCAAAGCAAACGAACATGACATGTTTGTTGCGCGACTATCGCTCTCGCACCTTTTATGCCATTGAATCTTGCCCGGTGACAGTTTGAAGGCATTTATTAGGTACGTAAGACTTTAATACGTTGAAAGCGTCCTATGAACCAGGCATTATTTGCATATATCCATGTAAGTACATTAGTGTTCACAAATGGATAAAGAAGTTACAACACAATAAAGTTTTTGGTTAGTAGTGCGCACATAGCTCATGCAGCTAAACAAAAAATACATATAATATATTTCGATGTCATAAGCCATGCACGTGCACCAAGCCTGTGACTATATATATGTCTGGCAACCCATTATTATTGTACACATCACCAACAATAGCCTGTTTTGAATATTCTGAGATATTTCGATGCTGTGTGGCTGTAATAAAAAGGGCAAGAAAAAAAACAGGTGACTGCCAACTATGTGAAAGCATCTTTTTCATCCAAAGCTGCTTCACCACACTGGAACACAGAACCACCAGTCATGCAGTTTGCACTCATCCAATTTTAACCCTGTGAGTGAATACAGAGCATTCATAGTCATTCAAGAAAAAAATCTATTTCAAATCACATACTGAATTGAAAATTGAAATCACAATGTGAACAGCGTCCTTGAAGGCGTATGTATACAGGATTCGGCGACAAGGATACTGGGGCATACAGGGGGGGGGGATAGGTCGGCCTCTGGGGGGTGGGTTACAACCCCCTACTCCTCCGCCTGTGCGCCAATGGTGACATTCCAGTTCCGTCATTCCTGTTGTCAACGTTCTAAGTAGGCAGGGTAGCGCATCGTAGAGTGAGTCGTAAATTGGACGAATTGACGTAGCCGAGGCCTGATTTTCGCTTATAGGCTGAACACAGAAACAAGCGCTTTGTAAAACGATAAGATTATAGCCAGTAAAGTAATATTGCTGAACATAGCCTGACAGCTCGACAGAGTCGGCTTCTATGCCATGCTCTAAACTACTCTGGCTAGCAGGTCAGTGTCTTTCCCGTAAGAAGTCGTTCGTTTCCGTAAGTATTTTTCGTGGAACGTGGGGGACCTCAATACGGACCCAACGACGCGAAAGTCTTCAAACCCCTTCCTAAAATATATTAGAAGCGCCTCTTGGAGAGTGGCAACTGCTTGCCACGCCTGCTAAGGCGATCTCATACATATGGTGCACCTGTTTCTGACTCACTTTTATGAGAGCCCACAGCTTCCCCCGTTTCCAGTCCGTGATGCGCAGAGCTCATTACACTGTTCCTGGTAAAGGGATTGCCACTCGTGTTTTCACGACCCCCCTCATCGGTACAAAGGCACATCCTGCGTGGACAAACACGAAAAAGCAATCTTGGGCCCTCTTGCAGTAATATGAAATTATCCGATGATTAAGTAGTCGGTAAACGTTTTGAGGGTGTTTTAGCAACATCGACTCCATAGCGTCTGGCTAGTCAGCCCTAGTAACGTTAGCAAGTTATAGTATAGCGGGTTTGGCAGAATAGCGGGATCGAAATGCACATGCATACTACGCCAAACACCGTAGCGTTTACCGTACGCACGCTATCTTTCAGATTTAGCGTTACCGTGTTTGCGTGGTTTACGCTGTGTACAAAAAAAAAAAACATGGTGGTAGTTCTAGACGCCCGCTTCGAACTCAACGTATACGTCATTGGGGATGAATCCACCTCTTTCGTAACAAACAACTGAATAAAATGGCTTTGCTTGCCTTCAGGTAGCTTCGACGACCGCGTCGTAAACGGTCTTTTACGTAAACGGTCTTTTTCCATGTTGAAAGACTCAACAAAGAGGTGCTGTGGCGCAGGCACATGGCACCAGTGTACTTTCTCTAGCGTTTTCTTTCGAAAACGCTTCCGAATGCATGACGCTAGCAGTTGAAAGAGAAGCAATGAAAATAAAACAATGTATCTCGCTATAAAAATTAAAGACTTGTTGCGTTGCTTAATTGTTTTTTTCGAATAAATTTAAGAATAACACATGCAGAAAACCCAAGGTGAAGGTATGTTGCACTGGTTAGAAAGCGTTTATTTTCTCACAGTTGGATTGAATCACCAGGTGTCCGCTTCCGGCCATTGCAGATGCCGCTTTTTCCGTGCGCTGCCGGCGGCTTGGTCCTCGGTGTTCGCCATAGCCGCTCAGACTACTAGAATGCCGAGTACACGCACGACTGCCGAGCATCGCTCTCCCGCTTGTGAAAAATGGCAAGCGCGAGTACGAGCGTCATGATGTGATATTTCCGCTGCATTCTATAACTACGTTTCCGAAGTTCCCTTCAGCACTGTGGAGACTTCAGGACCCCTTAGCGAATATTTAGATTAGCCTCTCTGAATGAATCGATCCGTGTCGCTTCGTCTGCTGAGCGTTTCCCTGGCGTCGGCGCGCTCGCGTTCAGCGAGCATACGACTGCGTCGGAAAAAAATATAAAATGACTGCACACATCGACGCTTGTGTGCTCCGTTTCAAGTTTGTCGCGTCATCGCCGTGTGCTATATGGCTCGTAAGTTCCAGACTGACGATTGTAATTGTGTTAGATTTATGTATTGAAGCTTCGGAAGCCGTGTATTCGCCACTACACTGTGCCATTTTCATGAACCACTATGAAATTCTCGGTGCTTTAGGCTTAGCAGCGTACTTGAAGGGGCCCCGCAACACGTTTTGAGCATAGTCAGAAAACGCTGCCGATCGGTTGTAGACATTCCCGAGAACACGCGAACCAATATAACACTGCACGTGGCCTGCAATTCACAATAAATTGTCATTCAGCTGAAAATTGCTTGCTATTCTCTTGACAAATGACAGAGGAAGCTCAAAAGTCACTCGTAGAAGGCCATAGATCAGTCATTGGCTGATTTGAGCATGACTGAGCATGAGTCATTGGCTGATTTGAGGCGTGCGTGGCGTATTTTCTTTGCCCATGGCACCCCCCCCCCCCCAACTCCACCTGCTTAGCTTCCTGGGCTTTCGTCGAGGCGCGAGTAGAGAGAATGCAATCGCAGCGTGTGACAAATCTTTGTAACACCGCTCATACTGGACAGATTCACAAAATTTCCGTGGAGTTGAATTTGTCAGACAATAAGCTCTGATAGTGAATCTATTCCATTGTTAGTTGACAAAGTGTTTCAGGGCCACGTTAAAGCAACAGCTTATCTCGCCAATAATGAAACGGCCTACCTGATACTTTGTTCTGATCGCGAGATGACACAAAGCGATAGCTAATTAGACCGTTCATTTGTTTCTTTGAGCACTTTAGGTGCGCGTCAAGGGCAAGTTTGGGTTGAAGCGGGTGGTCGAGTCTGCACGGGCGCTGCCATGTTGGAAATTTTTGGCGCTCACTGGCTTCGAGGCAACTCTTTTACTACCGTGAAAGTGTTGGTCGAACGCTATTTCCAGAACAGACTGATTCTGAAAAAAGATCGCTTTCTGTCGTCTGCCTGCACGCGGAACTGTTCTTCGGAAAAAAGTCTTCTTGCTTAAAAGACATTTTAGGGCCCGTGTTACATGGGTATTACGAATAACAGCCTAGTTTTTGATATCGCTTCCCATTTCGAACGTACCTAGGCCTAATTCGAAAATCAGTGTAAACAAATATGCAACATCAAAATTTGTGCTTTTAGTGCGTGGTTCATGTTCATTTATTTCTACTATTAATAAAAAAAGTAGTAGTACTTCAGTGTGCAGGTATTCAGGTTAGCGTTCCCAGCGTTATCTGTTCATTTTTTTAACGCATTCACTCTCCGCTAGGTGAAGCCACCATCTCAACTTGAACACCTAACGCTATCCCACTAACCTAAAACGTGCTGTCCGCAACGACCATTTGTGGCATAGTAACGTTATTCCCTAGACCCCTGCCAGCACGCTAGCACTCAACTATTGTGATGCTCCACAGACGCGATCCGCGGGCTGCCCCGCCGCGGTGGTCTAGTGGCTAAGGTACTTGGCTGCTGACCCGCAGGTCACGGGTTTGAATCCCGGCTGCGGCTGCTGCATTTCCGATGGAGGCGGAAATGTAGGCCCGTGTGCTCACATTTGGGTGCACGTAGAAGAACCCCAGGTGGTCGAAATTTCTGAAGCCCTCCACTACAGCGTCTCTCATAATCATATGGTGGTTTTGGGACGTTAAACACCACATATCAGTCAATCAAGTAATCTGCGGGCTCTGCACGTGTGCGAAAGCGGCAGTACTGTAGTGAAAGGAGACGCACATTATTCCCACTTATGATATTACGATAGCACTTTTATGAACACTCTCTTCTAGATTTTACCGCCGGCATTCACCGTATATGTATACTCGTCTACATATGTGAAAACACAAGAAAAATAATCCAGAAAAAAGACTTCGGCGCGCGGAACTCAACGTTTGACCTCATGTTTGTAAGTGCGAGACGTTAGCCACTGAGCCACAAAGGAGCATCTCCGTCAACGTGCAAACGGCAAGCTATTTATATCTACCACTGACGATGGCAATCTCGGGAGAACTATCGTGTTTTCAGCATTACCAGCGAGATGGCGCAATGAGCGCGCGTCGCCAGATTGTCACGACGGACGCGGTGGCACGCGCTCTCATCTCCCATGCGTACTTTGCCCCGCGAAAAGGGGAGGGGTGGACGCTCACGCGTGCGCGCCCTTATCTCGCGATGGGGGCTTTCACCGGAATGCCTTGGGCTTTCCCCGGAACGATTCTGTTGTAGTACTGGGTGCACAAATGCCACTGCACTCGCTTTGCAGTCTTTGCGAAAAGGGCATGCTTTTCAGTCACAGCGAAGTAACCACTGAGACGCCTATTTGCGTTCATCTCTACCTGTGAGTACGTTTCGCACGTAATTCGTGCATGAGAAACGTGGGGCACGTTTCGGTCTGCTTGCCATTTTTCGCGTGACCTTCCGATTTGTTGCTATCGCGTTCATTACTTTCCCTTTGCGGCAAAGCTGTGGCTTCTTTTTCTGCCTTAGATGGCGCTTCCCGTCATGACCAGTGGTGCCACTGGACATTGCTTTGGGAATATATTGCCGCTAAGCCTTTCGTTGCTTCGTTTGTGCGTGCCGACCCGCAGCCTTATCTCTTCTGGGGATACGAAACATGTCGCAATTTATCTGGTATGATCGAGGCCCCACGCATGTAGCTGTTTCGGGGGGGGGGGCGTGTCTCGAATGGTCGACGCTATACATTGCAATTAAGCGTGCATTCCAAGATATGTAACTGGTAGCGCAACTTCCATAGAAGCCCTTGCATCAAGTAGTTGAAGGTTCGTTGCCCTGTCGCCATCTACGTATGGAGGGGACAACTAACAGCTTACAAAAAATTAAAATAAATTTTGACGTCACAACTAGAAGCGGTAGTGGTGTCGTGAATTTGCCCTACATGGAGCGAAATTAATTTTTTTCTTCATTGCTGGCCTTTCATGCGCTGTTTTAAATATGCCATTTTACTGTGCCTTATGGCTCGCTAATTACATGTGTGAGAGAAAAGGAAGACCAACAAGAAAGATTGAGGTAGCAAAGTTGTTTTATTAGCCAAATGGTGTACTCGCAATGTGTACCGAAAGCTTCACAGATGAAGTTGTGACAACTTTTCACGAGAACAACAGCATAATAGTTCGCAAATGTCACGTTGCCCAGTCATGGAAAACCACTGCAGTGAAACAGCAGCCTTGAGAATATTGCTTTGCAACTGTAAAGTAAAGCGTCTCGTTGCTTAGCGTGTCGTGTTCACCGTCACCAAAGGTGAGAGCATGGTGGTCGTGCGCCAGCGAAGGCAGTAACAGGAGCGGCTATCTGCCCATTCTGTGAGCTGATTCAGCTCGGAAATGTCACAGCAGTGAACAGTACATGAGCAAACAAAATAACTATGATAGGTACGCACGAAACCACCACGCAAAAGTGAGCGATGCCACGTTGACTCGCCAATGCGCCGAACTAAACACAAGTTCCAATAGATAGATTGCTTGGATACGCCCCCACATTTATTTCACTCGATCGCAAATTGAGGCAATCAACCATTTATCCAGGTGTAAGATAAACCGTAAAGTATATTTATAGTTAACTTTGACATATATATGAGAAAAAGTATATTGAGTTTTTAGTTTTGGTTATTTCCCCCTCCTCACATCGTCGTCAGCGGGCGTTGATGCACGCAATAGATTTTCACCACTTTTCATTCTAAGTTTCGCGACCCATGTAACTTGGCCATGCATGCGCATTCTATTCTCCGGTGGCCGCTGAGCACATTGTTTGCCGCCACCGAAGCCGAGGTGTGCAACTTCTTCTTAGTGGCGCGATTCCGCCTAATTATCGTGTTCTCTCCCATTGTTACGAGCCTCCCAGTCACCCGTCTTCGCTGCCTTCACTTCTACATACTTTTTTTTTGTGAAAAGGCAGTATCTCAGCACTAGCGAACACGCCCATGCGTCCAGTTTCTCTTCCTTGTTGTCCTAGTCTTATGCCCCGCCGCGGAGGTCTAGTGGCCAATGTACACGGCTGCTGACCCGCAGGTCGCGGGATCGAATCTCGGCTGCAGCGGCTGCATTCGCATTGGAGGCGGAAATGTTGTAGGCCCGTGTGCTCAGATTTGGGCGCACGTTAAAGAACCCCAGGTGGTCGAAATTTCCGGAGCCCTCCCTTACGGCGTCTCTCATAATGATATGGTGGTTTTGGTACGTTAAACCCCACATATCATGATGGTTCAGTGAACTGGGAGCACGGGGTTAAACACAGACGCAAAGCAAAGAGGAGACACACAGCACGAGCGCTCAACTAACAACTGGTTTATTCTCACGTTCGAAGGACATATAAGTACACAAGGGTGCGCATGTCAACAGGAAAATAGGATGATGGTGTGAGCAGCAAGCGTGGCGTTCATTCGAAGCACTTGTCTACGAATTATCAATATATTTAAACTCACAGTCAAGTAGTGATTATGACGGATGGCTGATACATTGATTCGTATTTCTAGAAATGTGATATGCTTCGGAAATTTCACGCGTGGTTTGAAGCCGTTGCCGGAACAGTACACTTGTTTTTTTAAACAATGGTTGACATTTGCAGGAATTGCAATGTGAAGCTAACACGAAAAATGGACTACTTTTTAAGTAACTCCAATGCTCCCTGAGGCGTATAATCAAACATCGCCCGGTCTGGCCGATGTACATGCGACCGCATGTTAGCGGTATGCTATACACCACTCCTAAACAACACTTAACAAATTGTTTTGCATGTTTCTGCAAAGATCTACTTTTTGACGCACTCTGCGCCCTTCTATGCACCATGGCGCATATACGCACCATGCACCATGGCGCATGATGGTTTTGGGACGTTAAACCCCACAAATCAATCAATCAATGATTCGCAGCGGCTGCGCCGCTTTTACCACAGGCAGTTGCCGGGCATCTTACTATAACTAACTAAAAAACAGACAATTTCTTTCATGACGTCACTGGTGAGGTAACCAAATAGAGAGAAAGGACGAAATCAAGAGGAGGAGGCTTGCCGTGGAAGCCCTTCTTTCCCACTTTGCATACAAGCGGAAGACGCTCGTGACTCCTTTCAGGTCCGCGGCTGGCCGCTTGGGCGATGCGGTCAATTGTAAAAGTTTTATAATCTTTCTAAGTTTTGCTCATGTGTTCTGAAGGGGCGAAAGTCAAGCTGCCTGATGTCTCAAAATAACAGAAATTCGATTGGCACAAATAAAATGAACATTCTTATTACACGTTTTGTATAAAACAACACATACACGTAGTTTGAAAGTGTCAATCTATAAATAAGCTTTAACTTACAACTGACATATACGGACATAATGTGCCGAATCAATGCGAAATCCGAATATCCGAACCTATGTGAAAATTATCAACAATCGCGAGTAGGACACGTCCTATTTGACTCAACCACGTTTTTTATGACGGCGCACGTGGTTTTTTTACAGAACTTGGGTGCCAAACAAGGCTGAAGTTGAGAGGCACGGAGAGGATTGAAGCGATCAGAAGTTTTTCGAGCAAGAACGTGGCTGGAAACAGTGTTTCGGCAAGTTGTCTTGTACTCGTCAAGACAACAGCTTTGCCGTGACGAGGAAAAGTTCATTTGTCAAAACGTTGGCTCCACTGACATTTTCTGTAATGATATTTAGAAGCAGTTAGCCCATCCCGTGTACTTGAGTGGCAGTATAAGAAGGCTGACAAATTTTCAAACAGCGGCTACAAAAATTGCATGAGCAGGAACTAGCCTATAATTACTTGAAGTCATTTCAACTACACGCCAAAAGTAAAAGAAGCTAAAACTATGTAGCCGAGCCAACTCAAATTCAAGCATTTCAATAAACGCATTTTCCCGACAGGAGCTTGGCTGCCATCTTTGCCAATTAAACAAGCGGCACCGCACTTCTTTCAGTCATGACAGGCTTGCGGAGAATGTACTCATGTACTCATGCAAAATCAATAGCTGCTCAAATTATGGGTCCAAGTTCTTGTGCTCACCAGTTGTCTTTAGGAAACGCTGTTTTCGCGGAACTAGAAAGCACTGGGTTAGCACACCGCGGAAAACATGCGTTGCCTGATTAAAGGCTGTTCCGTGTGCCGTGATTTCCGCGAAAAAAAAAAAAATCCATTTGCTCCAATCGCTCTGTTGGCAACCACCGCTAATGGCGGTTTCGTTTCACAAGGACCACGAACGGTCTGCGATTTTCGCTCTGTGACTGTTCGCAGAGCGAAAACGTTTCTTGCCACCGTTCGTTGTGGCAGACACTGTAGAATTTTTTCAAATATAATGTAACAATCTGTGCGTTGATATTATTAAGTTTCTATGAACGGTAACGAAGAGCACTTGTGTATCGTCATGCAAGAACTACACTTTCAAATGCGCAACAGCGGCCATCGTCAAAACAAACACGTCAACGCAGTTTCGACAGCTTGGCTGGCCCGGCCCTATTTCGACGGGTCCCGAACATGAATCGCCACTGCGATCAGAGCGAAAATTTTCAGCAAGTTGGAAGCTCGGCGCGGACTGCGGTAGCGACCTCGCTTTTTTTTTTCGCTACTTTTTGTGTCGTGTGAAACGGCCCTAATGGGGCCCTAAAACACGTTTGGGATAGCCTTATTTAGCAACGAAACGCGTGTAGCGATGATTCCTTAGACGAATGCAACAAGAATAATGGAAATTGGCGCACGGAAAGTCAAGTTATGAGTCCTCATCGTTCAAAACTCGAGCAGACGACGACGAGAAACGTTCTCTTTCACATTTCACTCGACTGATGACGTCAAAACCCGCTTGCATTCACTGCGCGCGTCTCACAAATACATCTTGGAAATGTCACCTCATTGTGGTTTTCACACAATACCTCACTACTGCTCTTTTTGACGGCGTCCTTAGCATGGTTTTTGCGAACCACGTGTGTATGTGTGTATCTTACACTGTGTAAGATACACACGCTTTGGTCGGGGTCACTTCTCGGTTTGCATGCGAAACGCGTTCTACGGCAACGCCGGCGCCCACTTCCTGTTGCATTTTTGGTTCGCTAAATACTCGGCATACGTTTCCACTTTCAGTTGCCCGCGTAACATAGCCTCCTTCGCAGGATAAGTAAAGTATTCGTTGTTCCGAAAATACGTCATTACGAAACACGAATGATTTCTTTTTGAGATCGTATAAAAAAGGTTTTTGCTGTTTTTAGCATTCACTCGTATGGCCTAGCTACCACCACATGAATAGTGAATGATATTTCTCGCGTCAAGTTAATCAAAAGCGAACGGTGTTTGTCGTCACGTCACATGACACGACGTCACTTCCCATCACAAAAATAGCCGACGTGTGTGGCCACAGTCTAAAAAAAAGGTAGTTTGTCCCGTGAATTAAAATTATAACTGCGTCAATTTCAGCGTTGCCATGTGCGCAACAATATCGGCGTGTTCTACAGCACGAGCAGAAACGATGAAAAATACGTGGTCAAATAGTGTCGCAGGGCCCCTTCAAACCATCTTCGACAAATGCGTGGTTCACTTGTTTGGCGCAGCTCACTGCGGCTTCCGTTCTTTGCCCACCACCACTTGCTGTCTTTATTTTTCACGTAGTTCACGTAGTTGGCATGCACGCCAACCGAGCGAGATAAGTGAGCGGGATCTAACTTCTAATATCGCTGATCGAGGGGTGAGAAGAAGAGGAGGCAAGTGCTACGAACTAAAGTCAATAACTTCCCGTGCTTCGGCTAATTTAAAATTCACAAAATAAGTAATAAGAAAACACATATAAACAAAAGAGAAGTTCTTTACAGGGGTGTAATTTTTTTTTCATTAGTACAAACGTGTGAAAGCCAATAACATTCAGATCAACCTCACTCTGTTCAACCGGATCTTAAGATGCCCGGCAGCCGCTACGAGCGTGCATGTTCCTTGAAACCAAAACCAGGGCTGAATTTCCGGGGCCTGCTACGGTCGACGTTACAAGATTAGGTAGTCTAGTAACCAAGTCTAGTAACGTTGGCTACGGTGAGGCCATATATGACCAGATGCGATTCTTGATCGGTCACACACCAACGCAGGCAGAGTTTCGTACGCCCTATGCAGTCTTGTACGTGTGGAACTGTCAGAGAACAAAATTCAGTGGAATAAATAAAATTGTCGCACCGCCATCTTGCGGGTGCATTGTCTCTATAAATTAGTGTGTCTGTTCGCATCACAGTGTGTGCTTGTCCTTGGTGCTGAAATGCTACGTGCGTAAAGTTCGATAACCATTTGTCGGTGGGATATTACACAATATTTTTTATTAACTATTCCATCCAGTTCTTCGACAGCGTTTGTATTCGACGCAAAAAGGTGTTTTGAAACGTGAGAAGTGCTGACTCTCTGTTATCGTAGTGCGTGGTCTTGATAAAGCGCGACCTACTTATGCTTAAAAGAAAGAAAGAAAGAAAGAAAAAGTGTGTTAGCAGTTCATTCCCACCAATTTTCATGAGTGAGCCAATCATCTGATTTGTCGGCATATTTTCGGAAGGATCAGCGATTCCATACTGTCAACATAACACGTAATCACAGATAGCGCGCACCATCAGTCTGATTATTTATATTTTGAAGTAGCACAAAACCTTTCAGTGAAACTCGGATTTCCTATGTGTGAAGACAGCAGCATCGACTCAAAGGATTTCCTAGTTATTCGAACCAGACTTCAATAGAAGAGCCATGGGCGGTCTGTGCTCGTGCTGCAAGCCTTCACAGTTGGCTGTCGACGAGCAGTCAGTGCTCACATCTCATTCACACGCCACAGCCACCCAGTCGGACTACCGATCTATTGCGTCTACCGTAGCACTGCCCAATCAGCCGCCACCAGTGCCAGAAGCGCAGGCCCCATTACCTGTCATGGATCCGTCGCCACGACCCGGAACATCGGGGGCACAGTCCTTGACCTTTAATGAGCAGCTGTCGGCATCCACATCTGACGACGCCTCTGTACGGCAGCGCTCTGCATCTGACGCCGAAGCGCAGGCGCCACTACGAGCCCTGGATTCATCGCCACGACCCGAAACATCGAGGGTGCGGTCGGTGACATTTAGTGAGCACCTGCCGGCATCCACCTCTGACGCCTCTTTACGGCAGCGCTCTGCATCTGATGCTGAAGCGGAGGAGCCACCAGAAGCCCTGGGTGCATCACCACGACCCGAAACATCGAGGGTGCGGTCGGTGACATTTACTGAGCAGCTTCCGGCATCCACTTCTGACGACGTCTCTTTACGGCAGCGCTCTGCATCTGATGCTGAAGCGGAGGAGCCACCAGAAGCCCTTGGTGCATCACCACGACCCGAAACATTGAGGGTGCGGTCGGTGACATTTACTAATGAGCTGCCGGCATCCACTTCTGACGACGTCTCTTTACGGCAGCGCTCTGCATCTGATGCTGAAGCGGAGGAGCCACCAGAAGCCCTGGGTGCATCACAACGACCCGAAACATCGAGGGTGTGGTCGGTGACATTTACTGAGCAGCTTCCGGCATCCACTTCTGACGACGTCTCTTTACGACAGCGCTCTGCATCTGATGCTGAAGCGGAGGAGCCACCAGAAGCCCTCGGTGCATCACCACGACCCGAAACATCGAGGGTGCGGTCGGTGACATTTACTGAGGAGCTGCCGGCATCCATTTCTGACGACGTCTCTTTACGGCAGCGCTCTGCATTTGATGCTGAAGTGGAGGAGCCAGCAGAAGCCCTGGGTTCATCGCCACGACCCGAAACATCGACGGTGCAGTCGGTGACATTTAGTGCGCAGCTGCCGGCATCCACCACTGACGACGTCTTTTTACAGCAGCGCTCTGCATCTGACGCCGAAGCGAACAAGAGCTTGGTGCCCCCGTCTGCTTCAAGCCCCAAGCTCGAAGGCCGCGAGACGAGCGCTTCATCTGAGGTTGGTCCGAGCAGCAGGCACTAAGAGAAGCTCGTCGCGCCTGACATTGTATTCAAGAAATGGTGAGCAGGTCAGTTGGCTTTTCGAACGTTTGCTATGAGCGATGTCACGGACCATCGATTACCGAATGAAAACGTTCAGATTATAAGTGCCTGCATAAGCTCCGCAATATTTTTCTGATATACCGCCTAGTCGTGAGCTGTAAGGTTTGATTGAAAAAAAGTGAGCTGTCATGACTGGATGTCCTTAAAGCGCAAACAGTGTGAAGAAAAAAAAACAGCCAGCACTTTATCGTTTCTTACTGCAGCCACAACATTTGTACACTGTCGTTCTTTACGAAGAAGAACACGCAAAGGTGTGGTCTGCGTTCTGCGGTGGCTGCCTACAGCACCATCAACCGACAAGTGAAGAAAGCATGTTCACTTTTCGCGTCATCTATGGCCAAGCAAGATAACGAGTTATGGCCGGTAGACAAGCGCTGCTAGATTACGTTCCCTGATCGCTTGCCACGTGAGCGATATCGGGTGATATCGTTTGATATGTTTGATATGTGTGGCACGTTTGATATGTTGGCAGTGGACTATGCACTGCAGGCGTGAGTAGAGAGTGCAATGTAGCAGCGCTTGTAAACCGGCCATAGCTAGTTATTATTTTTCTCAGCAACAGATGACGCTGAAAGCGAACGTGTTTCCTTTTGCTGTCGTTTGATGGTACTGTAGGCAGCCGCCGCAGAGCGCAGGCCACGCGTTCGCGTGTTCCCTTTCATAAAGGACGACATTGTACATGCCCACTTTGATCGGAACAGGGTCTTCTGTTCTACTTCAGTTGCTACTTCTAGCTCAAGCAAATGCACTGTTGTCTCAACGCTCTTTCATTTTCAGGTTGTGTCCCTGCTCCTCAATCAGCCATGATGGCGCAAGTATCCTCCCCTTGCATGTTCAATCTTCAATATGCGGGAGCAGCTGCTTTATTAATTGTCCACCTGCTGTTTTACTTTTATGTATAGTACATATGAAAACTCAAGTGCGCATGTTTCCATTTGCTTCTGCTACCCTTAATTGTGAAATAAAGCTTTAATTTTATCCTTCACTGCCTTCCAGTTTTCTACATCTTGATTCGGTGGTAAACACAATGCGTGTCTATACTTCCGCAGCGTTCTCGTACTTCATGAATTGGCTGCGCAAGCTCGAATGCGCGCCACTGCGTTTATATCACTTCATGCATGTGGCAGGCATTCGGCTGGTTTGTATACTAAAACGTAGCCAGTTGAGTGCAAATGGACGTTACCTCTCGCTTATCCTCATCTAAAAAATGCCGCCGCTGCATATTTTTGCAACGTAAAGAGCCCCAAAGGGCTATTTGGGAGCCGCCCGCCGGTACTAAAGGAATGTGACTATACGCAGGTGATTGATTGATATGTGAGGTTTAACGTCCCAAAAGCACCATATGATTATGAGAGACGCCGTAGTGGAGGGCTCCGGAAATTTCGACCACCTGGGGTTCTTTACCGTGCACCCAAATCTGAGCACACGGGCTTACAGCATTTCCGCCTCCATCGGAAATGCAGCCGCCGCAGCCGGGATTTGAGCCCGCGACCTGCGGGTTAGCAGCCGAGTACCTTAGCCACTAGACCACCGCTGCGGGGCGACTCTACGCAGGTGTCTCAGGTAACTTTAGCCAGAGTTTAAAAATATGGTGACACACGCGATTACGACGCGATCAAATCCACGTTGCTCACCGTTGCCTGAAGTTAGTCAGACTATTTTTTGTGTTCTAAAATATTGTTTAAATAAATCTGTTTAATTAACGAACTGTTGAAGGAACGAAAATGAATAAAAACTTTTAATGAGAAAGTTGTAGACCGGTTCGCAAAACATCCGATTAGACAGTTTTGAATTTTATATTTGTTAGGTATTAGTTTTTCTGCTAATTACAAATGCCCGCGAAGTAAAAAAAAACCACGTGACGAACCCACTCGTGCGCCAGTGCGCACGATGATTATTTATTCAGAATACTGCCAATCCCGTGTTGGAATTATTACAGGAGTGGTGTCACAATCTACAGTTAAAACAAGCAATACACAGACTAAATATACAAGTTGCAAGCACTTGAAATTTGAAGCGAATATCTCAAACATAGTGCAAAATTCGCCGTAGTGATAGGTAAAGAGCCTTTATACATATAAACATCAGATGAAATGCTGGGGCTAGCAAAAAAAAAAAAACATTTCGCACGCATGCGCAGCGCTCCTCCGTCATTCTGGAAAGCAGGCACGCGTATACTGCTGCATTGTGAGCTGCTACAAAAGTTTAAACTTGACGAAGACCTGAAAACTGCCCGTAAATTTCTGTCGTTTCCAGTGCAAGCAGTGCGAGAAGCAAAGGTGTCAAGAATGGATTATGGCAGTTCGCCGATACTCCGTGCTCTCGTTACTTCGACATTTTTTCTGTCGTGCACAGTGCTACAAACTATTAACTGAAAGAAACACGATGGCCTGGCTCATATTAAAGGAAAGCGTGTTTGTAAACTAAAACTACAGCAAATAGACAACCGATGTACGTTTCGCATTGGGCTCTGACTTTCCGAGACTACTATTGGTAGTGCGAAAGCGGTGGAGCTTGCTAGCCTAATGCACTTAAAATACCGTACTGTGAGCCCTGCAAGTGTTTTGGTCAGCTGATGGCTGTGGACTTCTCGTCGCCGCTCAGTGTAAACGGATTTTTGCTGCGGGTTCGCGCTGAGCGTTTATACGCACAGGTCTTGCAAGCAACACCCACTGATAAGTTGGAATGATGAGGTGTTGTGAGGCTAGGGTTGAAGTCACGAGCTCGATTCCCGTATTCGCCAGTTGCGTTTCCACTGGAGCGAAACGCAGTAGAAGTGCGCTCTGATTTTGGTGCAAGAATGATACAGGGCGTGTCGTTGTTTCATATTTCAAGCGTACGGTGGTACGGCGCTCAATGTAAACAGAAGTGACGCTTGGTGTGCGTGCACTCTCTGTCCGTTGTCGTCGCACCGTATATATATATACTTAGATTTCGGTGCACGTTAAAAAAAAAGACCTCAGGTGGCCGGAATCAATCTGGAGTCTCAATCCACCGCGTGCCTCCTGATGATATTATCGGTTTGCCGCGTAAAATAGTATGCTCTTGCATGTGCCCAAGCCGCGCACGATACAGCTGCCGCAACAAAAACGAGTAGAGAAACAACAAAGCAGATGTAAAAATTTCGATGGTTTGGCGGAATTAGACGCGGTTATCAGGGGCAAATCTCGCCGTAACTGAAAATATTCCCTATCTTAGTGGTTATTGTGTGATATGACGACGACCAAGCGAGCTGTAAAACAATCTAATCATCATTCGAATCAGTGAACACGTTGCGTGATCAGGCGTGGATGTTATCCGAAATGAAATATGCGCTGCAAAAAACATGCATGGTCGAAGTGGACATAAAATACTTTTTTATGGTGCGCATTATTATACTTTCAAAGGAGCTGCAAAAAGCCAAGAGTGTCATTGAACTTACGACATGACCTTATTAATATCCGATGAAAACCTAGACAAAAGTGAAACTCTTTTGAAACTGAACTCACCGTATTAAAATGGTGCTAGGGACTGGACAGGGCAGACGTAAGTTCAGTCTCTTCACAGTGACCTCCTACTTAATTGAAAGCCGCGTGACAAACTTGACATTCAAGCAATAGAAATCCGAACGCTATATACGAATGCACGCGAAATCGTGGTGGCAGTTTGCTGACACCTCCGAGAAGACGCGATTGCCCCAGCAAATGCGCGTTTTTTGGTAACATACATATAGAATTCACGCCGTGACATCACTTTTAATGTCATAGAAAGGTAGCTGTCAACGATCAACATTAACATAGCACTCGCTCAAAGACATCGTGTTTGACTTGCTTGATCCCGCAAAGGTTGTCAATGAATCGCTCTCGGTTCTGATAAGACTCTCACCGTGAAAACGTTTTTATAATCTTTTTAAACCTTCGGAGCAAGCCACAGGTGACGCTGCACGTGGAGGGCGACCAGATAACAGCGCGTGCAGAGCGCGTGAACGTGCTGAGATAGCGCAGGCAGAAGGCGGGAGCGGGGTACCGAGTGACCGGCTTTTGCTTGATTGATATGTGGGGTTCAACGTCCCAAAACCAACATATGATTATGAGAGACGCCGTAGTGGAGGGCTCCGCAAATTTAGACCACCTGGGGTTCTTTAACGTGCACCCAAATTTGAGAACATGGGCCTACAACATTTTCGCCTCCATCGAAAATGCAGCCGCCACAGCCGGGATTTGATCCCGCGACCTGCGGGTCAGCAGCCGAGTACCTGCACTAGACCACCGCGGCGGGGCGACTGGCTTTTGCTAGAAAGGTGGTGAAACGAATGTGGCGCAGCGCCCGCTGGCCGAGGTTGAAAGCGTTGGTTTTGCGTCGTACTCTATTGTTTGTTCACAGTGTTCAAGTGCATATTCGCTGCTTCAAATACTATGGACATTAGCTGTCCGGACAGAACAGAAATGCGCCAGCAGACATCAACTCTTGAGCATCCATGATAAATTGTGCTTTATCTGAAACGTCAATAGCTATTGTACACGCTCTAATATGCCACTATACAATGAAACATTCAAATACTTGACATATTAAAGAGACAGGGCGTGCAAACACGTACACAGCAGAGAAGACACCGCGAACGCTGACCAACAGAAAAAGGCGTGCAGCTGCGGCTATGAGGTGAACAACAACAACAAAGGAAAACTTATCAGCGCAAGTTTGTCTGGCACACGTGAGGGTCTAAGTGAGAGAAAACTGTTCGGGTGCTTCATTTACTTT
This sequence comes from Rhipicephalus annulatus, assembly GCA_013436015.1. Lineage (NCBI taxonomy): Eukaryota > Metazoa > Arthropoda > Arachnida > Ixodida > Ixodidae > Rhipicephalus > Rhipicephalus annulatus. The sequence goes on along the minus strand of WOVY01010692.1, from coordinate 134,660 downwards.
TTTCTTTTATTTTTGCAAGATGATGGATGGTTCAAGAGTCCGAAATCTTATGAAGAAACAAGTATCGAAAAAAGTTCTTGTAGGACTTGTACTTTCTCATCAGAGCAGTATTATTCTGGAAGCGCTGCGCAAGTTTTTCCGCGAGATGCAACTACAGAAGTTCTTGTAAATATTTTTTGGGCAAAGATTTTTTTCATCATCAACATCCTCATTATCATCATCATCATCAAGAAGCATTCGTAGTGTCCAGCTCTTGTCCTGTCGTTTGCCCTTGTTTAAATATTATCAGTGCCTTCTCTCTCCTCTTTTCTCTGCCCCTTTCCTAACGCTGAGTAGCAGTTCACACAAGTGATTAGGCCGATCTCTCGACTTTACTGATGCAATAAACCTTTCCCTCGTGTCCCAAAATCACGATATGGTTATGAAGGAAGCCGCAGTGGAGAGCTTCGGATATTTCGATCACTTCAAAGCGCGCACCAAAAACTAAACACTAGCCGCTAGCTTTTCGCCTCCATCGAAGTTCTTGGTTTTGGGACGTTAAACCCCACATATCAATCAATCCATCGAAGTTCGGCGGCTGTGGCTGAGATTCGACCCAGCGACCATCGGGTCAGCAATCTAGTTCCAAAACTACCAGATCACCGCGGTGGGTTTCAAGTGGGTGTGATGGTAATTGCATCGGTCACTCAATATTGAAAGGAGATGCATGCGCAAGGCCTCGTCCTGTTGGCAGGCATAACACTCACACGGTCAAAGAAAGAATGTGTGTGGCTCCATGGGAACGCAATGGCAGATCCCGCAGATAGTTAAATGTCTTCACTTCTACATACAAGCCATCAAACATCCAAAACAAAGAAATAATTTTGGCGTTTTTTTACCCTGTGTCTAGTAAGTCCGGCCCATTCAATAAATAAGAAGTAGCCGGTGCTTGCGCGCCAACCTCTCTTTATAACATTTTGATATTAATAATAATAATAAAACAAGACCGGGTGAAGCACTGCTTCCGTATATCCCCATTTTAGCCCTGTACGATCATCAGTCAAGGGCATACTGACTAACACACTTCATTACATTCAAACCACCAAATCAGTCTCAATTGCTGATGTCCCAAAAGTCTCCTTCAAAACGCAGAAGAATGAATTTGCAGGCCTGTACATAGAACATTCACGAATTCAAACGCGAATATAAAATGTTTAGTTAACGACTAGTATGCGGCATTGATTGAGATGCATGTCATGTCTTGAAGAATCAGGTCTCTAGAGGTAATGTTGTCTCTATCATGGGCGTCGGCATGACCCTGTCATCGGGGTAGAAACCCATGTCGCATCGCGGATGTGAGAAGGGGATGGTGCTGGTGTAGCTTGGGCTGTGACAAGTGCCCTTTTTGCAGCTCCCTGCTGATGCTCATGAGCCCTGCGTGTCGTTCGGAGCGAAATTACGCTGATATGACTCAACCAGAAGACAGTGCAAATGAAAGTATGGGCGTTACTTAGCCCTAAATTTTCCCGTTTACACCTGTGAGTATACATGTATAACGCAGGCCTTAACGTGAAGCAGATGAACTTTTTGTATTGGAAAGAAGGCGCTGATCCATATAATGATCAAAATGATGAACGAGTAACTTGAAACGCGAAATCTTTGCACGCTATGTTCGCCATAACCTAACGGCTAGTTTTTGCAGGTCATTATGTGACGTGCAAGAAGGTATCAGAAGAAAAGACAACTTCTTACAGCAACCGATGTTCGAGTCAACACATTTGCTCGATGGCACCCACAGGTTTGACGAGCCCGTGTCGAAGAGTACTTTGAATGATTGCGGTGGTGTGCCCAAGGTTACCACGCCGACGTACCGCATCTGTTGTAAAAGAGGGGTGAAGGTTAATTTGTGCTATTCCTATATATCCTTACGCACGTTTCTAGAAAGGACAGATAACTTCATGTACGTAGCAATAATCTTCGCATTATCAACGGCCTTGAACTTTTCTCACAGACTAGTGTGAATTCGCGAGATGCCTTCTGTGCACTTCTACATTGTACGAGAACGCGGGAAGAGCAATTTTATACGTTGTTCTTAGGTGTCTGGTAAACACAACATAACGCCACGTCACGTTTAATATACGTCACGCTCGTGCTAGCATATAAAAAACGTCTGCGGACACCGCTTAGATCTATACTTTTTCAACGAATGGATGAAGTAAGCTGATGAATAAAAAAATGGTTTAATTAATTCTCATCTATATGCCAGATTAAGATAGGAAAAAGATGAATGTATAATAGCCGGTGAATTATATCAGAAACGCTGTGTAGCATGTCTAGATCAACGTGCTGTTATAGGAATCCCTTTGATGCGAGTTCATGATTTTTTAAACAGCCTTGTTATTTCACCATACGCTACCTGACATTAGCAGTGCACAAGTCATATTTGCGTCGGTGATAGGTTGGAGACTTTGCGCGATAGCAAATTCAAATTCACGTGTTCTCCAGAATGTCATGCATATCTATGTCCACAATGTTTCCTTATAACGAAACATCAGATCTGCATTGATACGCAAATTTAATTGTGTGTGATGGTACTTGCCGAATATTTTTTTTCCCTGATGGCTGTTTCACTTGGTCGAGAAAACACCACAAGCTCCATATTGTCACAAAAAAGTGCACTTTTTTCTCTTTTCTCTCTCTCTCTCTCTTTACTTTCGTGGATACATATGTCCATTCTAGGTAAGCTTCATTTTTCTATTAGGAAAATCAGGTCCATATAGTTTAACTGTACAGTGAGCCACGCATTGAACGCACACAAACTAGCTAAAGTTTCCATTTTTATGATTCATGCGTCGTGTAAGGAAATGAAAACCAATGCGAATTATTACGTGGCACAAACTTACGCAACTTAGCAAAACGCAGTTTTTCGTGTACACACCACGTGTTTTATAAAGTTTGAAAAAATTAACGGGGCATAACGAAACTTTGCAGAAATGGTAGTATATCTTTGTGTACGTGTAACGCCAGGCACCTTTTTTCTAGCAGAACGCAAAGAAATCACAGCTTTGCTACAAAGGCAAATCAATGAATGCGATAGCAATAAATTGGATGACCACACACAGAATGGCAAGCAGATCGAAACGTGCCCCACGTTTCTCACGCAGAAATGACGCGCGAAACGTACTCACAGGTACATATAAACACGAATAAGTATCTCAGTTGTTACTTCGCTGTGTCTCAAAACCACGCCCTTTTCGCAAACGGAGACTGTGCAACGATTGCAGTGACCTTTGTGCGCCCGGTAACTAAAGCAAAATCGTTACGGTGAAAGTCCAAGGCCAGCCAAGACGTACGATTGTCCCCACCGCGAGATAAGCGCGTGCGTTAGCGTCCACCCTGCTCCCTTTCCGCGGGGCAAAGTACGCGTGGGAGGTGGGAGATGACAGTGCGCGCCACCGCCTCATGACGATGTGGCGAGGCACGCTCATTGCGCTAGCTTGCTGGTAATGCTGTAAACATGATACTTCCCCGCGGGGTGTTCGTCAGCAGCGGGAAGTGGTAGGTATAAATATCTTGCCGTTTGAATCGTGAAGGAGGTGCTCCTCTGTGACCCAGTGGTTAATGCCTCGCACTCATGGTTCAGAGGTCTGAAGTTCGACTCCGTGCGCCACAGTCTTTTTCTGTTTTTTTCCTTCCTTGCGTTTACACACACACACACACACACACACACACACACACACACACACACACACACACACACATATATATAGATATATAGATATATATATATATATATATATATATATATATATATATATATATATATATATATATATATATATATATATATATATATATATATATATATATATATTGTTACGAGTGACTGTGTTTATTTACAGATGAGGTGAAAAGGCGTTGTGAAATAGCAGCGTACTTCTGAGACAGACCAAGAACGCTTCCACCCAACCACACAGTCCAGGCGCCGCTCCACTACTCTTCTTCTTCTTCCGCGCCCCGTAGGCTCGCGCATCTTCGTTTCATTTCCACCGGCGGCAGACGAAGCTCGCCGAGCGAGTTAAATAGGCCTATGATGGTACTGTTTGAGGCGGGCTACGTGAACAACTTGCGTAGTGCGCGAACGCCGGTTATTGGCTGTGACTCGGGCGACAACGTAATTCACGTCACTGAGACGAGTGACTATCACGAATGGGCCGGAATAGTTTGCTAGAAACTTCCGGTACAATCCTTTTCTACGAACAGGAGTCCACAACCACACGTAGTCACCAGGAGAAAACTCTACGGGGATATGCTTGGCATCGTAGCGACTCTTACTGTGTTCTTGCGAAGACAATGTTCGAAGGCGTGCTAGTTGACGTGCTTCTTCAGCGCGACACAACGTCTGAGCGATGGACAGATCTTCCTGATGCGAGAAAGGTAATAGAGTGTCCAAAAAACTCTGTGGATTTCGTGCGTAAAGCAGAAAGAAGGGTGAATGTCCAGTCACTTCATGCTTGGCGGTGTTGTACGCGTAAGTAACAAACGGTAAGACGGCGTCCCAGTTCCTGTGGTCAGCATCAACGTACATCGATAACATATTCGTGAGAGTTCGATTTGTTCTCTCAGTGAGACCGTTAGTTTGCGGATGGTAAGGGGTGGAGTGGCGATAAGAGGAGCCACAGAGGCGCAAAAGTTCTTCAACCACATCGGCCATAAATTGTCGTCCACGGTCACTGATGACAACCCGTGGAGCACCGTGACGCAGTATGACCCGTTGTAACAGAAAAGAAGAAACAGCGGCTGCTGTGGCCGATGTCAGTGCGTCCGTTTCCGTATAACGCGTTAAATAATCCACGCACACTATAACATATCGGTGGCCCGATGGGGTCTTAGGAAGCGGTCCGAGCAAGTCAATGCCAACTTTTTCAAAAGGGGATGTCAGTGGAGGGATGGGTTGCAAATAACCCGCCGGGGCAGTGGTGGATGGCTTGTGGCGCTGACATATAGCGCAGCTGGTGACGTACTGTTTTGTGGTCTTCCACATTTTCGGCCAGTAGAACCTCTCATGAAGTCGATGCAGCGTACGTGTGAAACCGAGATGACCGGATGTTATGTCATCGTGCGCAGAACGAAGGACGACCTGGCGCAGGCTTTCCGGCACCACTAGAAGCAACGGGAGGCCATCGGTTGAATAGTTTCTTTTATACAGCAAGCCATTTGAAATTTTAAAGTGCTTGTCGACGGAGTTATGTGCAGCTTCGAGCAAAGGTTTCAGAGTAGGGTCGCGCTGCTGCTCACGTTTGAAGCTGCTGGTATCTGGGAAGTCGGACGAGACAGAAACTAAATAGTCATCAATGTCATTGTCGTCAGCATTGGTGTGTACTGAAGGAAGGCGGGATAAGCAGTCGGCATCTGTGTGACATCGTCCGCTCTTATAGGTAACAGAAAAGCTGTACTCTTGGAGGCGCAACGCCCAACAAGCCAGCCGGCCAGACGGGTCACGAAGTCCCACAAGCCAGCATAGTGAGTGGTGATCGGTCACTATTGTGAACTCGCGGCCATGTAGATACGGTCGGAACTTCTCAATGGCGAAGACGACTGCTAAGCACTCAAGCTCGGTGACGGTGTAGTTCGTCTCTGCTCTGGTCAGTGTCCGACTGGCATATGCTACGACGTGCTGGCGACTGTTGCAGAGTTGGACCAGCACAGCACCAACACCTAGCCCACTAGCATCAGTATGAAGTTCAGTCAAAGCATCAGGATCAAAATGCTTTAGGATGGGTCCTGAAGTCAATAAAAACTTCAGCTGTTGAAATGCAGCCTCACATTTATCATCCCACAAGTACGGTGTGTCTTTATGAAGAAGGGACGTCAGTGGGGAGGCAAGTTGTGCGAAGTTCTTGATAAATCGGCGGAAATATGAGCACAGACCCAGAAAACTTCGCAGGTCCTTCACTGTTCGTGGTGGTTCAAAGTTGCGAACCACTGCGGTCTTCTGTGGGTCTGGTCGCACGCCTTCTTTATCCACGAGAAAGCCTAATACGAGGGCTTGACGTTCTCCAAAATGACACTTCTTTGAGTTTAGAACAAGGCCAGCTTCGCGTAAGCATTCAAACACAAGCGACAAGCGGCGGTTATGCTCTTGGAAAGTCTTGCCGTAGATAATCACGTCATCTAAATAGCACATGCAAATTTCCCATTTTAGTCCACGGAGTACTGTATCCATAAATCTCTCGAATGTCGCTGGAGCATTGCACAAACCAAAGGGCATAACGTTGAACTCAAAGAGACCGTCTGGTGTTACGAAGGCCGTCTTCTCTTTGTCTGAGGGATGCATAGGAATTCGCCAATACCCAGAACGCAAGTCAACAGAAGAAAAATAGGAGGCAGAATGCAAGCAGTCCACGGCGTCATCTATACGTGGCAAAGGGTAGACGTCTTTTTTTGTGATGGCATTTAGGCGACGATAGTCTACGCAGAATCTCCATGAATTATCCTTTTTCCTCACTAGAATGACAGGAGCTGCCCATGGACTACACGATTCTTGTATGATGCCCTTCTTTAGCATGTCTTCAACTTGCTCAGCGATGACTTTCCTTTCGGAAGGCGAGACACGATAGGGCTTCTGGCGTATTGGTGGTGCTTGGCCTGTATAGATGCGGTGTTGCGTACGTGAAGACGGTGGCGTAACGGTAGATGTGTCGTCTTGGGCAAAGTCAAAGACTGAGGCGTAGCGTGTGATCACCTCCTGCAGCAGCGACCGTTCAGTTGATGGAAGTGACTTGTTAATCATACGGTCAATGCTGGCAGAATAGTCGTGGTACGAGTTGGCGTGGGGTTTCTTTACATCCACCGACAGTTGGAGTCACCGTATGGTAAGAGTACTTTGCTCTTGAAAGCTTGCCAATTTAAGTCCTGCAGGCAGATATATGGGCTGCGCGGAAACGTTCACAGTCCACAAATCGGCACAACCATCGACGATGAGCACGAGGCAACGAGGCACAATAACGTTTTTCTTAAGGGCGTTACTGAAGTTCGGCTCGGCTAAACCATAGTAAGAACCCGCACAAGAACGCGAAGAGTTAACACGCACAAACATTGCGGTATGTGGTGCCAAGCAGACGTCTTCAGACACGGAAAACACTTCCAAGCAGTCATCAACGGTATCTTTTGTCAATGGAGGCGGCAACACGGGACGAAAAATAATCCCACCACTACTACAATCTAGAGTTGCACCACATTCCCGCAAAAAATATATACCTAGAATGACGTCATGGGTCGCTCGTGCAAGCACCGTTAGTTCAGCTCGAAACGTTTGATGTCCTATAGAAAGTAAAACAGAACAAACTCCAACCGGGCTCAATGTTTCTCCCCCTACGCCGCGGAACGTAGCACTCCGATTCCAAGCAAACATTACTTTCGTCCCTAGGCGATTTTTAAAAGACATGCTCATTATGGAAACGGCAGCACCGGTATCAACTAGTGCAACAGTACTCACATTGTCTACAAAAACACTCACTTTGTTCTCAACCATTACAACACAAGGGGGTCTTGCGGAAGATGATTTTGCGGCCTTGCCCCCATTGGTCGCACCAGTTAGTTTCCCAGTGGTGGTGGCGTTCCCGAGCGGCGACGCGGTGACAGGGATCGCTGTTGGCGTGCGGGTGGTGGGGTAACGCTGCGGTCGGAGCAAGGCGAATCAGCACGTGCTGCGTATTGCTGTTGGAAAGAGCCCTGAAATGGTCGAGACTCGCCAGCAAGTACATAGGGCGTGTACACGTTGAATCGTGGAGCTCGCTGCTGGCGACGGTAGCATTACCTAGCGATGTGTCCAGGTAGCCCGCAGTTGTAGCAAGTACGGGTGTTGCGCCTAGTCGTGCCCGGCGAAGTAAACCTCGTCGGTTGATAAAAACCGGACGATGGTGGTCGAGGAGTAAATCGCTGTGACGCAGCTTGCCTGCGTTCCTGGTTTCCGAGTGGTCGTTCACTTCTCCGTTCGAACCGATCGGTGTAATTCGGGCGAGGCTCAAAGTAGCTCTGTCGCATCCGAGGTACCAGTGGTTCACGGGGCCGTTGTTCGAATGCACACTGATGGCAGACACCAGCGGTGTCCACAGCTTGCAGTTGAGCAAGTTCTTCTTTAACCACACGTCTTATAAGAGAAGAGATCTCGTCCTGCGATTGAAGGTTGACACTTGCAATCGTCGGCACGTTGTCAAGACGTCCAAACTTTGGTAGGACTCTCCTCCTCTTTAGGTTTTCAAACGCTCGGCAGTGTCTCCTTAGGTCGGAAGGTGTGTGTAAGTCTTCCTTAGTGATAAGGAAATTGTACACGTCTTCCGCGATTCCCTTGAGCAGATGACCTACCTTATCTTCGTCACACATGGTCGCACTCACGATTCCGCAAAGCTTCAAGACGGCCTCGATGTAGGTGGTGCATGTTTCGCCAGGTAACTGAGCTCTGCGTGAAAGCGTTTGCTCTGCCTGCTTGACCTTCGCTGTTGAGTCACCAAAACACCTCTTCAGCTCGTCCACGAAATTGTCCCATGTGGTCAATGTACTCTCATGGTTGTCGAACCAAAGAGACGCGGTGCCGACGAGAAAAAACACCACGTTCTAGAGCTGCTTAGTAGTGCTCCAGCGGTTGCTGCGACTCACTCTTTGGTAGTGCTTGAGCCAATCGTCAACATCGGCATCCGGCTGCCCCGAAAAGGTCCTCGGCTGACGTTCCGGCATGCCGCAGCGATCTTGTCCTGGCGGGTGAACGTGTTGCTCATCAGCAACGAGGTTGTTATGGCCCGCTCCCGCGTCCTCCATGTCTGGTAGCTGTGGTGGCAAGCCTGCCAAGCGTCTGCTCCGTCGCAAAATCGGTAGAGCTGGGTCGTCCAGATCGATGTACCCGGCACCTTCCACCAAACAGTTACGAGTGACTGTGTTTATTTACAGATGAGGTGAAAAGGCGTTGTGAAATAGCAGCGTACTTCTGAGACAGACCAAGAACGCTTCCACCCAACCACACAGTCCAGGCGCCGCTCCACTACTCTTCTTCTTCTTCCGCGCCCCGTAGGCTCGCGCATCTTCGTTTCAATATATATATATATATATATATATATATATATATATATATATATATATATATATATATAGATTCGTATATATATACGGTGAGTGACGCCGGCGGCAACATCCAGCCGAGAGTGTCTGTTGAACTGCTATCGCAGTAAGAAGAAAATGTTGAGAAAAAGACAGAATTTAAGCTGCATATGTTTGCCTAAGACTCACATACTCCAAGTCGCTAGGTTACCGTTGTACGCGTATGTATGGTGAAACAACGAGTTGAGATTTCAAGGGAGATGGTTGCTTTTATCCACTGCCCAGTCCTTTTTTTTTCGTACCGACTACACGCTTCTGCGCGCGCAGCCCTTCTCAGGGCTGCAGATGTGACCCCCCGTCCTCAGATACCGGCCCAACGAGGGAACAACATTCCTGGAATGGATGCAGAAGATTGCATCTATAAGCAATCGAAAGCCAAGGACACGGAAACTCAGGTCCTTGAAGTTGACAAAGTCGCACTGACAAGCTCAGCAAGAGCCACTGGCTATCGCTGAACAGCAAAGCTTGGCCGCAGGCGCGCAAAGAAAATAGCGTACCGGGCACTGCTCAAACGACAACATCGGAGATGGAAGCTTCGCTCGCCTCCTGTTCCTCCTGGAAACACCGCACGCCACCCTCGTCGCCTCCTGACACTTCGGACGCGACGTGGGCGGCAACTGGAGCGCCTGCGTTCGGTTTTCTTACCTCCCCTCTTCCCCCCAACCTGGCCACCGTCAAATCCTTGGTGCCCAAAACACAGTTTCAGGCCTCTTATGCAACAGTGGAAAAAACGGCAGCACTATCCGCTTTCGACCAGTAAGGAAAGAAATGCAACTTTCTTGCTGTGTCAAGTGATGCCATCGTGGCATTCCTCGCTGGAATCCCGACTACTCGGCGCGTCCATGTGAACTTCAACGCAACATCATTGCCGTGGACATCGGTCCCTCATAAGACCCTTCACACTCTTACAAGTGCACAGAAGTTTCGACATCGACGTGAAGTCAAAACTTCTCGTCACTAACTCCTGCGCGGGCATCATCTATGGTGTTGACGCGAACATTCGCCCCGACGAAATCGCGGCCAACCTGGTATCAGCCGTGCCTGCCGTGTTCTGCGCCCGTCAAGGCCGGTGTCTCACATTGACCTTCGAGGGCACTACATACAACCGGAGGTGTCAATATTCAAGCTTCATAGGCCTGTCCGTGCTCGTCTCTTACGGCCCCTTCGATGTGCCCACTGCGGTCGATAGGGCCACGCCACTGTTATACGTGCTCGCGTGACGAGCGCTGCATCCGTTGTGGCGGCAGCCATCCCGAGGTCCCGTGGACAACAGAACACCCATTCTTCCTCACCTGCAAGGGCAACCATGCAGCGAACGAACCACACTACCCGTCCTGGCAGGTTCAGCGCAAGGCCGCCATCACACTCGCCTCTTCGGATATGGCTCTGTGACGCGCCGCCGAACGCTGGAGCACACCAGGACGACTGTAAACAACACCGACAAGCTGGACAGTGCGGCGGTCTAGAAGGGCTGCTTGTTCCGCGACACTCTCTCCGGTAGCGGCCGAACGACATCGGCGACAAGCGCACACCTTCCCTCGAGTACGCCGGCTCATCCAACAATATCGACCACCACCCCGCCCGCTTTTACGCTCATACGAGCGCGCCGACTGTCACCACCGAACCAAACGATGCGGTGTTGACCGCACTCGCTGCGGCCTTACGTGCTGTGTTGGTGTTTCTGCCGACTGACTCTGCGGTTCACGTATTATGTGCCACAGCTCTTCCCACACATGACGCCATTGCACCAGGGATACTGCCGGCCAGCAATGCATAAGTACATATCGAGTCCAACAGGATTCACTTCCCTGAGTGCTACATTTTAGCGGCGAAGCTCCTTTTAGTTTAACCTCGTCCTGCGTGTTGTGTAATCGAGAGAAGAGATGAGAAAAAAAAGGAAGGCAGTATCTTTCGAACAGTAAACAGTATAATGGACGGCGCTGTCTCTTAGTAGTACATGCGAACTGCGGTTGAGTGAGGATATTCTAGATGGCGCTGTATGGCTACTCTTCGATTGCCTGCTGCGCGGGTTGTGCCTGGGTGCGCGAGGAAGGAGTACTTCCTCCAGTCTACTGGATAGCCAGCCACTGTACGTGGCGGATTGTTGGTGGGACATGCACAAAGCAGAACGGCGGGCGCGTTGAAGACGCTTGCACTCAGCATCTTTGGCTCGCGTCTCGTCGGTGTTACCAGCGCGCCGGCTGCATTCTCGAACGCGGTTAGACGCATGCACGGACCGATGAACACACGGACGTATAGACAGACAGACAGACAGACAGACAGACAGACGGACGGACGGACGGACGGACGGACGGACAGACAGACAGACAGACAGACAGACAGACGGACGGACGGACGGACGGACGGACAGACGGACAGACGGACAGACGGACAGACAGACAGACAGACAGACTGGCGGACTCATGGACAAACGGACGGACGCGCGAACGGGCGCATGGATGGACGCATGGATGGACGCACGGACGGACCGACAGAAGCACGGATGGACGTGCGGACGCTTTGCCCCGCTCATAATCTTTCACCCCTTGGATATGCTGTGATTTTTTTGTGTTTGAGCTACGCGCCCCGGCGAGTGCATCGTGCCCTCAAGCTTTATGCGTCCTCTGGCCCTTTCATGCTTTTTCTTCGGTGAATATCTTCCCCGGCCTCCTCGGTAGCTTTACCAGTCGACTGAGCATGGCAGTGGTTTCGGCGCGCGCTGAGGGAGGTGGATCGAATGAGCCCTATTTTCCTTATTTTTTCTGTGCTATCTTTTATTTCCAAGGGGAATAAAAGATACTCCATTTCTGTGCCACGTGTTGAGGTGTCCTCTAAGGAGAGACAGTTACGGGCTGCACTTTTCTCTTCTTTTCCTTATCAAAGCCACGTGTGTGTGTGTGTGTGTGTGTGTGTGTGTGTGTGTGTGTGTGTGTGTGTGTGTGTGTGTGTGTGTGTGTGTGTGTGTGTGTGTGTGTGTGTGTGTAACGGCGAAAGTTCGTTCATCACACTGACATAGAGTGTCTAGGTTCTTTCGAGCCAATATAAGAAAATGAGCGAAAGTAACAGAACCGATTCAGAAATTGAGATATGGCAAACAAAAACTATAATTACAAATCCTCATTGGTGCATGAAAAGGAGCAAAACTTACTCAATGTTAGTATAGCCTACAAGCGGTATAAGCTCTATATAGAGGAGCTGATTGAGGCCGTGTCACGGTCGGAAGGGATATCGTTGCACGCATAAGTATGACTGCCCAAAGCTCCGATAACATCAATACTGATCAATTCAAGGCTTGGGTCGTGACGCAACTCTTTATCTTCGCATTGTAGCGCGTAGTGTTCCGTGGCCTTGATACTTACGGCTTCGTCGCAGCTGAGAGGTTCCGGCACAGGCGACCTTCCCAAGTAAGTATTGTTGTGGCCAACGTAAACCAGAGGAATTCTGCAAATACCAGGTGCTCTTAAAGAAGCAAAGAAAGCCTACAGGCACCCGCATTTAAACATGCACCGAATTACTTAAGGAAAACTTTAATCTAGCAAGACAGAACGTTCTATAATTAAATCAGGACCGTGACAGAATACCAATCCACACTATATGGACTACTTAGGGATGGGAGTGCGTATCTGGAAAATGCTGTCATTTTGAGAATTTGTGCCCAAATGTATGGCTCGGAGCTCACCGGGGAAAATTCGTAAATTGTATAGCACACTCAAAAAATTCAGTCGTTAATTAGGTAAGTAACATATATTACAAGACGCTAATCTCCATTTCAGTTTCTTCATTTCAGAAGATATCCATTTCCATTTCTCATGCCACAGTGCTATGACGTTGCCCTAGGTTTGCCTCTGAGAGGCGAAAACTTTGACGCGTTGCGACAATTGGAAGATCGGCCACTCTCCGTGCGGATGCTGCTGGAGCACCTTCCTTTGTTTTAGGTCGGCTCACAAGGCAGTCAAAGACCTCTTACGCTTTCTGAGAACTACGGGTTTTGACTTTTTTATAGGGCCCCCACTGCATTCACGTGAGCCCATTTACTGACAATTGTCTCGTCTTTTCCATTCTCTCTCTCTCTCTCTCTCATTTTTATACTCCCCTTTCCCATTCCCCCAGCCTAAGGTACCCAACCAGACATGTGCCTGGTTAACCCCCCTGTCTCCCTCCTCCTCCTCCTCCTCCTCCTCCTCCTCCTCCTCCTCCTCCTCCTCCTCCTCCTCCTCATCCTCCTCCTTATCCTCCTCCTCCTCCCCTTTCTCCTCCTCCTCCTCCTTTTAACAAATTTTAAGTTTCTACACGAGGTTGGAATATGCAGCATTCAAATAAAAGGTATCTACTGTGCGAATATGTATAAGACTTCACAACCTGTATTCGTATATACGATCCTTTAGAAGAGACGTTTCTACTGCATCGCTCATTTTTCTGCAATTGCTGCTAGCACATGCGACTATATGGAAGTGACAGGTGCCGAAAAATAAATGTGCTTGAACACATTCAAAGAACGGCGTGTACACAACGATAAAATCATGCAAACAAATGGTTGCTCTGCGGATTACTTATAACTGCGTGGTTTACGAGAGTCGCAAAACATTTATGTGGAAGGACTGTCCTTGCACGAGAAATAGGTTCACGAGGTGTTCCGGTTCTTCAGATGGCTTTGTCCTGTGAAACATCTGGAAACTATTAAGAGGTTCTCCTAATTCATCAGAATGTGACAAAGTAGGTTCAAGTGTGACTGACAAAATAGGTTGAAGTTGCTCCCTCTGAGGGAATGCCTATAGGAATTTTTATATTTTCACAGGCCCCGCCGCGGTGGTCTAGTGGCTAAGGTACTCGGCTGCTGACCCGCAGGTCGCGGGTTCGATTCCCGGCTGTGGCGGCTGCATTTCCGATGGAGGTGGAAATGTTTCAGGCCCGTGTACTCAGATTTGGGTGCACGTTAAAGAACCCCAGGTGGTCAAAATTTCCGGAGCCCTCCACTACGGCGTCTCTCATAATCAGAAGTGGTTTTGAGACGTTAAACCCCACAAAATCAATCAATTTATATTTTCACAGAGCGAATAACGTCGAAGATCTAACGTCGCAACGAACTATATACCACATTGGGCGCTGCAGAGTACGATGAAGCCGGTTTAATTGCGAGCAGCATATGAACCGAGACAGAATGTCAGTAAGTGTTGAGTACTTTTGCAGTGCATGCGCTTAGCACTTCGAGCGGCACTGCCTCTCTCGATATTTTCAATGCGAATTGAGAGGAGAGTTCCGCAAGCAGGCTTCCTGCACGCACCCCAGCGGCGCATCTGGTTTCTCCACTCGCCCTTGCAGCCACGTTAAAACTCTTGAAAAATGGCTCGCATTGGTGAGTTACTAATAAAACCAAACACTGGCAACTCTGTGGCTAAATGGCATGCAATAATGGCATCACTACATAAAACGTCCGGAAGGTAATTAAGTGTTTCAACAACCTCGAAACACATCGAGATATGCAGGACTGGTGCAAATGGTCTCACTTGAGTTGCTTAGATGCGTTGGAAAACTTCACCAATAGTACCGCGCATAGCGCGGTGCCCAGGAGTGCTAGCGGCTGCATAGCTTCCGAGTGCGGCTTCTGATTGCTTAGTACTGTGCACGTTCTGAAGAGCGCACTCTGTCGATGTGGTTTGCCTTTATCGGCGCCTTGCGCACACACTCCTGGAGCTCGAGCGCTGCTCTTTGCATATTCTGCGTTGTCCTGTTGGGCTAGCAACGCAACCTTCGCGAACATCACGAGTGGGCTGACAAAAGCACCCGTTTTGCAGACATCGACGAGTGCACCTAGAGTCAAAACGCCAACGAGTAAACAAGAGGCTCCTACACGCGCGATAATTTTTCGCCGCATCGTTTAGGCTTTTTGAAACTTGTTTTTATGTTGCTTTTGTTGTAACGCGCTTTTATAAGATGCCACAATAGTTTCACTCGGCCATGGACTTCGACCGGCAGGATTTTGTCTTGGTGGGTTCGAAACCGTGTTTCTTTGTGGTGGTGGAGAAGGGCTTGTATGACTTGGGCGTGAGGCCAGTGCAGTTGTGGCTTAGTGGGGGGAGGGGAGCGGGGGAAAGGCACGTTTTGCGCTCTATTGTTGACGCCCATGTATTCGGCCGTACATTTAGGTTTTTCAGTCACGCAGTCAGAAAGAGTGATGTGAATTTCGTCAACAACATATTTGTGAACATGAGCTTCTTATTTGGTGTTGATAAATTTATCGAAGCATGCAAAATACTGAGCTTCATTTCTTAAGTCGTATACTAACTTCAGCTCGATTTATTATCAGGAACGTTGACATAAGATGAAACATGAGCTCCTTTACATATTTTAATGATCAGCAGCCTCCTTTATATCAATGACTGCGTTCGCTTTAAGGCCTTCAGAACTTTCGACACTTGGTTAGTCGTTTACACCGAAACCACTACAGTGCCACAAGTATAAGAAAATGGGTCACGTGAGCGGAGTTCGCAGGGACTTGGTGGTTTGCTCCCGATGTTCAGAGCCCTACAGCGCGCAGTCTTGCCGAGCAACAATTCTGACATGTCCAACTGCCACAGATCACATGAAGCTTCATCACGACACTGGTCGGCAGTGAAGAAAGAATGGAGCGCTATAAAAGAGATGGTAAGGGATAGCTCAGAAGCCGCGAATATTGCCTGAAAGCGAAAACAACGTTCCCGTGAACACCGAAGGTCTAGGAGTATCCTGCCCTATCTGGACAACTACCGCGATGTCATAATCCAGTGGACCACCAGACCTATCTTTCCTGACAGCAACAAGTATACTGCCTGCGCCCCCACCACCAACCAACTTCTTACTGTTGCTGAAATACGGGTGCTAAAATACGAGCGATAAATACGAGCGCTAAAAATACGCAGATGGGATGAAGGTGGCGGTGGATGTACTGTTGGGAATCCCACCACTGATCACCAGTTGTTGTGATCCCGGGGTGCTGTGGTAGCGTGGTGTAGCTTCGGGTTGAGGAAACGAACGCTTACGAGATGGGGATACGAAAAACAAACAGGTTTAGGGCACTATTTACAAGTATTTACAGCATGAGGTTAAGAGTTCGCAAACCACGAACGTGGTGCTTGAACCGCTACACAGTTCAGAGCCATCACAAACTACGAACGTGGTGGTTGAACCTTTACTTGGTTCAGAGCGACGTCCTGCACTCTGCGGCGCCGTTATAAGCCCTGTCGGGCTCCTCCTTCTTCAGTGGAACAACAATCACACACGCACACAACAGGTGAGGGGTACGAGCATGCACGGCGCACGTGAACATCCAATTTCGAGTCAAGATCACTGCACTTAAAGGTGGCGCCGGAGAGGCTCTTGCTCGTCGTGTATGTCGCTGGTCGAGGGGTCCCAAGCTTCGGACAGCAGACATCAAACGGTCCGCCAATCGGTCCGCTCAATTAGCAGGGCACTTTGTGGCGGCGGTCGCCGTTTCTTCAAAGGAATACGCTGTCTTTGTTGTCCCCTCTGGAACGGCTTACAGCTTCGTGGCGACATGACGTCTCATCCGCCGGCTAGCCGGGACAATACCTGGCGGGCATAGGCAAGCGGCGAGTCGGCTACTTCTTTGAGGATTAAAAGAGCGCCGCTCCCCCGTCATCTCTCGACGTTGGTTCCAAGAAAACCGGGGTTCCAGGCGTGGGAACGCTGCCCGGCTACGCTTCTCAGCGACAGCATGGCGCCTACCGATGGCGGTCATAACAGCTTCCCCCTCGCCAGATGAGTCACGGAGGGCAGCGGTCAACACTGCTGCTCGTAGGGATGACGAAAGGGTCCGTAGTCGAATCCCAAGAACTCGCCTTCGCTTGTGGCATGGTCTGAGTAAAGGACGAATCTTCGACACCGTTTCTGAAACTGGACCACATGCACAAGCAAGCACTCGGCCCCCTTCGAACAAACCCAAGCCAAAAGAGGGATGGGAAACCAATTTTTCATTGCTAGCTTTAATAAAAAGCTCACACTCAAAACTCTCAGGACTCACTTGCGCTGAGAAACCAGACGTGCTACCTTACAAATTTATATAAGATCCACGAAAAAAACTAAAATATCAATTTTGATACATCAAGAGCACCCCAGAATGGTTTAGAAAGAGCGGCTGAGCGCGTCAGCGTTTCCATTCAATTTGCCCTTTTTTTTACCTGATGCCAAAATTATATTTTCGATGAATCAAGCTCTGCTTCACAAGGCGACTGTTCTTTGATGTCACGGTTTGCAGCCAAGTAAGGGGAAAATGGTCTGTTCCTATTTTAAATTTAGCCCCTTGGAGATAACACTGCCACTGATGAATGCCCTACACAAGGCAAGCGCACTCCTTTCCTGAAGTGCAGTACGTTATCTCCTGTAACCCAATTTCTGGCTCAAGTAGAACGCATCATACTCGTTGCCACTGTCGTCCTGACATAGAACGGCTGTCTCCTTCTTTTCATCGCTGACCACTTTCCTCGGTTCTGTCCCGCTGAGAGCATCAGTCAGGAACTCGGATTCAGTGAGCGTTAATTTTGTCCGAACGTCCGTCTTTGTTTACGGCCGCCCCTGATTGTCTACCACTGAGACATAAAGCTCACCAGCCTCCCGAAAGCTTAACCTACGTTGTGACCTAACGGTCTACCTTGATGTTTAGGGAAAGCTCAATCATCTGTTTATATGATCTCTTGATCAATGATTCTTCAAAGAAAAACAACGGCAAAACATAGCAGACAAACACTGCTTTCTGGCAGGTTCATCTGGTTAATGTAAACTGTCTATGCTAATGCCTCTGAGTAAAACTCACTGGACTCTCCTGAGCGTTCAATTACTCTCATTTCTACAGCATTGCAAAATACACGGCACTATTAACCAAATGCATAATCCCTCACAGTTTGTCTTAATGTTCATTCGAACGTTACGTTGTAACACACCGTGTACAACACAAAAGTAATCCTAGGTGCAATACTCATTAAAGCACCTCCCAACAATTGCATAGGTTTTCCGCTAAAACAGTACGCCAATTGTTCTCAACTCTCATAGCGCGTAACGACAACTCCACTGTGTCGTGCCAAGCTTAATCAATTTACAAAATTAACTGGTCTATGTTAATATCTTCTTCCTTAAATGCCAATTCACGCCACATCCCCATGACAGTACAGGCATACGATATTAAACTAAACCTTTGAAACACTAAAAAAAACAGAACAATTTTCTTAGTTTTTACCTTCTCGGTATATTCGTACAAATGATTAATGGACTTCAATTTTCAGCCTTTAGTTCGGCGGTTTTACTTTTCAAAAATTTACTCCGCATCATGTGACTTACAAACTTAAATATACCAATATGCATCTCCGATTCAATAATCAGTAGCCATATTTAACACGCACGTGCAACCATTGTTAAAACTGACCGCCCCCTTTTCTCAACTAGATTCCTCTGAATCGCACACGATGGGGTCGTGGTCCCGGCAGTTTTGGAGCACGCCCGAGGCTACAAAACGCACAAACATTAAGCAGTGCACTGCCGTCACACCTAATTTTCCACTTCGGCCTGTTCCCGTCAGGAATTTGAAAGGGACGCCAGAAACAGGGGGAAAACTGGGGCCACTGTCCCTTTGTGTTCGCCCCGACGCGGTTTTTAGCCATTCTGCGCTTTCGACTTTGAGCCTTCGGGCAAGGCCGCTTTCCCGAAGTCGTCGAACTGAACCGCGCGCTTCGTTTGGGTGATGACCCTCCTTTTCCCCCTCCACAACTGGCTCGCCACTTGTACCTCTCTGAACGCCACTATTGACGTTTCCTGCAACGGATTAACGGCCTACCCTCTCGTCTTTCTTGCGACTGAGTGAGGCCTGACCTAGGCTTGCACAGTGACGAACGCTTCTGCTTCTTTCCTTTTCGGCGATGTTTTCTTGCCTCCTTTCTCTCGATGCCATCATCATGTCGCGTCGGGAACTGAGGGATCGGGAGGCTCGTTGGAGCTTGTGCTACATTTTTCCTCCCGCTTACGCTTTTGGAACTCTGTGTCACGACGGACTGTCGGACCAAATTATTTTTGTTAATGCTGATGAAACCATTAACTGGGCCCTCTCCGATGGCATCGCCGCACTCCTGAAGCATCGCGTTCTCGCTGTGTTTAGCCACTGTGCTAACCCTATCTGCAGGTGACGATCTCGAGACGTCCTCTCGAGGCATGAGGACGGTTTCCAGCTTCTTACTGAGTCCATTAGGGCTGCTGGCACACACCTCATCCTCGCTACGACCGTCTTTTGATAATGTTTCTACCTCGAGACCGGCCAAGGGCTCGTTCTCGACATGCTCTATCTTGATGGTTTCTGCAATACACGGGCCCGTTACTGGCGCGATCTCTGGTTCAAGCGCTTCCTGACGCGCCTCAACTTCCAGCGCTTTGCGACGCGCCTCGCTTTCAGACTCTGGTCTGAGTCTTTCTTTCTTTTTGCTATCAGAATTTCCAAATCTTCTGATTAGCTCTGCTTTCACAACTTCGTAGTTGTTCGCGTGCTGCTCACTGAGTCGCGCAACAACATCCACTGCCTCGCAGGGCAGAACCGTGAGTAGCTTCTGAGACCAGGTGTCTCGCTCACACTTCAGTTGACTACATTTTCGTTCAAATAGTCTAAGATACAGGCCCATATCCCATGATACCTCATATGGCTGCATGTACCTAGACATCTCGAACTCTGCCTCCTTTTCGAGAAGTACTCCTCGCTGGGGTCCCAACCTCATACTCAACTCATAGTCTTGTTTGAAAAACTTTAGCTTGAGGCCTTCTCTTTCGTCTTCACTCTTTCCTTCCATCTGAGCTGTTCTTAGTTTTCTTTCGATGATGAGGTCCCATTCTTCACTTAGTTCCTCATCATCAGCCCCCAAATCCTTAATCGCTTGAATGATTATGGGTTTTCGTGCCAAACCCTTTGTATCGATCCCCAATTCCTCACACAACAGCAACAAGTCTGACTTCTGCAGCTCCCGTAAGTCCATGATCATACTGAGTGCTCGCTACTTCCAAAACAACTTTCCGAAACGGCGAAACTGAGTCTTTCGGCAAAGTTAACTACCAGTTCTAAAATTTTAACCCTCTTTTAGAACCTGGTTCACTCAAAGGAAAAGCCAAGCACTCAACCATACGTGATCCATGTCTCGAGCCAACTGCTTCTCCTGGGCCGACTGTTGTTGTCACTTGTAGCTTCGAATCCCTCCGTTGCCAACCAGTTGTGGCGAATCCGACCGCTGACGACCAGTTGTTGTGGATCCCACCTCCGGTTGACGACGGAAGAAGCAGGACGTTGGAGGATGCGAAAAACAGAACAGGTTTATGGCACTATTTACAAATATTTACAGCATGAGGTTAAGAGTTCGCAAACCACGAACGTGGTGGTTGAACCGCTACACAGTTCAGAGCCATCACAAACTACGAACGTGGTGGTTGAACCTTTACTTGGTCCAGAGCCATCACAAACTACGAACGTGGTGGTTGAACCTTTACTTGGTTCAGAGCGACGTCCTGCACTCTGCGGCGCCGTTATAAGCCCTGTCGGGCTCCTCCTTCTTCAGTGGAACACCAATCACACACGCACACAACAGGTGAGGGGTACGAGCATGCACGGCGCACGTGAACATCCAATTTCGAGTCAAGATCACTGCACTTAAAGGTGGCGCCGGAGAGGCTCTTGCTCGTTTTTGGAGAGCTCCGGAATGACAGCTACAGATAAGTGTTTTTGCATGTTTCCAGCTTGCCTCTGTCTGTAGCGTTATGAGAACGTAAGGCGCTAGCGTAAAGCTTGATTAGGTCTATTACGGTGTACGTTTTTTTTTAGTATTTTGTACTGTGTCTTTTTTTTCTCCAGCCACCACGTGGCTGAGGTCTGCGCGTAGACCGACAACGTGCATGCGCAGGTGCTGTGAAGTGTAGCGTATTTATTTATTATTGTGGTTCTTTTTGGCTTAGACCAGTGTATTTTAGTACAGTTTTCTAACACGTGGGCATCGGTAAACTGAGCTAGCCATGGTCAAAAAGACCGTAAAGTGTTCAGAGTGCGGGGTAGGTTGGAAGGTGGAAGTCAGTGCGGAGGAGAAAGCAGAAGATGACGCCAAGTGTAGACAGTGCGAGTTCGAGGAGAAAATGAAAAATATGATGGCGGTCCAGAGTGGGCTCATGAAGAAAATCGCAGAGCTGGAGAATGCATTGGCGAAGGAGCGAGAGAAAACGTCAGCCATGGAAGAAAGGCTCCGGTCAGCCGAGAAGGGCCTATCGAAGGTCGTGAAAGGGAACGAAGACGCAGGTGACGGCGGAAGCATTATGGCGACGACCCCCCGTGCGGGAGAGATGAAGGAAACAGGCATGACAAAGGCAGATACATTGGTCACAGGGCCCAGCTACCGGGAAGTAGTTTTGAGGGAGGGAGGGAGCAAACCAGCAGCCGTGACTCACGCTAGTCACCTAGTCAGCAGCCAGGTGCAGGTTTCAGAAGGAATGTCTGAACAGGTCATCATCGCCGGTGACTCAAATTTAGTCCGATGCGCAGCGGCAATCAAAGAAAGGGTGAAAGGCGACAAGAGAGTTGCGATAGGGACGTTCCCAGGACAAACGCTGGGGACAGTAATGAGTCAAGCGGGTGAACAACTCGCAGCTAAAGCTAACAATCGTAACCTCGTTGTAATTGCGGGAGGGCTAAATGACGTCCTGAAAGAAGAATCGTCAGGACTAGCGACGACCTTGGCGAAAGGGGTGGATGACATGCGCGCCGTGTCCCCCCAGGTGCAAATTGTAGTATGCACAGTACCGGAAGTACCAGTGCGCAACGTCAACCTGCAAAGAGCGGTTGTCGACGCAAACAAAGAGATATGGCGAATTAGTCGAGAGAAGGGTTTCGAGGTAGTGGATTTAAACAGGGAAGTGCACAGGTGGGGTGGATTCCAAAGAGACAAGATTCATTTCGATAAGAGGCTTGGACACGAGGTGGGCTGGTGACTGGCAGGACGCGCAGTAGCTTTTTTGGGGGGCTCACGGGCCCTTCGGAGTCCGGGGTAGCTCGTAACAGGGAAAACAACCAGGAGGACGCTTTGACAGGTAGAATTGCGAAAAACCAGAAAAAAGGTAAAAGAAAAAGGAAAAAGGCGCGTGTTGCAATTAGTTACATAAACATGCAGGGTGGCAGAAAGAAGCCAAAATGGTTAGAGATTGAGGAGCAGTTAAACAAAGAACAGATAGGCGTGTATGCGGTTACAGAAACACACCTTAGAGACTTGGAAGAGCCACCACATATTGAAAATTATGTTTGGGAAGGGTGTAACAGGACCATATCGGAAAGGAAAGGTGGGGGTGTAGGAATGCTAATTCATCGCGGAGCCAAATGGGTTAGAGTGAAACAGACGTGTTCAGAGCACCTCTGGGTTCTGGGCACAGTAGGTGGAAAGGAAACGTGGCTAGGGGTAGCCTACCTGTGGACGGGGAATAACTGCAGAGAAAAGAATCAGGAGATAGTGGATTGCATGAGTGCGGATATTAAGGAATTTGGTAATGGGGCCGAAATCATCCTTCTAGGGGACATGAATGCCCACATACATGACCTTGACGGATATTCAGACACCAATGGGAAGTTATTACTAGATCTTTGCGAGCAACATAGTCTGGAGATAGTTAACACGGGGCCTAAATGTGACGGCCAGATCACATGGGAAGTCGGAAACAAGCAATCAAGTATTGATTATTGTCTCATGACTGAAGGAATTTACCACAAACTGACAGAAATGAGGATAGACGAGGAAGGCATTAACAGCTTGGGTAGTGATCATAAACGAATAACATTACAAATGGGATACGAAACTGAAAATATGAGCATGGAATCAAAGTCTGGCAGCTCGTATTTAAATGACAAACAAATAATAAATATAGCCGCAAGAGTCGAGGAAGAAGTAGGCGAAATACCAGGCAAGGACTGGGAGTATAGTGAGCTGTTACATCTAATGACGAAGGAGATAGGGAAAGAGAAGAAAACTGTTTGCTGGAAAGGAAAAAGGAAGCCAAAAAGTTGGTGGAACAAGGAAATCCGGGAGGCGATCGAGAAGCGACGCGAGGCATCACGGGAGCATAGAAAGGCAAAAAAGGAGAAGCGGCCGCAGGACGAAGTCAAAAAAATATGGGAAATATATTTAGAGAAAAAATCCATTGTACAGAAATTGGTAGAGGCAAAAATTAAAGGTGAAAGTGAACGCTGGATGACAGAGATACACGAAAAAAAGGAGGCCGCGCCTAGGATTTTTTGGAGCCACATAAAGGCGCTAGGTAGGAAGTCTGTCACAACGCAACAACATATTCTAGATGAAGGAGGGAATCAATTGGAAGGGTACGAAGCGCTAGGTTACATCCAAAAGGTAACAGCCGATTCGTTTAAAAAGAGCGTCCAGGGGATCTCCCCGGTGAGTAAAAGTGTGGCGGAGAAAGCAACAGGGGAAGAGCTAGTACTTGATAATTTCAACTGGAAAAAGGCCGAAGGAAAAATTCCAAAGCGCACTGCCGCGGGTTTAGATGGGATTCCCGTTAGCCTCATTAACGAACTAGGACATAACACTAAAGAAGCATTGTTAAAAGCAGTAGAAAAAAAGCTTAAAGGACGGACAAATACCGGACAGTTGGCGACAAAGTAGAATGAACTTAATCTATAAAGGCAAGGGAGAAAAGGACAAGATTCGCTCGTATAGACCACTAACCATTACATCGGTACTATACAGGTTGGCGATGCAAGCAGTAAAAATGAAAATAGAAACATGGGCCGAACATAACGATATTTTGGGAGAACTTCAGAACGGATTTCGAGTCGACAGGCGGTTAGACGATAACCTGTTTGTTCTCACTCAGTGTATAGAAATATCTAAAATAGAGAATAGGCCCTTGTACGTGGCTTTTCTAGACATCACTGGGGCATACGACAACGTTAATCAGGAAATTTTGTGGGATATATTGAAAGGAATGGGCATGGGCGACGACTGTATACAGCTTTTGAGGGAGATATACCGAGAAAATACAGTTTGCATAGAGTGGGAAGGAATGCGTAGCAAAGAGAACGTTGAGGTTAGCAAGGGTCTGAGACAGGGGTGTCCTTTGTCCCCGCTGTTATTCATGCTGTACATGGTGAGTATGGAAAAAGCGCTAGAAGGTAGCAACATTGGTTTTAATCTGTCACACAAACAGGGCGGCATGATGATTGAGCAGAAGCTTCCAGGTTTATTTTATGCGGACGATATCGTCTTATTTGCGGACAGTCGAGATGATATACAGCAGCTGGCGAATATATGCGGAAGGGAAGGTGAAGCTCTTGGACTAGGATTCAGTGTAACGAAGTGTGGATTGATGGTATTCAATGATCCCTGTGATCAGACGGTGTCCATACAAGGCCAAGAAATACCGAGGGTAAGTGAATACAAGTACCTTGGAGTATGGGTAAATGAGAGTGATAGATACATGGAGGTACAGGAAAAAGCCTCGGCAGCAAAAGGAAAGAGGAATGCGGCAATAATGAAGCACAGAGCGTTGTGGGGATACAATAGGTATGAGGTGCTTCGAGGTCTGTGGAAGGGTGTAATGGTTCCAGGGCTTACTTTTGGGAACTCAGTGGTGTGCATGAGGGCAGAGGTGCAATCGGGAATGGATGTAAATCAAAGGACTGTGGGACGCCTCGCGTTGGGTGCTCACGGGAAGACGACAAACGAGGCTGTAAAGGGCGATATGGGGTGGGCAGGTTTTGAGGCGAGGGAAGCGCAGAGCAAAATAAGGTTCGAAGAAAGGCTAAGAAATATGAAGGAGAGTAGATGGGCAGAGAAGGTGTTCCGTTATTTGTATAGGAAGAGCGTGGACACACAGTGGAGAAAAAGAACTAGAAGACTCACTAGTAAATATACGGCTGGTATTGTAAGCCATATGTCAACAAAGAGCGTTAAGGGAAAAGTCAGGGAGGCGGAGAGGATTTACTGGATGGCAGCTATGGAGAAAAAACCGGCTTTGAGTAACTACCGAAAGGGCAAAAATGAAATAAGGAGGGAGGCATTTTACGATAATTCAAGGGGAAGCGCTTTACTGTTTGAAGCGAGATCGGGTTGCCTTAGAACGCGTAGTTATAAAGCAAGATTCAGTAAAGAAGAAGAACAATGCACATGCTGCGGGAAAGATAAGGAAACGGCGGAGCATGTTCTGATTGAATGTGGAGATATCCACCCAGGTGTACGTTTGGGCACGAGCCTACACGAAGCCTTGGGTTTTAGGGACAACAATGGAAAGCTGAACACACCCGCGATTGAAATAAGTAAGAGACGGTTAGAGTATTGGTGGCAGAAAATTAGAGAGAAAGGACAAAAATAAATATTGGAAAAATAAAATATGGACAGTGTGCCGTAAATGGCAGAGAACTTAAGCTGAAAATTTACCTTTTTTTCCATTAAGATAGAATTTATCGAAGTAGAGGCATTAGGCCAACATCAAAAAAGAAAAAAGGGTTTTTTTTTTGTCGAGCCTGGTGGCATACTTGTCACCACCCCGTTATAAAGGGGACGCTCATAGCATCCATCCATCCATCGTCGTGTATGTCGCTGGTCGAGGGGTCCCAAGCTTCGGACAGCAGACATCAAACGGTCCGCCAATCGGTCCGCTCAATTAGCAGGGCACTTTGTGGCGGCGGTCGCCGTTTCTTCAAATGAATACGCTGTCTTTGTTGTCCCCTCTGGAACGGCTTACAGCTTCGTGGCGACATGACGTCTCATCCGCCGGCTAGCCGGGACAATACCTGGCGGGCATAGGCAAGCGGCGAGTCGGCTACTTCTTTGAGGATTAAAAGAGCGCCGCTCCCCCGTCATCTCTCGACGTTGGTTCCAAGAAAACCGGGGTTCCAGGCGTGGGAACGCTGCCCGGCTACGCTTCTCAGCGACAGCATGGCGCCTACCGATGGCGGTCATAACAGTACTACCACGGCGCGCCCACAGAGAGACGACAAAAGATTATGCTAAAGATCTCTACGACGAGGACCTACGTGTCATCACTGGATTGAGGTCATTGATTAGCACAATGCACATACTCCTCACCGGATTGACAACCCCATCAGCTCAATGCGCAGTGTGTTTTGGATACCTTGGAGTCAGTCCTTGCAAGTCTTCTTTAGCATCATGTATTGCAGCGCACATCATGTAAGACTGTCGAAGTAGATCCGATCTGTGACTGCTCGCAGTTTTATGACCTTCCGGAATGCGTGGTACACGTGCTGCTGTGCGTGCTATATTTTATAACTTCTCTCTTTCCTTCTTTGCTTACTTATTCTTCTCCTCCCGTTTCCCCCTTATCTCGTGTAGGGTAGCAAACCGGGTGCAACCTGGTTAACCTCCCGGCGTTTCCTTTGATTTTTTTCTCTCTCTTAGCAAACTTTTGGTTCTATATGATGGCTCAGTGGTTACGGTGGCGCGTAGAACAAGTTCGTCGTTTCGACTCCCGGTCCGGGCGTCGGCATTCTATAGTGGAGACAAAATGCAGTAACATGCATGTACTTAAGTTTAATTGCTTGTTGAATCACTTTAGAGGATCAAGCTTCATTCGTAGTTGCCATTTTCCAACGTTACGACGTAATTCATGATTTGGTCGTAGTTTTGGCAACCCCAGAACTTAAATTTAATAAGCTCTATGACGGCCGCATAATGTGAAATATGACTTATTAAAAGCCGGAATTCAGTGTTACGAACACAAGTCGTTGAATAATATAAATGTAGTACACTTTTCAGTATATCGAGAGGAATAGCACAGTCTGCCATGGTGGACCGTGGGATGCCCTTCAGGGGCAGACAGAGAAAGACTTCCTGCTTATGCCATTCAGTATTCGTCACTTGTAATGCGAACCAGCAGATGACGTGTCATGTGACCGGATAAGGCTCATCGCTATGCACAGCGAGTGTAAAACTAGAATAGATTTTAGGCATGAGTACCAAGATCCAAAACGTGCAAAGGTGTATTTAAATGAATATTTGCTATGCGTCAGAAGTGTGTTACGTGAACATTGCGAGCCACTTCAAGGGTTGCACACGCTTGATAAATTATTACCAGTAAAACACTACTAACTATGAGCACGGGACGAGCTGTAGGTCCCGTTTTTAGAATGTACATGTACATATATGTGTCTTCAGAAATGAAGAATTCCGACACATGAATTCTTGTGCGTTGTGTATTTTGTGATAATAAGCCAGGCAATTAATTATAAAAAGCCACGGTGGTTACGGTGATCGGCTGCTAAACCGAAGGTTGCGGGTTCGATCCCGACAGCGGCGGTCGCATTTCGGTGGAGGCGAAATGGTAGAGGCCCTTGTTTTCCGGAGCTCTCACTACGGCGTTTTACATAATCATATCTTGTTGTGGAACTTAAACCCCCAGATATTTATACTGCAGTTATAACATAATGCCGGTATAAAAAGTCCTTTAGTGGGCCAGTTTGTCTCTATACCGTGAGGAAGGAAGGACAAAAGCATATCTTTATTTCCTTGGTTGGGCCCGCTGTGACCGATCACGGTACTATGCTTTATCAAATAGATGCGCAGTCCCACTTTATTCATAACAAAACAAACACGTTCATTATGTGTGTGCTCTGAGGACTTGAACCGTATTTAAGAGCGAATATGGCTCCAGAAAGCAATGAAAAACAAGACTATAATCGCTCGTTCCTTATGATACCGGCTAAACAAGCAGACGCGGAGTATAACGATGCTTTTACGGGCGCTAATAAGGCAGCGGGATTTGCACCACCGTGCAGGAGAGGAACGAGCAGGTGGAATACGAAAAACGGACAGGGATGCGTTCTGTAATACACACCGATAAATTTACTCGGTACCGTACTGGCGGGTGCGCTTCTAGGCCCATACAGAAATGCTGTTGCTTTAATTAGAGGTGAATTGAGCAGAAAAGGTCGCCGAATAAAAGATCACCGTCTAATCTTTCGTTCCACTATCTGTCTGTATTGCAAATGCACACCAAAATTTGATGAATGCTCAGTTTTAACCATTCCGCGACTGTGCACGAGTGTACTGTGATCATGAGATTTCCTAAGAGTAAGGGATCAACGACGACTGTACTCGTCATCAACGAAAAGACGCCCGCCGCGGAATCAATGATCACCATATCCACTGCAGGTGTGTTTTTTGATGCAAGATGGCCCCGATTCTCTGTCTTTTTTCAACAGAGTTTTCTCTTCCTCCTCCGGCTGTGTCTAACCTTCCATTGAAATGCCACCTGTGATAACACGCACGCGATAAATTTTTATGCAGTTGCAAAAATGAAGAAATGTTATTTGGTTGAAGTAACGTTACCGTTTTATTCAGAAAAAGAAGCTCCAGAAGATGAGCTAGAAAAAAAAAACGCCAGGCCTGTGTGGAACTCGCAGTACACTCACAGCAAAAGCTGGAAGAGCGCCCTTTCAGAGCATTTACTAAGCGCTCTTTGGGTAACTGCGGCAAGTACACTCGCTGGGTACCCACTACGCCATAAATAATCATAATTCTTGGGTATATAGGCCGGCACTGACTGTCATTTTTTTTGAGAAGCGTGGCATACTCTACACACTTGCAAGAAACGTTGAGCAAAACGTTTTCATTGCAGTGGCGGACGACGATGAATAATTATGCCTGAAGCGGGTATGCGCCACACTTAATAGGTGATGTAAAGTCTATAGCTTTTGTAATGGGTAGGAGCTTTGGACGACCTAGTCGTTATGCAGTTCGCATTGTGTGGCGCCTGGCTGTTATATTGCTGTTCGGAAACGCTTTATATTACTCCTACTAACGCGATTGCTTTCCCGACATCATCATCATCATCATCATCATCAGCCTGACTACGTCCACTGCAGGACAAAGGCCTCTCCCATGTTCCGCCAGTTAACCCGGTCCTGTGCTTGGTGCTGCCAATTTATACCCGCAAACTTCTTAATCTCATCTGCCCACCTAACCTTCTGTCTCCCCCTAACCCGCTTCCCTTCTCTGGGAATCCAGTCAGTTACCCTTAATGACCAGCGGTTATCCTGTCTACGCGCTACATGCCCTGCCCATGTCCATTTTTTCTTCTTGATTTCAGCTATGATATCCTTAACCCCCGTTTGTTCCCTAATCCACTCTGCTCTCTTCTTGTCTCTTAAGGTTACACCTACCATTTTTCTTTCCATTGCTCGCTGCATCGTCCTCAATTTAAGCTGAACTCTCTTTGTAAGTCTCCAGGTTTCTGCTCCGTAGCTAAGTACCGGCAAGATACAGCTGTTATATACCTTCCTCTTGAGGGATAGTGGCAATCTACCTGTCATAATTTGAGAGTGCTTGCCGAATGTGCTCCACCCCATTCTTATTCTTCTAGTTACTTGAATCTCGTGGTTCGGTTCTGCGGTTATTACCTGCCCTAAGTAGACATAGTCTTTTACAACTTCAAGTGCACTATTACCTATCTCGAAGCGCTGCTCCTTGCCGAGGTTGTTGTACATTACTTTCGTTTTCTGCAGATTAATTTTAAGACCCACCTTTCTGCTCTCCTTGTCTAACTCCGTAATCATGAGTTGCAATTCGTCCCCCGAGTTACTCAGCAATGCAATGTCATCGGCGAAGCGCAGGTTACTAAGGTATTCTCCATTGACTCTTATCCCTAACTGTTCCCATTCTAGGCTTCTGAAAACCTCCTGTAAGCACGCGGTAAATAGCATTGGGGAAATTGTGTCCCCCTGCCTTACACCCTTCTTGATTGGTATTCTGTTGCTTTCTTTATGAAGCACTATGGTAGCAGTTGATCCCCTGTAGATTTCTTCCAGAATGTTTATATATACTTCATCTACGCCCTGATTCCGCAGTGTTTGCATGACGGCTGATATTTCTACTGAATCAAACGCCTTCTCGTAATCTATGAAGGCTATGTATAGTGGTTGGTTATACTCTGAGCATTTCTCTATTACCTGATTGATAGTATGAATGTGGTCAATTGTTGAGTAGCCTGTTCGAAATCCTGCTTGTTCCTTTGGTTGATTGAATTCTAATGTTTTCTTTACTCTGTTAGCAATTACCTTTGTAAATAGCTTGTATACTACAGAGAGCAAGCTGATCGGCCTGTAATTCTTCAAGTCCTTGTCATCTCCTTTCTTATGTATTAAGATGATGTTAGCGTTCTTCCAAGACTCTGGTACTCTTCCCGTCAAGAGACACCTCGTAAACAGGGTGGCTAGTTTTTCTAACACAATCTGTCCTCCATCTTTCAGCAGATCTGATGTTACCTGATCATCACCAGCAGCTTTGCCCCTTTGCATGCTCTCCAAAGCTTTTCTGACTTCTTCTATCATTACTGGTGGGGTGTAATCTGGGTTCCCGACATCAAGCCTGCCTAAAGGGTCATTTTTCAACAGAATTCCAAGCACCGGCGTCGCTCCGTGGTGGAATACTGGGCTGGCATGCATGAAACCAGGATTTCAATAGTGCTGAGTCCTTAATGTTTTGTTTACTATCATTCTTTTTATTTCGTCTGATAGTGGTTACGGACACCGGCGGCGGCAGACAACTAGACGGTGCCGCACGCGACCCATGTGATCTCATAACAGCTTTCGCTGCAAACGAGTTTTTCGTCATTTCGGTAAGGTTTTTCTCCTATATGCATGGGGCGCGAAATGTTCGAACATCACCAATAACCAAGAAACGCGTCTTATTATTGAGGATCGGCATATCACTACTGTATAGAAATGCACACACGGGACAGCATCTCTCTTTGACCTTGCATAAAGTAGTCATTTGAATATTTATCTTCCTTGCAGGGCCGCACGTGTTGACGGTTAGAGCTGCCATTCCTCAGTATACGCCTACAAGTTTGTGTCAACTTCCTTTAGTGCCACAATGCTGCATTTCAGTTGATGGTGTGCTTGCGTTGTATTTGTTCCCTCTCCTGCAATCCAGACAGCACACCTTACTTTCTTTAGCGACGAATGCCTATGAACTATAGCTCAACGTTCCATACCGCTCGCATTGTCTAGAGAGCTTTTTCTTGTAACTTACCAGCAAGCACCTGGTTCGACTTCTTTTTACAGCACAGCTGTTATGCTAGAGGTTTTCCGCGTGTCCGAGATAGATAAATATCATCGGTCTTATGTAAGAGAACGCCTTAACATTCCCACCATTGTGAAAAAAGATTTCAGGCTGCTCCCTTCAATAGCGCAGGTATGTAGAGTAATATGTAGGTCAGGCCATTTGCACAGGTGGGGTGGGGCCATTTGCACAGGTGAATGGCAGTCTGCTTCAAAAAGCAGACTGCCATTCAAGCTTCTGCCGAAAACCTATTTTTTGGGTCACCTGCCGCTCATCACTAGCTTGTAGCGCTGCGCCTGAGCACTATAGGGTCTGCTAAGGTTGAAGACTGCGTGTGTTGACAAAGCATGACTGTAGATTGTATAGCGCACCAAATTGACGGGACACAAGAAAGATACACACAAAACAAGTGCAAAGGACCTTGGCCGGCTCATTGGCATTGCGTCTTAGAAACGTGAAAAAGCTAGCATACAGACGGGCACAAAAGAAAAAAAAACACACAAGACACAGTGTTGTCTTGTGTGTCCTTCTTTTATTCCCGTCTGTTCGAACTAACATGAAACATTAAGTACTGCCGACGAAATGAAAAGCTTTCGCTAGAAACTACCTGAGGTAACGTGGTCTGACTAAGCTCATTGATAAGGCTGTGCTACGATGCACCACACCGCACGTGGCATGAAGGCTTCGCTCAGCGGAAAACTACCCAGCAGCGGCAGTCTCTGTCCATACGGCCCAGAAAACGGCCGTGCCAGGATGACGAGCTCCGCGTTAGCTTTCATCGCTGTGTGGTCCCTTATTGGCACTGCCTCATGCCAGTTCAGGTAACTTGTGATCTCTCGGTCTTACTCGAAGTTGCATAGTAAAACATTAAACGAAAGAAAAGGTGACCCATGGTATGCGTAAGACAATGTCGGCTTTCTTTAACTTTTTTTTCCTATAGTCACGGCTTTCTATTATACTGTTCAATTGCACAGATGTGCATAAAAATTCATTTCAGTAATGCAAGGTAACGTTATAGAGACACTAAAGAGGGTGTGCGAGTCGGCTTCAGGCAATGAACAACTTTATTGCCGGAACAAGAACGAGTATATATACACAACTAGCGCCGCCGCCAGGCATGCTCACTAAAGATACAAACAGTGACGTGGCGCTTATTGAGCCTTGCTACATCTTCCCTTTTTATGGGGCAGTTAACACCTGGTTAGCGCCTCTCAGGTAGAGGGTACCGACAGGGCTCGCATCGTTGCCTTGTGCTTCGCCGTAGTTCTGTAGGGGCCGTTGAGGACGCCCCGTTTGGAGGGACCAGGCTCGCTTCTGGCTGGTTTGATTCTGGTTACGGTTCTAGCAAGCGGAGATGCTCTCTTGTGCGCCGAAGTTCCCGGCCGTCTTCTGTTTTAACGATGGCCGAGCGGGTTTCCCTGAACGGTCTGATGAAGACTGCAGGCGCCCAGGTCCGCTGGTTTGTATCATATACGGTGACCTGCTGGCCTGGCTTAACAGGCGGTAGTGTTCTGCTACCGCGGTTGTAGTAGGTCCTCTGTCATTGCCGTATTTCTTGAAGGCGGCCCTGTACCACTTTCGGTGGGATGGTCCTCGGTTCCAAATGGCACCGGTAGCAGAGTTCCAGTCTGGCGTCCCATCAGCCTCTGCACAGGGGACTGGAGCACATCATCACGTGGAGTATTGTGCCACTCAAGCAAAGCCATTTGAAACACGAGCATTTTCAATGAGCACTTTTTTGAAAGCTTTTTTGCCTCCTAGACCGCTCTTTCCGTCATGCCGTTTGACCGCGGGTGGTAGGGGCTTGAGGTTACGTGAGCAATGCCCAAAGTGTCCAGAAACTCCTTGAACTCATGACTGCTAAAAGGCGGGCCATTATCACTGCACAACTTTAGTGGCAAGCCATGGACGGAAAAAATTTCTGAACACCATATTTTAAGCGAGCTCGCCGTTGTCGTCCGAAACTCTCGTAGTTCAAAGAAGAACGAGTAGAAGTCGACAATGACGGCGAACTCTCGGCCTTCGAAACAGAACAAATCTATGTCCACAACTTGCCATGGTAGCGAGGGTACCTCGTGACTCAAAAGTGGCATCTTAGGGTTCCGAGGTTTATGATTTTGACATACTTTGCAAGCTTTGCAGAATTGCTCGATGTTGCCCACCATATTTGGCCAAAACATCACGTTCCTTGCCCTAGCCTTCATTTTTTCGACTCCCACATGCGCTGAGTGAAGAGTACTCATCATTTCCGATGTCTTCGATTGTGGCACGATTACCTTGTTACTCCGGAATACGAGGCCGTCCTGTTCGTGTATCTCGTCCCGGTACTCCCAGTACGTCCGAAGTGGCTCGGGGACGTCTTGCTTGTGAAGCGGTCATGCTGTACTTGCGTATTCGCGGAGCTTGTCCAGGGATGAGTCCTCATTGGTGGCTTGAAACAAGTCTTGCAGCGCGCGTGCAGAGGCTGAAATACATTGAAGAACATTGACCTGAAACTGCTCGTCTTCCGGCATGCATGCTTTGCTCGGAAACCTTGACAAAGCATCAGCTAGGAATAGTTCTTTGCCCGGTTTGTAAGTCACATGGATGGGGTAACGTTGTAGAGTAAGGCGCATGCGTTGTAACCGTAGTGGGCACCGATACAACGGCTTACTGAATATCGCTACTAAGGGACGGTGGTCACTTTCCACAGTCACTGCATGCTGTCCGAATATGTAGTCATGAAATTTAGTGCACCCATGTACAATAGCAAGTGTTTCCTTCTCTATCTGTGCGTATCTTGTCTGCGCTTCCGTAAGTGTCCGTGACGAAAATGCGACGGGCTGCGCATCCTGCATTAAGACAGCGCCCACCCCCAGCTGGCTAGCATCCACCGATAAGGTCACCGGTTTACTGGAATCAAAATACCGGAGTACTGGCGCTTGTATCAGAGCCTTGCGCAGTCTAAGAAAACTTTCTTGCTGCACCTCCGTCCAGACCCATGCAGTGTCTTTCCGCAGCAAAGTACGAAGTGGTGCTGTGACCTCGGACATGTTTGGAATAAAACGCTGTACAAAGTTCATTGTGCCCAAAAAGACTTGTAGCTCCTTACAGTTCTTTGGTCTCGGCATTTCCAAAATGCCCTGTACACGTGGGCCCACACGCAAGCCTTCGGCAGTGAGCACGCGCCCAAGGTAGCGAACCTCTGTCTGCAAAAAGAAACACTTCTTTAGGTTTAGTTGAAGATTCTGTTCGCGGCAGCGTGCTAGAAGGAGCTGCAAATTGTAGTCATGTTCTTGCTTTGTATTGCCCCAGACACGAATGTCATTCATTACTACCGCTACATTTGAGAGACCTTCTAGGACACGATGCATCGCTGCTTGGAATATTTCTGGTGCTGAGGCAATACCGAAGGGCATGCGGAGAAAGCGGTAGCGTCCGTACGGTGTACTCATTGTGCAAAGTTTGGAGCTATAGTCATTCAGCTTTATCTGCCAAAACCCTGAAGCTGCGTCTAATGTCGAAAAAAATTTGGCTCCAGCAAGCTTTGGCACAACGTCTTCCAGTGTAGGCATAGGATAGTTCTCCCGCAAAAGTGCTTTGTTGAGCTCGATGGGATCTAGGCAGATGCGTACTTTATCTTTCTTAATGACGGTGACCATGTGACTTGACCATTCCGTTGGACCCCTTAACTTAGTTATCACGCCTTGTTCTTCCATACGCTTGAGCTCTTCCTTGACTCTTTCCTGAAGGGCCACGGGAACTCGCCTGACTGGCACGACAATTCCAATGGCTCCGGGCTTTAACTTCATTGCGTACTCTTCGCCTTTCAGCTGTCCCAGTCCACTGAAGACTTCTGCGAAAGGTTGAGCCGCTGGGTACAACTGTTGGACGTGAACATTTTGCACGCGGCAAATAAATCCTAGGCGTTCCGCCACTAATCCACTTAGAGTCACAGGCACATTTTGTTCGACCACAAAAAAATGTTTCTTCGTGCTCTTTGCTGTTAGCACGTAGGCGCAGCCGAATTTTTCCTGTCGCTGGGGTCTTATGGCCGAAGAAGGTGGTCAGGGTCGCGTGGCAGGTTTGCAGGGGCCCCTTGCTAAGCTTTTTTGAGTCTTTGCTTGAAATTACGCAGCAGTTAGCACCCGTGTCCAGCTTTCACGTGAATTGGCAGCCTTCGATGTCAACTGCTGCACTCCAGTTATCTCCCGCTGCGACTGCGCATACGGTCAAAGCTTCCAAGAAAAATTTTCTTCATCCATTTGTAGTTCGTGCAGTTCTTTTTTCACGCCTCTGTTTTGTCGCCGCACCGACGATCTACATGCTTGAGCGAAATGATTACGCCCCCCGCAATTTTTGCAGGTTTTTCCTGTAGCCGGGCACCTTGCGTTACCGTGCGCGCTATAACCGCACCGACTACAGTGATGCTTTTGCGTGCTGACTGCCTGAATAACTGCGGCGCTTGCTGCTTCTGTGCCTTCATTAATTTCTTTAAACTGCTCTTTTCCAATTTCTTGGGCGCGACACATTTCGACGGTCCTGCTGTACGACGGATTCTCGGCGATAAGTTTTTCTTGCAAGCGTTTATCTCTCAATCCCAGAATAATCCGGCTGCGAAGCAAACGGTCTTCTAGGTCCCCGAACTCGCAGTTCTTCGCTAAAAGCCGGAGATCGGTTAGCCAGTCATTGAAACACTCCCCTGGCCTTTGGTTCCTTGATCCGAAGCGGAATTCATTAAACGTCAGGTTAGTCACTGGCTTGTAGAATTCCTCAAACTTTTCGAGCAACGTCTCGACGTTGTTCTTGTCTGCATCATCTTTGAATTTGAAGGTGTTGTAAGCCTTCCTACCTTCTTCGCCGACTGTTACGAGTAACGTTGCTGCTTGTACTTCTTTAGGCTGCTTTCTCAACTGGGTAGCGGTGGAGAACAAAGAGAACTCACTTTTCCATGTCTTCCATGCAAGCCATGCGTCTGTCGACGGGTCCAGTGTCTTGGGTGGGGGAAGCAGGGTTGACGGACCCGACATAGTGACGGGAATCCGCTGCCACCATGTGTGCGAGTCGGCTTCAGGCAATGAACAACTTTATTGCCGGAACAAGAATGGGTATATATACACAACTAGCGCCGCCGCCAGGCATGCGCACTAAAGATACAAACAGTGACGTGGCGCTTATTGAGCCTTGCTACAAAGAGAACGCAATTTTTCGCGTACAAGTACAATTTGACCATCCCAAGAACAGCCCTCTTACTGTGAGACTACGCTTGGGAAACGAGAAAACACGCGAAAGGAAAACGCGATTAGAAACGCCATCTTCAGATACCCACGCATTAAACACCTTAACGTAGACGCTTTTGAAGGCGTCTACTGGGGCCTACGTTTACCTTTAATCGATAAAAATGAAGTGTACATTGTCATCTGTGGTTGCCATATACCTATAGCATACGAAGTTTTAGAAATTTTTATCGCAGTGTTGCGAAAGTACGAAAGCTACATTATGAAATTAGTGACATCACGCACGAAGATTTTGGCGCGAAATAAGGAAATGACATTTCAACTTCGATTTTGATTGATTTGTAGGGTTTAACGTCCCAAAACCACTATATGATTATGAGAGACGCCGTAGTGGAGGGCTCTGGAAATTTTGACCACCTGGGGTTCTTTAACGTGCGCCCAAATCTGAGCACACGGGCCTACAACATTTCCGCCTCCATCGGAAATGCAGCCGCCGCAGCCGGGAATCGAACCCGCGACCTGCGGGTCAGCAGCCGAGTACCTTAGCCACTAGACCACCGCGGCGGGGCCAACTTCAATTTTGTCCGCTAATAATGAACTTATGATAGTAAAACTTTTGGCATTGGAGTTCTTGGAGGGCAGTTTATTATTCTAAACCAAATCATTGTTGCTCCTTAGTATCCCTTTAAGACACAGGCCCAGGAATCCACATACCGGCATTATATTATTAATTCATGTGACTTTTGTTGGACCCTAACCAGAGTATGCTTGCGTTACACAGAATCGACGTACTAAACTGCACATTAAACGTGTGGATAATATCAAAAACAGGGTGTTTTTTTAATTATCCAGGCTCAAGAGTGTAATTTAAGAGGTTTAAATAACACTGATTTCTTTACAGAGCCAACGATGAAAAACGATATCCTCTACTTCAGAAACACAGAGGCAGGTGCTTCACCTGAATTCCTACAATCAGTGTTAATTACGGCAAATGATGACTAGACTCCGCGTTACATGCAACCCCTTTGTCCCAAGGCGCGCGCGTTACGATCACCCGAGTGCACTCACCCCAATACGTACAAATTTTCTTTCTTGCCTCGAACAGTATCACAGTGAAACTCGGGACACACAACGTATATTTACTAACGTTCCTAATAATCGCGCTGCCCATGCTCATGTATAAATGTTCGCATATTTTTTAAACACGAAAGTGTTTTATGCCGGGGTTTACCGAGATTTCACTGACGTATACTTACGTCAAATATATGACGTTACTAAAATTTATACGAAAAGAATAGAAAGTAACAAACAAGAAGAAAAAGGCAACTTCCGGAGACCCGGGAGCCGAACACACGACCACTTGGTACGCGACAATAGATACCAGCGCATACCAGAAGAGTGCTTCAGGCGTGCCTTATATATCGCACACTCTTTCTCTCTGCTCTTTGCACTCTTTGTTTGTCGAGACGCTGCCGCTATCTACGAGCGAAGAAGACAAGTATACTGCATTTTAGCTTAACGAGCACCGACAGAGAACGCTTGGGTAACCTCAGTAGGGTGCGGCGCTATTCTAGCCACTATAATGGTGCCCCGATGCCAGCATTGGAGCGGACGCTGACTACAGGGCTAGAGTCACTGAAAAAAATTCCAGTGACTATATCCAGGGTGCCCTATTCATAGAATTTTCTATATACACAGTATAAAAAGAACGCTGGCGCTAGTGTGTATGGGAACTGCGAAGCTCGACGCATCAACGAGCATAGAAATGATG
This sequence comes from Rhipicephalus annulatus, assembly GCA_013436015.1. Taxonomy (NCBI): domain Eukaryota; kingdom Metazoa; phylum Arthropoda; class Arachnida; order Ixodida; family Ixodidae; genus Rhipicephalus; species Rhipicephalus annulatus. The sequence goes on along the minus strand of WOVY01010692.1, from coordinate 96,459 downwards.
GATAGTATACAAGTTTGTGTAATCTTTGTAATTTCGGCTCTGCTTGGCTTCGAGTGACTTGATTTGATTGACATGTGGGGTTTAACGTCCCAAAATTACGATATGATTATGAGAGACGCTGTAGTGAAGGGCTCCGGAAATTTAGACCACCTGGGGTTCTTTAACGTGCACTCAAATCTGAGCACATGGGCCTACAGCATTTTCGCCTCCATCTGAAATGCAGCCGCCGCAGCCGGGATTCAATCCCGCGACCTGCGGGTCAGCAGCCGAGTACCTTAGCCACTAGACCACCGCGGAGGGGCCACGTGACTTGGACTTGCTTTCTCACGAAATGACAAGCAGCAAATGTTCAGCAGTTGCACTTCACCATCTTAATCTGTTAGCCTCACCAATTCAATTCAGGTCACGAAATACACAACGGTCCGTTCTTTGATATGAAACGATACCAAAATACAACGATAAACAAAGCCACAAGTGCGATATAAGTCCGCAGGCACGAAGACTAGGCGAAGTTTTGTATTACCCATTAATGGCGTCGCCCGTGGGGAAGAACTTATTGGGCCCTCCCCCCTCCCCCCTCTGCGTTGGATTTTTTTTGTGTTCAAATACAACACCGTCCAATTAAAATAGGCACCTTCATTGAAAACCACTTAGGATGACGTCTAAAATATATTTTTTCGAGTCCGACAAGCCAATGGAGTTTGAAAAGTTCTGGAAGGTGGCTTTTCTGCAAGGTTTCTTTCAGCCACGTAGTTTGTGAAGCAGAGTTTTTGTCACCGAATGCCACTTTTTCGAACCATCACCATGCGTACTAGCACGCCGTGTTCCCTCCGCTGACTGGAGCGCTGGCTTGGGTACGAAAATATTTGTTTTTAGAACAACGAAAAGCAGTGGAAGGTGGTGTTATTCTTCGAATACTGCAGTTGATATAGGTTCGTTTTTCTGTACCACTGCACGGCGACGAAAGCGTTTGTCGCAAGGCCATGATGGAAGTTGTGCAAAAAGCTCGGCTGAGAACCGAGGCAAGATACTGTTCCCATGAAAGAAGCTGCACGTGTGCGAACGACCTACGCGGTCACCTTAAACTGGTTGTCGCTCTTGATTATTGGAGAATCCTCCCCTAATTGAAATGAGGCGTCGTCAATATATTTAGGGCAGAGTTTTTCTTTAACAATGACACCCGAATGACCGGAGCCATGTTTATTGTCCCCTTTTCCCACAGAAGAGAACGAGGGAACACGAAGGGAGTTTAAACGCAGGATTTGGCAAAGAATGTCCCACCATGAAGAAAAAATTGATGGTTCTGAAAAAAGTCGCAGCATTGCCGCAAAGGCGAAGCAATGAACGTGATAGCAACAAATTAGAAGGTCACGCACAAAATGGCAAGCAGATCGAAACGCGCCCCGCATTTCTCACGCACAAATGACGCACGAAACGTACTCACAGGTACATAAGAACGCGAATAAGCGTCTCCATTGTTAGAGCGCTGTGTCTGAAAAGCGCGCCCTTTTCGCAAAGGGAGGCTGTGCAACAATTGCAGTGATCTTCGTGCGCCCCGTAACTACAACATAATTGTTCCAGTGCAAGCCAGCCAAGACGCATGATCCTCCCCACCTGGAGATTAGGGCGCCTGAAAGATGGTCCATTCCTCTTCTCTCTGCGGGCCAAAGTACAAGTGAGAGATGAGAGCCGCCGCGCGCTCATCGCGCCATCTTGCTGATAATGCTGAAAACACAATAGTTCCACCCCCGAGATGCCCGCCAACAGCGGTAAGTAGTAGATATAAACAGCTTGACGTTTGAACGTTGAACCCCCACTCCGACGCCGGCGGCAAAATCCAACCGAGAGTGTCCATATAATTGCTATCGCAATAAAAAAAGCCAGAGATAACGCATCTGGAGAGAATACTCTCAACCGCAGTACGTGTCCACCCTCTGTAGAAGGCCAAACTGATGTACCTACACTTTCAAAGTATAGTACTAAAAACGTACGTCAGAGGGAAGAGCAGAAACGGAACTTCCCCCTCTCGGCAACATCGTGGCTGGCCCTTTCACAGAAAACGTCCGAGGCAGTCTCTGAAAAGATCGCTTCTCGCAAAACGTCGGAACCAGCGCCTACAGGGGAAAAGATTGCACGCAAAACGGACTCGGTCCAAGACGATGCTCAGCTCATCAACTTACTTAAGATGCTTGTCAATGTCATAAGATCACTGATTGCCGGCCCCAGACACCAGCAGCACTAGCCGCAGAACAGCTCTTGGAGGCGCTCGTCCCAATTCTCGGCGGCCTTCAGTAGAAACAGTACGGACAGTCGAAAGCCCTACCCCTTCGTGATGCAGTGTAATGTCCGATCATTACGTTTAAAGACATTTCTCATGTGACTATTCTTTGCACGCACGCGTGTGTGTGTTTTCCTCTTCTTTCTAGCTTTTCTCCTCTCTGTCCTCCTTTCTTCCCTTATTTCCTCTATGCCTCCTCTTCCCGAAGGAGCAGGCAGGCGTTGTGCCCCTGTAGGTGGCAGTTATCAGCCTGTTCTCTCCCTATTTCTTGTCTTCGTGTTCCTTATGTACTTAAACCAAATGAATAAATATGCTAACCAGTCTAGTTGCTCTTACAACAAGCTCAGGTATCGCTTCAAAAATTTATAGTGCGTGCTTTGTATCGGCTGGCCACCAAATCTTAGCCCTTTAAAGCGCGAAGTGATTTGGCGCTTCAGTTGTGCTGTCATGTCGCCGAAAAGGATATTGCCATTTTTTTTTCACCTGCATCTAACCGTCCAAGTCGTGGCTCCAAAGCCAACAAAGGGGAACACATTTCATATATGTATGGATTTTTGTTGTACTGTAACTCCCATTCCTTATAACACGTGAGCCTCTTTGATCTTCACATGTGAGCTTTCATAGAAGGTTTTTCTGCAGAAAATAGACTTTTTCTAAATATACTAATGTAGTCAGGCTCTTGTCGTCTGCACACGTGGACCCTGAGTCGAAGCGAAAACACTTGGCCGCGGTTTAGGTGTTGTCCAGTGGTCGCAACATTAAAGAAGCAAGTTGGCAAGTTAGGATGAAATTTTATTTGGGTGAACCTTTGCCCGAGAAATGCAAAACCGGACTACAAACGACACACACTGTACACTAACAGCGGCCCACAGAGCGTCAGCGTCGATAAACAGACCATCGCGCGGTCATGCTGTTTTTTGTGCGATTCTACTTATCTGCCACACCATGTGGCATGCGTTGAGGAGGCTCCTACCACCATATGACTTTCATATAGTTTTTCAAAGCAGTTTTAAGGCACAGTGTGGCTCCATGGTAGAACGTCTGCTTGGCACGCAAAAAGCCTGGGCTCAATTTTCATTTGAACCGAACATTTAATATTTACTGTATTTGCATTGCTCAACTATTCCCCACTCATGGACAACGCTGATTTTTCGCCGACAACCACCGACGCCTACACCAGAATTTCCGCCAAACTATACATCTTCAACGCTGTCGCGTTAGAACAACTGCGACATTACAATGAGTGCAGACGGATCAAAGGCGGTAATGTAGTACACCAGTACTGCATGGTACCTTTCAAAACTCGTTAAACATGCCCCCCGCGCCACCGCGGTAAGACTGACGCTATTAGTGTTGCCGCGGCACGCATGCGTTTAAAAAAAAACGTTTGAAGGAAACAAAACGCGAATGTCAGTTGGTTCAAAAAGAGCCGTTCAGTAATATTCAACGAGGGAACAGTGCGTTAGGCTACGAGTACTGAAGAAACACCTCGCTTGAGGAGAAAAACACGGACTGTAACTTACTACAGTCCGCCACGCATGCGAGTGATGAAGAGGAAAAATAAATTTTTGAAGACACGCTTTTGCCACGGAACTTGAAACCGCCTTGTTTCATAAGGAATAGTGGAATAGCGGATCCCAAGCTTTCTTTTCTTCTTTTTTACACAGATACTTCTTCAAGATACATCCCTTCTGCGACTGAAGACAAGGCGCTAGCATCAGAGACATCACAGGCAGAGGCATCAGAGTAAAATGCACATGTACCTTCTGTGTCATATTTCTCCTCTAGTGAGAACTGCCACCTATTTTGTTTATTGGTTTACTTATTGTATATACTTTCAGAATAGGGCAGTGATACTACGTACTAATTTTATGGTGGCGTCTTAATTATTCACCTCTTTCGCACCTCAAAAGTTCCAGCAAAAGCAAGCTTGATATTGGACTCTACACAGATATGTTTCAAATGTGGACGATCAGACAAAGCATCAACTGCTAACTTCTCCTTGGGTTCCTCCGCCATGCTATATGTATCAATATATGAACGATTTGAAGCAAAAATGAAAGTCTTAAATAGGTTGGCTGCATAAGTACCGACGGCTTAGGTACTCAGCGCATCGACAGGGTGCGTTTTGCCGAGTGTGTATTCTTTTCAGCAGAAGTGACGTTGGCAAGGGCCAACATGCGCGCACAGGGGCCTTCGTACCCAAGCTCTCAAAGGCTTCGATACACACGAAACCACTATATATATCACAGTGACTCCCAGCTGGTTGCTAATAATTTTCGTCAAACTTTCTTAAGATGTCTGCCAAGTGTCATATAGATGAACTGGACCATGGCAGGCAAAATCAAGTCCAAGAAAATTGAAGAAAGTTGCAGCCTATTTTTGAGACAGTTTCTTTTGCGGGCGGCAAGGTCTGCCTCTCCGTCGGCATAGAGACGTGATCGCATGGATTCAAGCATAGCCTCCTCAACAAATACAGGCAACTACAGAGAAATGCATCGCATGCATGCGGATTGTGGCTACATATATAAACCTATGAAAAACATTTGTAAAGTTGCCCAAATAACGCCTCGCGTTTAGATTCAGATGTGCGAAGGCATATCATAAAAATATCTGCGGCAATAATCAAGGAAATCCTAGTGGCAAATATAAACGCCGCAGGCCGCTTTTCCGTACTCACTGATGAAACGACAGATGTTGTTAGCTTACTGTCTGTGCAATGTACCTTAATAAGTATGCCAACGAATCAAAGAAGTGCTCTTATAGGCTTTCTGCCAATTCACGGCCAAAGTGGCCGGACCCTCACTAGCATCGTCACCTCCTTGACATAATAATTAACATGCAGCATATATCTGTGGTCAAGGATAAGCTCTATGGCTGGTAAAAGGAATGGTGTTCGAGCTGGTGTTCGTGAGAAATATCCAGCAGCACTCTACACTCACTGCGCCAGTGACTTCCTTAATCCAGTTCTATGTATGGCATGTTCAATCAAAGATATCAGAAACTGTTTTGGAACTACAAAAGCAACGTCCGTTTTTCCCGTAAATCGTGCAGCCTCTCACATATTTCGCTAAAAATTATAAGCTTGAGCTGTCCAGAGTCTACAAAGCAGCGCTTTTTGGGATTATGTGAAACGCGCAGTGTCGAGAAGCACGATGCAGTGCGTTCTTTTGTGAGCCTTTTTGAACCGTTGATCACCACACTCACGAGGACATTAATTTTAATAGAAACGGTGAAAGTACAACGCGGGATAACAGTCTAATGTTGGCACTCTTGTCACCAGCCTTCTTTGTAAGCCTGCATGTGGTGGAGCACGTGTTACCACTGACTTTGTCACTGTAAAAAAGCTGCAGGCAAGAAGTCTGGACATTAGGGCAGTCATTGACGACATATAGAAGCGGTGCAGCAGACAATTCAGAATCACCGTGAGAATGTGAATACTTTTTTCTCAAAAAAAATGCGCAAGTGCAGTCATTGGCAGATTGGCAGAAAAACTGTATGTGGAAATCACCGGCCGTCGAGCCGGTTTCCAGAAGCAAGATCGTGGGACCAATGCATCTGAGAGTGCGTAAAAATATTTTTGCAGAACCCTGTTCATTCCGTTTATGAATGACGTATTAGCCTAGTTTAAAAAAAGGGTTCGAAAACTATAGGGCACTTCTAAGGGACTTTTCAGTAATTGTATCATCCGCATTACCACCTCAGCAAGCTGATCGAAAGAAAGGAGCAAAAAATCTTCTGACAATTTTTGCGCGTGACGTCGAAACCAGGGCTGCTTTGGGAGCACTGTGACTCTGGTCGACAAAGTGGCAGAACAAAGCAGCAAACCAGCGGCCCAGCACTGGAACCGATGCCCTCTCATTGCGACAGCAGGTTCTGTCCAAATGTGTACAAGCTGCTATCGATTGTAGTCACACTTCCAATGACCACTGCCGGTGCAGAGAGAACGTTTTCAAGCATGAGGTTAACTACTTACGCTCAACGATGTCTGACGAATGCATAGTTGGCCTGGCACTTCTGTAGGCCCACACAGATGTCGACATCAGCGTGTTGGAAGTTATTGACCGCTTTGCTAAACATCCTCGCCGAGTCAACTTTGTCCATTGATACCTAGCAGGAAAAAAAACTGTGCAAGCGAAAAAAAAAAGAAACAGCCGTTCCAGAGTTCAAGTGAATTGACGAAAAAAAAAATTTCATAACCTTTTAAAACGTTGCAGTTCTTGTACGTTTAAACAGTTGACAGCATGACCTGACATAAACTTAGAAATACGAGCATCAGGTGGACCTTAACCGTTAATATACAACTTCGACTCGATCACTGAGAGGTCGGCATACGCAGCGTTACCGAACAAATTCACCTGTTGGGCATCGTCTGTAGGTTTCATTTATCGTGTATATTCCTCATTGATTTTCAAACTATATACGACACCTCTCCTTTTTAAATTTAGTGCAGAATTATAGTGCGCACTTCCAAGTTCTTTTGGAATAGTTTCTTTATTTCTGTGCTATTTATTTATAGTTTGGTCGACATGGTGTGTCCGCGACAGCAGCTTCACGCAAGGACATCACAGTTTCTGCGATTGCGCATCGTGTTCTTATGCCCTATTTTGGACATTATGTATAGTGATCCTTGCTTAGGTATCCACAATGATTGCATATTTAAACGCATGCATTTTCAAACCTTTTTGTAAGCATACTTGACACTGTGTTTCCGGTGTTCTATCAAAGCCCTATACTGGGAAGAGTTTGGGATAAGAGTTAATGAAGAGTATCTTAGTAACCAGTGATTTACTGATGACATTGCCTTGATGAAAAACTCAGGGGACGAATTAGAGCTCATGATTACTGAACTGGACACAGAGAGCAGAAGAGTATGTCTAAAAATTATTATGCACAAAACTAAAATAACGTGCAAAAGTCTATAGGCGGAAAACAGCACTTCGCGATAGGTGGAGAGGCGCTGGAAGTTGTTAAGGGCAGGTAGTAATAGAAGAACCGAACCATGAGAGTAAAATAACTAAATAAATAAGGATGGGAGGGATTACATTCGGCAAGCATTCTCAAACCTTGAATGGTAATCTGCCACTAAGACTCCAGAGGAAGATATATAACAGCTCCATCTCGCCGGTACTTACCTACGGAGCAGAAACCTGGAGGCTAACAAAGTGGGTTCGGCTTAAACTGAAAACAACGCAGCGAGCGATGGAAAGGAGAAGAACAGGTGTAATTTTAAGAGAGAAGAAGAGAGCAGAGTTGGTCAGAGAACAAACCGGGGTTAAGGATATCATAGCTGAAATCAAGAAGAAGAAATGGACATGGGCCGGGCACGGAGTACGTAGGCAGGATAACCGCTGGTCATTAAGAGTTACTGACCGGATACTCAGAGAAGGCGAACGCACGAAGGGGAGAGAGAAAGTTAGGTGGGCCGATGAGATTAAAAAGTTCGCAGGTATAACGTGGCAGCAGAAAGCAAAAGAGCTGGTTGATTGGCGGATCATGGGAGAGGCCTTTGCCCTGCAGGGGGCGTAGTCAGGCTGATGATGACGTTTCACCCGTTTTTGAAATGTACTTTACCAGCGCTGTGTATGTGTCTTCTTCTCTGTCCCGTCCTTGATGCGCTATACCTCAGATGTTTACCATTCTTGTTTTTTTCCTTGGCGTAGCATAAGTGCAACATAATTAACATTTTTGTATAAAAATTTGCGATAATGTAGTTGTCCTTGTTCTAGTTATATTGTGGGCTTTATTGCTCTTCTTGAGTGAGGAAGTGAGTCAGTTTCAAAGCTGACGTGATAATCGTAATATTGTCTGGTCCTTGAACCGTAAAAAAAAACTAACATCAGAATTGCAAACTATTGATGACACTTATTCCTGGAAAGACTGTTCGGGCATGCCAACTTATTTTTTTATGAAAAAAAAACACATCTTTTTTTTCTTTTTGATCGTGCATGTACTTAAGTGTTTGAAAAATTCAAACAGGAGGCCGCGCTGCTACGTGAGCCCCCCCCCCCCCATCGATAAAAAAATTCCTGGCTACGCCACCGTTAACCATCATTACCATGGCGGGAAGCTACTTGGAGGATTTCAAGCTGAACGGTTGTGCCACTGCGATCTCCGACGCCAGCGTAGCTCTCACTGACTGGTTCGCCCTCCACCATCTCCTGACGCCGTGCAGCTCTCGGCGTTTGGTGCCCCGTCCTCGGAGTTCTTCGACCGGCTCCCATCTTTCCTATCTTCTTCTTTCTGCCGCTTGCCTTGTCGTATTTCTTTATATCCTTCCGCTATTCTTTTATATTCCATCTCCTATTCCCCTACAAGGCGCTGAGCCGTGCTCTCGCAAGGGCTGCAGAAAACAGAAAATAGTGCCTTCTTTCTTTTTTCAACGAACCACGTATTTATTTCCCATGGTCGCTGAATGATTGGAGCATCAGAGTCCCTGGGGTCAGGTGTGCAACAGCATAGCTGGCAACCTCTCTACCAAGTACGCATGGCACCTCCTACGGCACCTTATCGACCCTACACACTCACGCACAACGTCACAACATCACATCACACGCCTACTTCACAACTCCACGCTTTCCCCTGACACCCTTCTGGACCAACTACGCACAACACACACGGCACCCGGCACCTCCTCCCCTCTCCCACCCTACACGGGAGCCCCGAATGAAGCCCTGGACAACGACATATCAGAGCAAGAGGTCCGTATGGCCCTCCAGAACATCCGAACAAGCTCTGCACCGGAGAAAGACGGGATAACTAACTCCATGCTCCGTAATCTGTATGATCAATCGATTGCACAGATTACAGATTACTTTAATAAATGCTGGAAGGAAGGCACCTTGCCGCAATCCTGGCGCCATGCCAAGATTGTATTCATCCCTAAACCTAACAAACCCCTTACCATATCAAACCTCCGCCCCATTTCACTCACATCGTGTCTCGGGAAGCTTCTCGAGCACGTTGCTTTAAACAGACTGACTCAACACATGCACGACCACAACCTATACCCGCACAGCATGGTGGGCTTCCGCCCGTGTCTCTCCGCCCAAGATGCCATGCTTCAACTGACGCACGGCATTCTTGATCCTCTCATCCCCGCTCGTACTAAAGCCGTCTTGGCCCTGGACTTAATCAAGGCCTTTGATCGAGTAGAACACCGAGCGATCATGGCGGCTCTCTCCCCCCTCAATGTGGGCGTTCGTATGTACGCCTACATACAAGCCTTCCTATCAGGACGCACGGCCGAGGTTCATATGGGCCCCCATGCGTCCCCTCCATATACTCTCAGTGGTGTAGGCACTCCGCAAGGTTCGGTCCTTTCCCCTTTTCTCTTCAATGCCACACTCATTCCCTTAGCCCGCGCTCTTCACAATATCCCTCACCTTCACCACACCCTCTATGCAGACGACATCACACTGTGGACCACCCACGGTAGTGATGGCGACATAGTTAAACCTTACAAACCGCCGCAAACATTACACAACAACACGCACAAAGCATTGGTCTCTCCTGTTCCCCGGAAAAATCTGAGCTGCTTCTCATACGCCCTTCACCACGTACTCTTCCCACTGCCCCCATCACCGTTACTCTGGACGGGCGCCCTATCCCAGAGGTCGACACAATCCGAATCTTGGGCCTTCACATCCAAAATAATGGCCGTAACACTTTCACTATCCGGAAACTCAAGCGGGTGACGGATGCGCTCTCGCACCTCGTCCGCAGAGTTTCTGGAAAACACTATGGCATGAAGGAACACGATTTGGGTCGACTCATTCATGCCTTCATACTGAGCCGCTTCCTTTATACAATCCCGTATCTCCGACTTCGACAAGAAGAAATAGCCACGCTGGATGCCATGCTTCGTAAAGCCTACAAAGTGGCCTTACACCTCCCCCCTAACACACAGACCACTAAACTTCTTCAGCTTGGGCTCCATAACACCACACACGAACTCACTGAGGCCCACAGACGAGCGCAATACACTCGTTTAGCTCAGACTTTCACCGGACGCTACATACTTAACACCCTCAATATTCACATACCAGCAGCCGACCCCACACTTCTACCGATTCCCCGACCCATACACACACAGATAATAGTTAAACCTCTCCCAAGAAACACCCACGTTACCTACCATTCGGCCCGCCGCAAGGCCCGTGCAAAAGCTCTCCACAAATACTACGGTTCTGAAGAGGACGCCGTATGGGTGGATGCAGCTTGCACGGGCGACGACGCGGCAGTTGCAGTCGTTGATCGCACACTCCAACCCATTGCAACTCTCCACCTTCCTCCTGCATCCACCCCGGAGTCCTCGGAAGAAGCGGCGATCGCGCTTGCCCTCGCACACACTGATGCCCGGTACGTCCTTTCCGACTCGAAAACCGCGATCCTAAATTTCGCGTGAGGACGAGTCCACGAGAGCGCTTTCAGAATTCTCAGCTCGCCCACCAAAAACCCGGCCCGCCATGTGGAGCTGATCTGGGTGCCTGCGCACTCTGGAAATCCCGGCAACGAAGCCGCCAATGACCACGCCCGAGGTCTCATCAACCGGGCGGCGGCGGAATCGGAGTCGGGCTCTTCCAGGGAGCACATGCATTCGTTCAACGAGATGACCCAGTCATATCGCGCCGAACGCCAGCTATACCCACCACCCCACCGATCCCTCAAAAATTTTCACCAAATATTATGGCGTCGCCTTCAGACCCGCACCCTTCCCTCCCCCTATTTTCTTTCCCGCATTTACCCAGGAGCGTACGCCCCGTCCTTTGCTCAATGCACTCACCCCCACGCTACCCTTACCCACATTCTCATGGAATGCCCGGCGGACCCTCCCCCGCGGGGCCCGGAGCCACTGACCACATGGGAGGAATGGGAGACCTTGCTGCGCTCGACGGACCCGGCCAAGCAGAAAATCGCCACTGACCGGGCCGCCCACGTTATGGAACTGCATGAACTCATGAACGCATAGCGCAGTGGGGTCGTGCGGGGACCCTGGGACGTAAGTGCCCAAATCCCTTGGTCTAATAAAGTTTTACCTCCTCCTCAGAGTCCCCTCTGTAGTTAGTTTTATGAAACTCTATGACCTTACCAATGCCACCTATGTGGCGTTGCTCCTACTTGGCACAGCGGAACGTGGCCTCTGCAATCAGCTCCGACAGCATTTCTGGAGCTGATTTCTGAGGCCACGAATAGTTTGACTCGGTGACGAAGCAATTAAGTGCTTTTTCTATTACGTTGTGCTTGCGTGTGCAGCTTCCATATGCAACAATGGGGCTTCTCCGCCGTCTAACGATACAAGTGTGACGACACCAACTACAAGAACTGCTGCCTTAAGCGCCGCCGAAAGACAACGACGTCGAAGAGCGAATGCCGTGCAAATGAGCTCGGTGCAGTGAGGGACACGCAGAAGGGAGTAGTAGGCCTTCACGCGTTCGCGGCTGAAGCTGAGTACTCTGACACTCGGGTTTACGACGCTGTGTGCACTGCGACCTTACTTTACTGGTTGCATTATATACGCACCGAAGCAGGACCGAAATTATCATACCTTCACCAAAGCGACCCACCAGCGGGACGCTACTCGTCAACGCGACACCACGCGCCAAGCGCCTCCACTGGATAGTCGTCGCCACGCAAATCATGCACCCTTCGCTGCACTGGACCGTGAGTTCACAAAATGATTTAGTCAAAACCTGGTTAGTTTCGCTTGCACGATTTGTGAACGCGGTTCATATGTGGTCCATAAGGGATTTTTGCGATGCTCCAATGTGTGCAGTGCATTGTGTGTGCAGTGTCTTGTGGATCTCTGTAGCGAGTCGTTGCTTGTCGTAATGGAGAATAAATGTCACGAGGCGTCAACGTGGGTGCGTCAACGTCTGAGGGAACTGTAGTTTTTAAAAACCAATAGACGTTATATGAATGTGTAATAAACATTCACTTACTTCTCTGAAGACACGTTCCACTTTGTCTGCGGCGGTGGAGCTGGCCTGAAGGTCGCGGGTTCGATCCCGGCTGTGACAGTCACATTTAGTTGTAGGCGAAATGTTATAGGCCTGTATAATATGCGATGTCAGTGCACGTTAAAGAACGCCACATGGTGGAAATTTCCGGAGTCCTGCACTACGGCGTCTCTCATAATCCCATCTTTGTTATGGGACGTGAAACCCTGGATATTAAATTAATATAACTTCTCACTTTCGTGTGTTCAACTGATTCTTACATCAATTGTTTTTGAATGATCATCAGATCATCAGATTTTTTGATCACATTTTTTCAACGCTTCCCAAATATTCTTTCTCTTTTTCTTGTAGAAGGAGCTACGTGAGTGACCTTTTTGCAAGGACTGCATTGTTGTCTGTAGTATGCTATAAATAAAATGCAGCCAAACCACGTAAAATGTTTTTTATCATCATCATCACCATCATCGTCGTCGTCGTCATCATCATCATCATCATCATAATCATCATCATCCTGACTTCGTCCACTGCAGGGTAAATGCCTTTCCCATGTTCCTTCAATCATCCCGGACCTGGGCTTTCGGCTGCCCCGTTACACCTGCAAACTTCTTAATCCCGTCATTCCACCTAATTTCCTGTCTCCCTGTCCCATGTTTACCTTTTTTTGGAATCTGGTCAGTTACCCTTATGACTAGTGCTTATCATGCCACGCGTTACGTGCCTGGCCCATGTCCATTTCTTCCTAAAAAGGAAGATACCTGTACTCAACCCCGGAGCAGAGACCTGGAGGCTTACAAAGAGAGTTCAACTTAAATTGAGGATGACGCAGAGAGTGATGGAAAGAAAAATCACAGGTGTAACCTTAAGAGACCAGAAGATAGAAGAGTGGGTTAAGAAATAAACGTGATTAAGCATATCATAATTTAAAAAGAAGAAGAGGTCTTTAGAATGTTATAAATACTAATTATACAAAAAAATATCCGGTATACTGTTTCTTATGAAAATCACTGCTTTTAGATACGGATATCACTGCAACTATGCGCACACCACGTCACAACTTTCAACTGCAATTGACGAAGCCAAGAAATCCAGCTTTTTAGGCTCTTTTACATTTTAAACAATACTGTCTTTGCCTCCCGCTCTACCAATCGCTTTTCAAGATATTATTTTAAAGAAGTTCATGGTTGCGCCTGGATTGTCGTAATGTTAGCCTCGCTCTGATTCATAACCCTGCACAATATTTCCATGAAAGTGAACTTTCGTCTCAATTATTCACATTAGCGTTCCTGCGTTTAACCCCAATGCTCAGCAGAACAAAACGTACCAATATCACGTAGGTTGAGTGGTTATGAGATTGTGCTGACAAGTACACGAGGCCGCGAAATCACCTGGCTACAGCAAGCGCATTCAAAAAGGGTTAATACGATTTTGTTCGCGCCCTGACACAGTGCTGCTGGACAGTATACAAGACAGCCGGACGTATATCGGATGTACCTGCCAACGAAACGCGGTATACGCAAAGAAGACAGAAAAAAAGTACGCAGAAATTAATGGTTTCCATACATTGTCATGATAAAATTGCAGTAACCATTGTTTTTCAAGACACTTTAGAAATATGTGCCGGGATAAAGTTGCGGTAATCGTTGTTTTATCAAAACATTTTAGAAGTGTGTGATCCTAAGGAAAAAAAAACATCCGAACTAAAAAGTACAGGTCTCATCTTCTAAGTTAATATTTGATGTTCCATTGCAGGGTGCCTCTAATGCTGGTCGAGTCGAACTGGACTTCTTCGTTTGGAAGGGCGCATACACCGATTCACGAACATCTTGACAATCATGTGAACGTGAGTAAAATGCAATGAACTCTTTTTGCAAGCAACTATACTCAACGGCACGAAAGCCACGTTACCGAGCCTCGTTTACTCAGTCCTACTTCCTGCGGCGGGGTCATCAGATCGTACCAGCGAGCAAGAAACCATAGCGCACAAAATATGAGAGTCGAAACATGATTTGAAAGTCAATTCCAGAAGGTCGCTGCACAGGTGTCACCCTGTCTTAATTCACGTGAAACACGACGCTTGATAAATCTGAAAATAATAGATTTATTAGCCCCGAGACCAGTCATTTCGAAAAGTTCATGATTTTTTTGTCGTCATAGTCGCACGATCACACGCAAATTGGTGGATATAAATCTTTTGGTGAGGTCATTGCGCCGGTTCATCGTCGTGAGATTGGTTCGATTGAGGCTTGGCAAATACTGCTTCAAAAAAAAAATAAACTGGCTGTGTTCAACTGTCATTCAAACATTACATTTATGGCACTAAATTCGACAATAATGAAGCGCACAGTAGGTCACCGCTTATAATAAGAAGCCTATAGTGTATATTTCCCAGCGTCCTGTAATTATTTGGTGCTTTCTTACACTTGCCAGAACATTGATCGAGGTTCCATTTTCGCAAGGGGGCGATGCTTACCCATTTTCCGTTGCCGCGACAATAGTATATGAGCGATGTCAATAAAATGATCCATGTGCTCACCCTCCATGCAGGAGTATTCTGACAACTAATTTCTTAAAATACCCGTATATATAGCCATTGCGAGCTGCGGTGTTTTTAACGAAATATTCTTGTCGTAAATAATCGATGCGCACAGTCACGAAGGCTTTTTAATCGACAATGAAGTTCGAGTGAATACATATGGTTACTCGCCGTCCCAATTTTGGCTGACCCACCATACTTTATAGCAGTTCTCGATCGTATACAAGCTTTACTTATTGCCAGAGTTCTTTGTAGTATTTTTGAAAAAAAAAACGCTATGGCTTAAAGAGCGATGTGACACAGAAAGACCTTGTAACAATCCTAAATACACTTATGCCTGACACGCAGGCAGCATAGATCCAAAATATAAGGTTACATAGACACAGAAGACCGTCCACCCGGTATACAAAGTTTCTCTGTAAAGAGACACTTCGTATACCTTCGTATTTTGCTACCCTCACTGTAAAGTTAGGGTAGAAGAATCTTGGAAGACTGCCAACATCATCTTACTTCATAAGAAAGAGGATCGGACTTAAAATTTTACAGGCTGATGAGCTATCTGTCCGTCGCTTATGTGCTCCTAACAAAATAAGATATTCAAATTTCAATTGTCAGCAGTGCTCGAACTGCGTCGCCAAAGCAAATACGCTGTTTCTGCAAAACTTTGAACACGTACCCCCCCCCCCCCCCTTTTAGCATTCCCCGCGCGTCGGTCTCTCTACCAAAGACTATGCTTCTCCTATGGACACAAACAGAACGAAAAGTAGTGTTGCTGCCAGGGATGTGACGAAACGCGTCGACAGACGAGAGCGGCAGACAGACGATAGCCACGATAAGCGTCGGTGAAAGCGACCGTCCGTGTTTCCGTGTAGCGTCCCAGTTAAATTTCGAATACAGTTTATTTTAGTTTCAAACCATTCGACATCCTCTTATTAGTCATCACTGGGACGTCTGTCTAAGACAATCAAACAAGGGACTGAGCAGAGTTTCGTACAGTCTACTCAACAAAAGACCATATTCGTATTATCAATCAGCTGATAGGGAAGTCGCTTGAATGCAACAACTGCTATTTATAGACCCATTCCATGTTTGTACACAGGTAGGCCGACGTCGACATTATGGTCAAAAATTATTGCGACGCCCGTACGTAACTTCCGCCATAAGCGCTGAGGGCTGCGATGTGCGCCAACAAAACGACGCTGTGAGACGCCATAAGCGTTGTGAAAGCCATAAGCGCTGAGGGCTGCGATATGTGCCAACAAACAAATCTAAGTTGTTTCCAACCGCGACGCAGCTCGTCAGCATACCGTTTTTTTCCTCGTTGTTTGACTGAGAACATCACATGCATCATTGAAAACTCAGCAGAAACTGCGGTAGGCAGAGCGTCTTTCACCTACCAAGACAGCGCCACCGCATTTTCGTGACGTAAGTGTGGTGGAATTTGTCTATAGCTCTCATAGATATCGAGAGGTCATTTGATTTCGTCGAAACATCAGCTGTCATGCATTGACTGCGGAATAACGGCGTCAACGAAGCATATATGAACATACTGTATAAAATATACTGAGGATCCACAGCCACCTTAATCCTCCATAGGGAAAGGGGCAGAATCCTAATGAAAAAGAGTGTAAAGCTGGGCTTTATACTGAGAAGAGTTAGAGATATGAGTTAATGGAGAGCACCTTGATAGCGTATAAACGATTCGCTGATGACTTTGCATTGATGAGTAACTCGGGGAACGAAGTGCAACTTATGATTATTGAACTGGAAAGAAACAGGCAAAATAGTAATACTGGAAATTCTTATGCAGGAAACTAAAGCAACAAGCAAGAGCTTCGGAAGAGTAGAGCACTTTACGATAGTTAGCAATTCACTGAAACTTATGAAGGACTACGTCTTATACAGGTAGTAACTGCGGAATCGAACCATGAGACGTAAGCAACTAGAGGAATGGAGAAGGAGCACATTCCGGAAGCAATCTAAAATAGGGAATACCAATGTCCCTCAGAACAAAGGTATAGACGGTTTCAAAATTGCAAACGTTGCGAAAAAACAAAAAACTTCCGGTCACCTCATTTCCCAGCTCGTAACGTCGAAATTGAGAGGACGTTTTCATGTTTTTTTAATGGTAAGGAAAGCCTTATTAGTTTTCAGATAAAAAGAACGTGCGCAACGTTCAAGCAACTCCTTGTAGTTTTTATGTAGCTAAAAAGAACATTTATTTGAATATATTTTGCCAGATGAGGGAAGGAAAGTGTATAAAATTAGCGGGCTATTTTCTGACGCTCTTCTTGCCCACCGAGTCTAGTGACTAAGGTACTCGGCTGCTGACCCGCAAGTCGCGGGATCAAATCCCGGCTGTAGCGGCTACATTTCCGATGGAGGCGAAAATGTTGTAGGCCCGTGTGCTCAGATTTGGGTGCACATTAAAGAACCCCAGGTGGTCGAAATTTCTGGAGCCCTCCATTACGGCGTTCCTCATAATCATATATGGTGGTTTTGGGACGTTAAACCCCACATATCAATCAATCAATTCTTGCCCACCGATGCTATTCAAGCACATCGGTGAACGAGACCAGATGTCGTCAAGGGTTTGTGTTTGTAAACAGTGAAAATGTATATATGTAACAGCTGCATCTCACCGGTACTTACCTATGGAGCAGAACAATGGAGTTTTACCAAGTGGGTTGAACTTAGGTTGAAGAGAACACAGCCAGTAATAGAAAGGAAAATGATAGGTGTAACCATAAGGGACAAAAAAAATTGGCAGATGCCACGTACAGTGGGGACCGTCGTCTTTTCACATCATGCGATATTATGGTATATGTGGAGCTAGCGAAACGGCCGCGAGCGCGCATAATGAGTGCTACATGTAGTCATGACTTACATGACACGCATATCATGATTTCTACGTTAGGATCGGTCACTTATGTTCGTCATGCAGTCATGTCATCAGTACCAGTTTTGCAATATGTCATCTGAGCGAAAACACCGTAAGAGCAGCAAGACCATGAAATGTAAATCAAGACATTCATGGCATTCATATCATGATTTTCATGTTATGATTAGTCACTTATGCTCGTCATACTGTCAAGTTATGTCATACCAATTTTGGTATTGATACCAATATCGAAACGGCCAGGAGAGCTAGAAGTCGTAGGTGGCTAGATAGATAGATAGATAGATAGATAGATAGATAGATAGATAGATAGATAGATAGATAGATAGATAGATAGATAGATAGATAGATAGATAGATAGATAGATAGATAGATAGATAGATAGATAGATAGATAGACTAGACAGATAGATATAGACAGACAGACAGATAGACAGATAGATAGATAGATAGATAGATAGATAGATAGATAGATAGATAGATAGATAGATAGATAGATGATAAGGGCATCATAGACGAAATCAGGAAGAAATGGGCACCCCAAAGAGAAGCAACTCGACCAGCGTTAAGTCCTCTGAGTAAGCAATGGGCAGGGCAGGGCACGCAGGGCGCATGCAAGAGAACCGCTGGTCTTAAAGGGCAACTGACTGAATTGTTAGAGAAGGCAAACGCCCGAGGGGGAGACAAAAAGTTAAGTGGGTAGATGATATTAAAGAGAAACTGAAGATGCTTTAGAACTCGATAAAACGTCGTGGTTAACAAGAACCGAGATTACTGTCGGTGATGTCAAGATAATTTCCCGTGGTTTTAGCAGCCGGAGCTTTAAAATACGCAAAGGAAAAGTTTGTGTGGAACCGCCCCCGCGAACGCCCCAAATCATAGGCGTGGAAACCTACGACATATTCGTTTTCTCTTGCGGAGCCATTCTTCACTCCAACGTAAGGTTTGGCCCAGACCCACGGCCAGCCCCCCCCCCCCCCCCCGTTCCTCCGTAAATTCGGATGGAGGGGGTGTTTTACCAAGAATAAATAATAAAGTAGGATTGTTTTCGGGGTTTACAACACATTTTTTTTGACCGAAAAGTTCTATTTGCACTCACATGTGAAAACTTCCACATCACTTTTTGAATTCCGCAGGGGTGAAACTGTCTTTACAGGTTCCAAGGTCATATAGAAAAAGTGCAAAGAAAACGTGGCAGCAGCAGGCACAATACCGGGTTGATTGGCGGAACATGCGAGAGACCTTTTCTCTGCTGTGATCGTAGTCAGAATGATGATGATGATGATGATGATGATGATGGTGGTGGTGGTGGTGGTGGGGGGGGGCACCGCGGTGGTCTAGTGGCTAAGGCACACGGCTGCTGACCCGCAGATCGTGGGATCCAATCCCGGCTGCGGCGGCTGCATTTTTGGTGAAGGCGAAAATGCTATAGGCCCGTGGGCTCAGATTTAAGAGGACGTTAAAGAACCCCCAGGTGGTCGAAATTTCCGGAGCCCTCCACTACGGCGTCTTTCATAATCATAAGATGGTTTCGGGATGTTAAACCCCACATATCGATTGGTGGTGATGATGATGAAGAAACCCACACGCACGTAGCGCTACACACACACACGCCTTTATAAGGTATACGCTAAATTTCTCCTTCCAGTCACAAAAGCACAAGTGACACTAATAACATCACCTAAGCGGATTATAAATGTTACTCATATTTTATAACGCAATGCTCTTTTCGATTCTAGTTTATGATGACCAATAATTTGAGTTCGGAGAATGGGATCCGAACAAACTCTGTCAGATACCATGCTATACCGAGACTTTTGTGCTTTCATTTGTGATGTACTATCTGCTTTCAATGAAACTCGAACAGCAGCAAGCCTTCCTGGTGGTATAGTACGCACCGTCCAGTTATCACTGTAAACAGGCACGCATATACGCGCAGAGATACCGGACAGGATGCGTGCGTCTTTCCATGGTGATAAGTGGACGACGCGAGCTATACCATCGCGAAGACTTCAGGCTGTTCAGGTTTCATTTGACGCGATAGTACGTGCCGAGTATACTTGTAAGAAAAAATCGCAACGTTCAGCTTTGGTAGCATCAGGAGTGTCATTTAGTTTAATTTGTGACATTTGATAAACAGATGGACTACATCGGCGAGGTGAAGCTGGGTACACCGGCTCAAACATTCCGCATCATCTTCGACACGGGATCAGCTGACTTCTGGGTTCCATCCGTTAGGTGTACGGACGGCTGCCGTGAGTATACTAAATAGCGCGCAAGACTTTCTTATACAAGCATATACCTCCACATTTACAATAATTTTTTATGAAATTATTCCCGTATGGCGAAACTTTCTACTAGTAAACCCGAATTTGATTGTTCCAGAAAAAAAGCATTCTGAGATAATCTACAGTAGTGAATACTTTCTTTTTTCAAAATATATTTTAATATGTAGAATATACCCTGTCTGGTGAAAAGGATGGCTTATTGGATGTTTCGTACATATACCACTCATAACCCGATGCTCATTTAACGAAAAAAAAAATCACAGCATATCCATGGAGTGAATGATGATGAAGAGGGCGAAGAGTCCGTCCGTTCCTTCTTGCTTCCGTCCTTCCATGCATCCATCCGTCCATCCGTCCATCCGTCCGTCCGTCCGTTCATTTCTTCGTCTGTTCGTGCGTCCGTCCCTCCACCCGTGCGTCCATCCGTGCGTCCGCCTGTGCAGCCGTCCGTGCGTCAAACAGACAGACAGACAGACAGGCAGGCAGGCAGATGATTCATGGTTTGCCGATAAAACCCTTTGAAGCTTCACCCCACTGATCATCATTCACTCCGTGGATGTGCTGTGAGGTGGTTACTACATACATACATACATGCAGTGACGACCGACCCACGCCTTAAGGATTTGATTGATTTGTGGGGTTTAACGTCCCAAAACCACCATTTGATTATGAGAGACGCCGTAGTGGAGGGCTCCGGAAATTTCGACCACCTGGGGTTCTTTAACGTGCACCCAAATCGCCTTAAGGAGCTTCACCCCTACAATATAGTAAATGAGAAGCAACACCAATGCGAATGTATCTATATAGTGTACAACATGCCAACGGTAGTGATAAAACAACGCAATAGCGCACCACTTTGAATGTCGCGTTGTTGATAAAGCTATAAGAAGGTACAACATGACTTTAGGAAGTATTGGCCAAATAAAGAAATGTACTGGAGCACATTAAGGTGTCATATTTGTAGTCTGTGTAATAGTGGCACACATTTACTGAACGACAGGAATTTATTGAGCTACAGGTATTTAATTTATGTGTTATCTCGGGAACTGGTGCACCGGTGTAGCAGCCGTTGCTTTCGTTCACGAAAACCATTCTAACCTGTCACCAATCACATCAAGTGTTTTCCCCTAGATATAGACTACGTAATGAGCCTTCGCCTTTTTTATATTTAACAGATATTGATATTCGAAGGTTCGATTGATTGATATGTGGGGTTTAACGTCCCAAAATCACCATATGATTATAAGAGACGCCGCAGTAGAGGGCTCCGTAAATTTCGACCACCTAGGGTTCTTTAACGTGCACCCAAATCTGAGCACACGGACCTACAACATTTCCGCCTCCATCGGAAATGCAGCCGCCGCAGCCGGGATTCGATCCCGCGACCTGCGGGTCAGCAGCCGAGTACCTTAGCCACTAGACCACCGCGGCAGGGCTATTCGAAGGTTCTAAAGCAGTGAAATTATGAACCGTCTATGAACCAACATCCGATATTTCACACCTATATTTCTTCCTCTGTTGTCTTAACTTTCAGCCATATACCTCGTTAAGATCAACTTACATATACGCTCGTTTATTTGCGAGTAAATGTAAAAATTAGAGGAAACAACATGTGCCCCACGTGTCTTCTCTCGCCTTAATAATGCTTTAATTTCTGCACGTCATTGTTTTTATTGCTATGAACTTGATGATTACACAAAAATCTTTCTGCGGCAACCGCAGAGGATCGCAGGAAGTACGACCCTTCGCATTCAAGTTCGCACATTCCGGACGGCAAGCAGGTGTCCATTAAGTACGGCAGCGGCGAGGTACGTGGTGTGGTCGGCTCCGACACCCTGCAATTGGGCGATGGGGTGGTGCCCGCACAGCCATTCGCCGAAATTACGCATGCGTCACCAGGTATCTTCCACCCCGAACCATTTGACGGAACGATCGCCCGGGACGTTCCCTTCGATGGCCTAATTGGGCTCGCCTACCCTAAGGTGTCCTCACTAAAAGTGAAGCCGGTGTTCGACGCCATCATGGAGAAGAAGCTGGTGCCCCAGTCCGTTTTCTCCTTCTACCTGGGAAGCACCTCGAGTGCCAGACCCGCCGGTGAATTAGTACTCGGAGGCATCAACCATGAACGCTTCAAGGGCAGCTTGCATTACGTAGCTGTCAGCAAGAAGCGCCACTGGGAATTTCAGATGGACCAGTAAGTGGTATTAACTACGTATATTTCACCTATAGTTGCACGTTCCATTTTCATCGTCCCATTCCTCCTACATTACTTCCTTACCAACCATGAAAACAATAGGTAAGAAAGGCGTAGCAGTATCTGATAACTTCACGCGCCAAGTAAAATGTAAATACTCTAGATAGTGCATAAAATGTCATCGCGCTACCCGTCTTTGATTTCACTAGCTGAGAGTGAAACGCCAACAGCTTTCAGCTTTACTTAGTATGCCTCTACCCCATTGTTACAACAAGCGCACCGCGAAACAGCTATGTCACACCAGGGAGCAGCTTCACGCCGATTCTCATGGTGGTTGTTGAATGCGTGATATGAACTGAGATGAAAATTATCAGGCGGAGAAGAAAGGAACATTGGCATGCTCGAATAATTCTATCGAATGGAATTGTTTGTCAATATCACCGCCCCTATGTTTGGAATAGAAAAATATGCCTGCCAACTGAAGTTAGTAATAAGTCTGCCATTCTGTTTTAATTGATTAGGTGACCGACGATAACAATTGTAATGACACTTCCTCTCACCCCGGCTGCATAACTTCGTACATTGGCAGACTCGTAAAGCATTATTTTGATAAACCTGAGAATACCACGTTGAAAAGACGATTAGGTGGAAGAGCACAAATGTGACATGAACAGACAAGTAAAAGCTCAAAAAAAAACATGCAAAATGTTTAATAAAAACAAACAGCCAATAATGCCAACGAAAGTGTAGGCGATATGTAATTAGAAGTAATTGTAATGAAAATGAAGGAAAGATAACTAGCCATTGGCTGGAACCAAACCTGCGACCTTCGAATAACGCGTCCCAGATGCTCTACCAATTGAGCTACCAGCGCGGCAATCCTTCCATCCACTTTATGGGGTATATATGTGGATTAAACGTGGCAGCGTCAGTCAACGCCGCCAATAGTCATGACGGCGAGTGGCAAACCCACTTTTTACGTCCATTTGGTTCACGTAGCACGTGATCTTACTGTGAGCTGGCAGGTGACCAATAATACCTCGTATTCTACCTTAATTAAGGCATCAAGTTTGCCAGAACAGGACCATCGCTATGAATGAAGGGAAGAAGTTTACATTTCAGGGCTCGTTTCCTTCATTAGACCCCCAGTGCGAAGCTTCCCTGCTTTATTAATATATTTAACGTAATATTATGTCATAAATGTTCCATACATAGTCTGCTGCAAAACACGTTACATTTTCATCATGCATAAGTGCATGAGTAAAACAAAGAGAAAGTCAATCACAATATACTACAAAATATGTACCTATATTTTTCTTATGACTGAAAAACTTTTGTTTCAGTCATTCTTCGGTATCACTATTACTGTACGTATTACACAGGTATGAGATTCACCACTGGAATCATAGCAAAAATCATACCTCCCTAATATTAACATATTATAACCTTGATTTTCTTTCATTTTCCTAAAATCATCATAAATTACAATTTATTGAACACGTATAGCTGTGTTATTAAGGAGTTTCACTCTACCTAAACATTACAGTCATATCCTTTCAAATTAAGTGTAAGAAACGCAGTGGTGTTAACTGTGACCTGGGTCAGTTGGTACATCTTGAGGATTTGAACCGTACGAAAGACGAAGCCCAAAGGAAATCAGTCGCACATCGATCGAACAGTTGCGCTTCATTGAAGAACAATCATCTCGGAGGAAATGTACAGCTCAGAGCATAACACACACCAAACAATATTGATAATGAGATAGATGAAGCAGATGCCGTCAGTATGAAGGGAAGCCTAATTAAAAAAGATGTGCCGATACAATAATCGCCTTGCATGCCGATGTGATAGGCTTCGAATATTAACCTCTATGCTTCGTCTTTTGGCTGGATCGAATTATCAAGAAGTGTGGAAAACGTTACATAGTCCCCAAAACTAGACTTTTACCTTTCTTTCTTTCTTTCTTTCTTTCTTTCTTTCTTTCTTTCTTTCTTTCTTCTTTCTTTCTTCTTTCTTCTTTCGTTCTTTCTTTCTTTCTTTCTTTCTTTTTTTCTTTCTTTCTTTCCTTTTTCTTCTTTCTTCCTCTTTTTCTTTCTTGAGAGCATGACTTGTCCTCGGCCGTCAAACTGAACTTAGCATGAAATGTTCACAGAAAATAGAATTACGTACACAAACCGCACATTGTTCTTAATCATATTCCCGAGTGTTTCTGTAGAAATCTAGACAGTACACTATTCTCTGGTGCTAAAGTGTCCGCATGCGGACGCATTAGATATGCCCCCCCCCTCCCCCATCGATGCATGGGCAGCGGAACAAGACAAAAGGGAAGCAGCATGGACCAACATTCTCTCATTTCTAAGAAGTTTCATCGCAAAAGGCAAGGAGTGCTGTTTTGTAATGCCCAAGGGGTGATATCTCTGCTCCTACGCCCCCCAACTAATATTATAATAGATTACCTACGCTTAGGTTTGCAATATCGGCAACAAAGGGAAAAAATGTGCTCTAAGGGTTCCTCCTCCCTATTTCTCTAAAAAGCACGCACGCGCGAGGGTTCACAAAATACTTTCGAGAAGCCTTTTTTTTCTGTCCATCATTACTCTTTTGTCTGTGCTTTGTACGCATGCGAACAAGTAACACGGTTATGTGTTGACTGAATCATTTTTCTATGCACTAAGCGTTCAAGCTGGAAAAGAGAAACGCTTCTGTGTCGGCGGCTGCTGGACAGTGGTTGATTCGGGGTCTTCGTTCATCGAAGGACCCGGCGAGGAAATCGACAGGATCAACCGCATTATAGGTTCCCAGAAGACAGAGCATGGGAAGGTGCGTACAATGCTCTCCGTGCGCATATACATAACCATTCCTGCTTGTGTCACACACCCTCACATGAGGTCATTCTCGGCACTCTTTGCTATAAGCAATATCGTTCTCTTGAACTGTTCGTCCCGTCTACAACCTTCACATGTTTCAATAAACGACCCCCCCCCCCCCCCAAAAAAAAAAACAGATTTAGCGCTGAGGTTTGGACTAATGGGACGCCCTTTCTACGTTAACATGTACGGTGACACTTTGCTAAAAATTTACTTAAGGCATAGCCTGTAAAGAATGATTAGGTGAACATAAGGAAGCTTGTACACATGTCAAAGTCCCTAATTGTACAAGAAAACCATAGGCGTATCAGCCGGGGAGGTCAAAGAGGGCTCGAGCCCCCCCCCCCCCCCGCCCCCCGAGAAAAGTTGAGGGGGAGGGCTGAGCCTTCTCATTTTCGACAGTGGTCTTTCTTGGCTGCACGCTGGGGAAACCAACAAGTAAGGCGAAGTTTTTCGTCCCAACACTAATCACTCAATTGTGTTCTTACGGGAGAATGAAAATGTTACGAGGAGAATGAAAATGTTATGAAAATATGAACGAAATGCTACAACATAGCGAAATTTTGCCAGGATTACCACTCTGATGATTTTCCTTGTAGGCTCTTTGCGGTGTGGGTCGCCTATGCCACACTTTCGCGTCTTGTGCTGTATTGTATTGCACATGAGGCAAGCTCTGAGCAGGGCACCTATAGTATTACATCACCTTTTCATGCTTTTATTCTGCTGTGGCCTGGTAATGCAGCTAGGGATGGGAACGAGCAAACTTTTTAAAGACTGGTCAAATAATTTGGTGCTTCTGGAAAAACAATATTCTTCGGAAAGGGTAAATCATCATTGCTGCACTGGAGAAGCTGTTGCGAGCCAATGAGTGTGACGAATTGTTTTTGATATTTATTTTTCCGTACTTAAATGCCAAAAATGTTTTCGCTTTAATCTCTGATAAACCAGATCAGCCTTACTTATGGTTACCTAGAGCCATAGCTTGTAAAGTGGCCACGAATAAAGCAGTGGACTCGAGCTTAGTAGGAAGCTCAGCTTCTAAGCTTGCCCCACAACTTCACCCCACCAGACCAGGGAGAAGGTGAAAGACAGTGGTTTTTAGCACTATGAAGGCTTAGTTAAGAGTCGGGCTATAGTTGGTTTTCACTCAAATTGAACTATATTTTACAGCTCAAAATAAATCTCGGACAGTAAAGAAGCACACAGCTAAAGCGCTGCTTATTTCTCTCTATTTATTTTTCTCTCAGCAAGTATGAGCTCACAGATATGTATACGCGCACAAAAAACTAAACACCATTACGGAGCTAGTGGAAATATTTTATTATACTTATAATTCATTTCACCAGCTGCTATACGTAGCCGCTGCTTATGTGATTGGCAGCTAGCCTACTTGAATTACATTTAGAAGGAGATGCTCTCCGGCTTTGTTACGTCATGTAACCAGCAGGCGATTTAGTGGCTCACAGAAAATTTTAAATGCCAAAGAACCAATAGAAAACACTATGTTGTATCAAAAACAGTTTATTCTCTTAATTTTTACGTGGTCGTGCATGAGTGGTCATTACGCAATGGTTCATTTTCACGTCATTTTTTTGCCTCGCTTGACAAGCGGGTGCTGTGTGCACGACAAAGACTGTTTACACCCATCATATAAAGCTGACGATCATTTCGAAAGAAAGCAGCGAGGGATGATCTAACGTTATAATCACCCACATATTGTTTTTTTTTCAAAAACAAAGATTGTTTAGAACATTTGTATCGGCGTATTTATGCAGGTACCTGGGTGCCTCTTGAGAAATGTTAATACAAATACAACAAGTGTAAACAATGTAGTACACTCCTAGCACCAAAAATTATGCATTTAAAGAAAATGATTTAGAAGTTCATAATAAGTAAACAGTAATATAACGATAGCAATATTATTATAATTGCACGCTATAGAAACAGTTTTCAGACTGTTAGTAAGCAAATTATATACTACACACAAGCTTGAGTATATGCAAGAAAGTGTAATACATATTATGAAAAAATATAACAGCAGTCATTCGTTGAAAAGTTATGGTTGATCCCTCCGTCACGAGAATCGTAACACAACAAAAAAGACGCGCCTTTACAGGGGTTAATAAACGTTTACTGTATATAATAAAGGAGGGTTTGCCGAATGTATGTTTTGGTGTTTGGCAGCCATAGCCCCGTTCAACTCGAATGTATCCTCGTTGAAGCTTGGTACATCTTCATACTGACGACTAACATCCATGATACATTTATTCAATAAACTATTGTGGTATTTGTAGATGTTAACCACCAAAGCATAATCAGGGAAAGAGGCGTGATAGCAAGATGAGCTTCGCATATTGGACGCGGAAATATGGCTAAGGGCGCCATTACTCGGCCTGCTAAAGTGTGATTGAACTTCGTGGTATCTAAGAAAGCGCGTCGTGTAACCTCTGTGTATGAGAATTCATATCAAAGTGCGCGCATATATCCCAGCTGACTAGTGAGGTAGGTTTTGCTGCTTGTCCAACAAGGACTGCTGACCAGTACGCGACTTAAAGGCACGTTTACACTAGAGAGACACGACACCGATTTTTGTCTGCTGGCTGTCTTTGGGAGTGTCTTTTGTCTTGTCGTCAGCCTATGTACACCGCAGAGACACAAACAGTCCGCCGGTGGTCTCTCGAAGACTCCACCTGCCCCTTATCGTGCACACAGTCTTTTGTTGGCCGGTTCTGTAGTTACATTGGAGGCCCACGCAGCGACACCGACTAAACTTACACACCTGCACCTCATTTTCACCCATGCTCCCTTCTCTGCCATTGTCCCTCTCCGGCTACGTGACGAAGCCCCTGCCATAACCCATGGTGACGAGAGACGGGGGTGGTGGACACATTAGGGAAGCGAAGAAAATACTTCCGTTGGGTGCTCGAGCTGCCTATCCAGACGCCGCGGAAGCCTCGGAGATAGCATTGTTAACTCCCCCGAGATTGCCCGCTTCATGGTCTTTTGAAGCTAAGACATGGGGCAAATTTTCGCTCAGCCGCAGATCTCCCTAAGACACGCCGACGACAGGTCTGCGGATGCGTTTTGCTAGTGTTTTCAGTCTCTCATCACGATACACTACGACGACATACTGTCTTTTGAGACATCGTCGCCGGTCTAGTGTGACCATGGGGCTTGGTGACTTTGTCGGCGGGTGACTCGTCGGCCGATGGTTTAAGTCTGCCTCATGTCTATTTCGGGGTCTCGTCAGCATCGTGTGTCTCTAGTGTAAACATGCCTGTATAGACTCATGTGAATTGAGCACTGTACGGTATAGAACAATCTGTAATGTTCGCGGAGTGGGCTGATCTTAAGGAAGTGATCCACCACAGTTCCGAAGCTTCTAGAACACTGCAGGCGTGGTTTGCGCTGAGAATTGGGTACAGTGTAACGGGGTGGTAAGAAAAATTGAGGAAAGAAACGTGGCATTATATCTTCCAAAACTTAGTGCGGGTACTACATCATAAATTCTCTCCAAAAAGATGCGCTGCAGTAGCTGTGCCTGAGTTTCTTACTGGGCCGAGAAAGAAATTTCAGATTGCGGTTTTCTTGATTGCAGCCCGACAAAAACAGATGAGCGCCAAAGCACAAAAGCAAAGGGGATCGGCTGGTGCAAGTGCGATGACTTGGTGTTTTCCCCGGCAATATACTGTTACGGTGCACCTTAACTCAAATTTCGTCATGGAGTGGTCGCGCTGCTTGCGAGCCAGGCACTGCCAGTTTTGACATTCGCATTAAAATACGGCGATGAATATTTCAAAGCACGTGCCATTTTTGTGCTTCCCCCAAAAAAGGCATGCCATAAATTGTCAATGACTACATCGTTCTGATGAAAAGAACTGTCCTAAAGTCAAAAATTAACACATTAATTAACCGGTATTTGTCAATTAGTCAATTCATGGTAATTTCAGCTGCGGCAAAGCGTTCCTCTTCGACATACAGTTTGTGTGCCAAAAACAGCAAGAACATTATTGCAATAGGTTTATGGAAAATCTTTATTGCTTAAAAAATGCGCCCAGTACATTTTCATGTATTCGATGGACTAGTGTACCAATAGCGTTTTGAAGCAGTGAAGAGTTCCAAGGCAGTGCCCTGGAGAAGAGGCAGAAATATGGGTCATTTTACTTCGTAAACGTGGACGGCCAGTGAAGCTCTTCAGCAAGTAGGTGACGCACGGGCGGCCGGTTTGCTATGAAAGGCAAAGTTGTGAACGCGCCAATGAACATTCGAATCACATTGCAGAGTCTTCCGCGACACATCGATGACGAAATCACCGTCAAGATTATGTGTAGGCTTCACTGCAGCACAAAGTGTCAGAAAGCAAGCATACATATACCTTAGAAGTGTGGCAGTTTGGGCTAGTTGGTATGACATGACGATAGCTATAGCGCGAGAACAGAACGATGACAAAGAGACAATGTATCTTTGTCGTCGTTTGGTTGTTCGCGCTATAACTATCGTCATTACATATACCGTTGTTTACTCATTCTTTTAAAGCTGGCTTCACGTCTAAACCCAAATGCACTGTTAGAAAGACATTTTTTCAAGCATCATATAAGTTAGCAAAGGGAGGTATTCGGCAAGTTCGTTTTGCATTATTACAAATACTGCGCTACTGTTACTGGGACATAAAAAGTTTGAGAGGACACACGTTACGAAGTGGACACTACTTGCGCTTGTAGTGTCCACTTCGTAACGTGTGTCCTGTGTAACTTCTTATGTCCCTGTAACTCTAGCGCAGGATATTCGACCATATAAGCGATTTTATTTCAAAATGCGAATGGTTGTTGACTTCAAGTTGTTTTAATAATTATTTGCTGTTGCCCCGGGGTGCTGACCTTTGCCGTTGACTTTCACGTTTGAAATTTCAATATTACAATTCTCTGTTTCTTGTAAAATGTCGCAGTATCTCGTCGACTGCAAAAAAGTTAGCAAGTTTCCGAAGCTTATCTTCACCATAGGCGGTAGACAGCACACGCTCAAGGGAGCCGACTACATATTAAAGGTAAGCTGGAAATTTTTACTATGGGCTGAATCACCATTACTTGAGCAACATGGGCAAAATTATTGGAGGATTTGTCAATGAAAACTAAGAAAAGTAAGGTGCCACGATGCTTAGTACTGCTCTCTCGAAAGACAAAACGAAAGTGATAATATTTTGTGTGGTGTGTAATCTTTCATCAATAGTTTTAAAATAATTCAGTGGCGCTGACAACGTCTTTAGTGCAAGCGTCATTTCCTATGATTATGACACTGTTCAGTACTTCTCTCAGCTTTTGTTCTGTTTTTTTTCTTCTTCTCACAAGCTCATTGTCATCATCGAATGGCAAATAGTATCAAATAAGCAGTACAGAAAGCTCCACTCCCTACATGCATGCACCATCGTTTCACTCGTTACATCACCGAATGTATTTTTTTTTTCCAACAACGCAGCTGCAAACATCCGACCACCAGGTACGATGCTACGCCGGCTTTGGAACCACTGACGACTATGGAACAAAGAAGCCTTTGTGGATCCTGGGCCAAGTTTTCATGCGGAAGTTCTACACAGTCTTTGACCGAGATGCTGACAGAATAGGATTCGCAGAAGCACGTTAGCGGCATGTGAACGCGCCCCGTGTGGTTCTTAAGAGCTGGCTTCCAGTGGGATGATGAAATCAAATGTACATTGAAATACATGGAATATTCAGATGGCATGCTCTAGGTTCCCGACAACGGGAATGCGTTGGGAAGGCTTGGACAAACATTTAAGAAAAGCTAAAGACCAACGTGAAGTTTATGCTGGTGCCAGTTTTGTTTAAACAGTCTCATTTTTAATTTCCCGTTAGGATGTTTTTTTAATGCAGAACAGGAAAAGGAAACTCTCGAACACCTGAGAGTATGCACGTCAATGTGACGCTAACTTGAAATCTGTGAATGCATGAATTAAATACTGAAATCGTTGACACTCCAGAGTGATCTTCTTATCTTTGTTATCGGACCACCCAACTTTGTCTCCACTTCGTGCGTTTGCCTTCTCTGGGAAACCAGTCAGTTACCCTAAATGACCAACGGTTATCCTGCCGACGTTCTACGTGCTTGGCCCATGTTCATTTTTTCTTAATTTCAGCTATGATATCCTTAATCCCTGTATGTTTTCTGACGCACTCTGCTCTCTTGTTTGCTCTTAAGATTACAACTATTATTTTCTTTTCGATTGCTCGCTGCGTCGTCCTCAATTTAAGCTGAACCCTCTTTGTAAGCCTCCAGGTTTCTGCTCCGTAGGCAAGTACCGGAAAGGTGCAGCTGTTATATACCTTCCCCTTGAGGGTTAGGGGCAGATTGCCATTCATGATTTAAGAATGCTTGCTGATTGTGATCCACACAATCCTTAGTCTTCTAGTGATTTCTCTCTCATGGTTCGGTTCCGCGGTTACTACTTGTCCCGAATAGGCATATTCTTTTACATTTTCCAGCGTCTCTCTACCTATCGAAAAGTGCTGTTTTCTGCTAAGACCATTGTACATTGATTTAGTTTTGTGCATATTAATTTTCAGACCAACTCTTCTGCTCTCTGTGTCCAGTTCAGCAATCATGAGCTGTGATCCGCCCCCTGAGTTACTCATTAAGGCAATGTCATATCAGGGAATCGCAGGTTACTAAAGTACTCTCTGCTAACTCTTATCACCCACTCTTCCCAATCTTGAGCCCTAAAAACCTCTTGTAAACACGTGGTGAATAGCATTGGAGAGATGTGTCTCCTTGCCTTACACCGTTCTTTATTCGGATTCTGTCACTTTCGTTATGGCTGTGGATCCACTGCCCTTTCAGTGACGGTCTGTACAAATAGAGACGTCAACTTCAATGGCACGTCACGCATCACATGTTTCATCAAATGGCTTGAAACTTAGTGTGCGCATTTGTGAAGGCCTGCTGAATGAACAGCTGGCAATTATTTAACTTTATTATGCTGCGTATCAGTGCAGAAGATCACTTTGCTGGATGCGCTACTATGTTCGACGACTGCTCGACGTTGCGCGTTCCAAGACCAACGTGAAAACTTTTTTTTCTTCGGTCGGAACGAATAGAACGAAAAAACAAACTGTGCATGCGTTTCGGGCCCAATAGCGGATTATTTTCATGCAATTACTGAAGCTGACTGGTGTTAGAATAATTAGATAATTAGTTACACGCTCATAATTTAATTACCTTAAGACACACAGTAGAACATTTTCCTTCTTTCTTAGAATGTAATACTGAGTGTCTTGGAATTATGCCACGTGAAACTAACGCGTTTCTGACAGTGCATCACAATTCGTGACTGAAGGGACTAGATTTCTTCCAGTATGTTTATGTAGGCTTCGTTGATGCCCCGTTCTAGTGCTGCATTAGTGCTGATGTCTCGACTGAGTCTAAACGCTTTCTCGCAATCTATGAAGACTATGTATAGAGGTTGGTTGTATTCCGCGCATTTCTCTATTATCTGATTGATAATATGAATATAGTCTGTTGTGGAGTCTATCCCGCGACCTGCAAATCAGCATCCGAGTACCTTAGCCACTTGACCACCACGGCGGGACACTTTTTACGATATCATCCTAGTTGTTTCGGCTTATGTGCAGCTGTCTGTATAACTCCTCCGCCACCTCAACTATCCTATCTATATTGCGTATGACATTGCCTTTCTTGTCTCTTAACGCATACATCCAATTTTTGCCTATGCACAAATTTGCCTTCGCGCTTTTAGGCTTCTGCCACTTTTTACAGCCTGCTCAATTCTCTCCGTGTTATACTTCTTGATGTCGGCTACCTTATGACAATTCATTAACTTCGAA
Source organism: Rhipicephalus annulatus (assembly GCA_013436015.1). Taxonomy (NCBI): domain Eukaryota; kingdom Metazoa; phylum Arthropoda; class Arachnida; order Ixodida; family Ixodidae; genus Rhipicephalus; species Rhipicephalus annulatus. The sequence continues at coordinate 63,589 of WOVY01010692.1, read as the reverse complement.
AGCTCCAATAGCTCTACTGAGTCGAATTCATTTGAGGCTTTTATGGTTGAACCATAAAAGCCTCAAATCGTCTCTTGAGGAGATTTTTCGTCACCTGAGATACTTTTCCAGTGTCCTGTTTAGTGACTGTACCTCTGACTTCCATTGCTCACTGTTTGATGATACTAGCAAGATGATCGTTCATTGTGTCAACGCTTACGTCGGTTACCTTCTTTAGTGCCTCGAATCTACTCTGAAGCGAAACTCTGAATTCCTGTACTTTCGCTTTCACCGCTAGTTCATTAATTGTCTTCTTGCATATCAGTTTTTGTCTTTGCTTTCTTTAAATCTAGGCGAATACGAGTTCTCACCATTCAATGGTCACTGCACCGGATCTTGCCAACCGCTTCAACATCTTGTAAAATGCCTGTGTGTGCACATAGAATGAAGTGTATTTATTGTTTTAGTTTCGCCATTAGGACTTCGCCACGCCCACTTACGGTTAGCCCGTTTTCTGAAGAAGGAATTCAAGATCCGTAAATTATTACGTTCTGCGAACTCTAGTAATGAATCTCCTCTGGGACTTCTAGAGCCGATGCTATATTCCCCCACTGTGTTGTCTTCGGCCTGTTTCTAGCCTACTTTGGCATTAAAGTCGCCCTTCAGTATAATATATTGTGACTTTACTTTATTATTGGCTGACTCTACGTCTCAATGGAAGCGTTCAACCAAATGATCCTTATGGCTATATATAGATGTAGGCGCTTAGGCCTGTACCACCTACATCTTGTAAGTTTCGTTAAACTTAAGTATGATACTTACCGCCCTCTCACTGATGCTATAGTATTACTATATGTTGCCAGCCATATTTTCTCTCAACTAATCTACGGTAGCATAGGGCGTGTCCATTATCCAGCACTGTATTAGCCTCACGCGTCGTCTTCGCGTAGCCCTACTACATCCTTTTGAAGACCCTGTAATTCCTCGAATAGGACAGCTACAGTAGCATCACTAGATAACATTCTAGCGTTCAAGGTAGCCAAGTTCAGATTTCAATGGCGACCTGTCCGGGACCAGAGATTCTTAGCACCCTCCTCTGCATCGTAGGTCTGACCACCGCCTTGGTCAGTTGCTTCGCAGCCGCTGGAAACTGAGGGCCAAGGGTTAATTCCTGTAGTCATGGGGCGTAGGGGCCAAGTACTGCCCCAGGTTGGCCAATCCACCTCTGGTGAGGAAGTGCATTACTGGCAGGTGGTCGCCAGTGAGGCCACACGACAGACCTCCTCTTTTTTTTTCAAACGATTTACTAAGAACGCCTAATAAGGCGTTTTTAGTAAATTTGCGGTTGGGAATGGTCTGGCACCTGTATTCAAACCAAACTTTGTCACTGTATGCTATAGGCTGCTGTGCAATCTCTAAGTAGTTGATTCTGTTGCAATTTCTTAGCACTGTAGAATACCACCTAACAGGCTAGCAGCTCACAACTTCAACTGACTCGTATCTCGCCTGGCCTTCTTTTTTCAGCTTTTTGAAAGTCTATTAAAAAAAACTGGCGCGTGGTTGTGAACCTCTGACCTTGCGTGTTTAGGCCGGCTTAGCACCTTGAATGTCCCTCCTTCTCACGCGTTTATTCTTTCCCAACTTCTGTCTCACCCAGTTTTGACATTGTTGGCTTCAAAGTGTCCGAAATGTGGTAGCTTCGCTGATTTCGAGTACGCGCACTTCTAATTTGACACTCTTTGATTCCTTTTTTGTGAACTACTCGGCTACTTCTATCATGCATAGGTCGGTGAACTCACTCATGAGTCAACTCACTCAGACTCGGGCCGATAGTCTGAGTCTTAGCCCAGTTGAACAAAAATTTTTCTGAGTGAGTCCGCATGAGTTCGATAAAAAAAAACTGGTGACTCTGAGTTTGAGTGAGTTCAAAGCGCAAAATATATTTCCTGAGGGAGCCTAAGTGAGTCCCATTTGCTTTTGCAAACGTAAGGCCCTGTCTACTCATTCTCAGCCTTACTATCAGCCTTACCTGGATTCACGTTTATACTCGAGCCTACTGAGAGGTATTCCAAAGCAGTGTCATTCATACACCGTTTAAATATTTTTTTAATAATAAAAGGCGTCAATTACGTAGAGTTGTGCCTTGACCTCCTCCCCCCCCCAAATCTTGCAGGAAAGTTCATAGTCAATATATGTTATGCTGCCATCTCTTCCAAGAAAAGTGACCTTACTGCATAGTTTGGAAGCACTCAGAACTCGTTTTCAAAGATATCATGTCAAACGGCACCAAGAACAGCACCGATTACGTGAGATATTGATTGGTGTTAAAAAGCAATGGCACCGCGGTCGAAGAAGCTTATTTTAGGCTGACGGACTTGTGAGTCGACTCACTCGAACTCAATCAGACTCGGATAGAACCATGAGTGAGTCCAGGTGAGTAATATTTTGGTGAATCTGAGTCCGAGTGAGTCTAGTGGAGGAAAACTTTCATGAGTGTGAGTCCGAATGAGTATGACTCGGGAAACATTTCGTGAGTCTGAGCCTGAGTGAGTTCAGAGCTCAAAATATATTTCATAAGAAGGTCTGAGTGAACTCCGCAAGTTTTGTGGACCTATGCTTCTATGTTATTTTACGTTGAGCGTATACGTCGCGGGTGGTTAAAGTGCGTGAAAAGTAAACGCAAAAAGTTTCAACCAGCTAAAGAATGGAGTGGCGCTGCCTTTAAGGCTGTATCTTATTTTACTTCTTATTTTGGGGATTTTTGGAGTAGTAATAAAACTCTGGTAAATATATATAGTAGTAGACAGTGATCCTCAGTCGGGAGCCAGATATACGTGCTAGTAATTGCATCTACGGCTGGACTAATAATGCGCAATAGTGAATGAAAAGGTAAGGGGTGAATTATTTCTAAATCTAGAGAGCGGCGAAAGGCAAGGAACTTCGTACGAAAGTAATGACGTGTTTGCATCACTCACCGTATAGCGGCAGCTTGAATTGCTAAACCCCGACGACTCTCGGCTCCACACACGTATACACAACGATAAGCCCACGCGACACGTTAAGCTCGATCCAGCCATATGCCATGTTTATTACAAATCAAAAAAAGGGGTTGGCGAATACAGTTGACGACAACTTATCTTGACATAGGAACGGAGGAAGCGGGGCTTCCGCGCATTCGTGTTGCTCCGCGAGTAGTACGGCACCTTGCGGCTGATTGCGGTTTTACTCAGTCGTATCGTTAAAACGTTTAGAAAGTTAGACGCACGCAAATAACGGCAGAAACGTGACATGTCAATTTTTTTGTTCACTGCACAATTTAGTGTGATAGTACGGGTATATTTTTCTTGGAGGGCTAAACAACGCGTTCTCGACCGTGTACTCATCAGCTACGTCATGGACGTCATTTTTATACTTCGGAAAACGGGTGTGTTAGAAAATCAGCGAAATGAAAAGAAAAGGAAGGTATTCTTGCGAAGCGAAGAAGAACTGCATTTTACCCACGAATTCTTGCAACTTAGTCTCATAATGAATAAATTTCAGCAAGGGCAATTTGAAATTATCAGTAAACTTACGTACTATTATTGGTGACGTAGTGAGCGGGCGCTTCGGTTCGAGAACTTCGGCTGTGTTCCCAAGAAAAGTTGTCGCCAATTATAGAGGATTAAAACAAAAGAAAAACAACGTAGATGAGCGGCGTATGCGCGCGGCGTCAACGCATGCGTATATAGTGTTCCAAAACGCGGGAACACAAATTACCATGCACAACACAGGCTTAAGTTTAATAGGGCCTTATTTGTTGGCGGGCGTATGATCTCTGCTAATTCACCTTCTATTGATTGATATGTGGGGTTTAACATTTCCAAACCACCATTCGATTATGAGAGACGCCGTAGTGGAGGGCTCCAGAAAGTTCGATCACCTGGGGTTCTTTAACGCGCACCCAAATCTGAGCACACGGGCCTACAACATTTCCACCTCCATCGGAAATGCAGCCGCCGCAGCCGGGATTCAAGCCCGCGACCTCCGGGTCAGCAGCCGAGTACCTTAGCCACCAGACCACCGCGGCGGGGCCTAATTCACCTTCCAGACTACACAGCACGTCGTACAAGCAGCATGTGCTGTGTGTAAGACTTCGTCAGTGCTGTAGGGGGGAAGAATTATAATGAAAAATATTTCAGGTCACTTTACGCGTCACCTTTCCACTATTAAACACCATGACCGACAAGCCTTCATATGCGCTTAACAGATGCCATAAAAATTGCTTGTTGTCCCTTTACTAATTCACATACCAGTGCTCTCTCTCTCTCTCTCTCTCTTAGCTTATACAGTTTTTCAAAAGTAAAAAAAAGCCATGAAAGTAAGCCATGGAGTTTACGTTCAACTCTATACGGCGAGGCGAGAATACTCTGCCGCTGCTAAAGTTTTCCAAGAAAACACTAATTGAGAAATAGATGTAATGGTGCGAAAGCTGTGTGCACGACCCCGGCCATGGCAATATGGCCGGGGTCGCGTTCGTCATTTCGCGTCCGTCGAAATGCGATATCGCATTTCGACGGACGCGAAATGTTCGAGGCCCTTGTACTGTGCAATCCCTCCACTGTATACGGTTACCACTACATACTATGCCTTTCGGGACGCAAAATACCGGGTATTGGTAACACCCCCCGCTCCTCCGCCAAAATGTTACGTGAAGGCACTCAGGGAAACAAGTCGCCTTTACAGTGCACTTACATATACACCGACGCGCAAGACAAAAGCGCGCACCCCACACACCACAATCATGTCTTCTTTGGCACCTCTCTTGCTGCTTCAGCGTGAAATAGTCCTATAATAACGTTATTATTGAGATAAGCATAACACCCGTCTCGGTGGTCCAGTGGCTAAGGCACTCGACTGCAGCTCGACCATGGCGGCTGCATTTTGGATGGAGGCGAAAATGCTTGAGACCTGTGGGCTTAGAATTTAGGTGCACTTCAAAGAGGTGGTCGACATCTCCGGAGCCCTCCACTACGGTATCTCTCATAAGAATATGGTGGTTTTGGGACGTTAAAACCCAATAGTTATTATTATTATTATTATAATTATAGTTATTATTATTATTATTATTATTATTATTATTATTATTAAATATACATAATCGAATTCTAAGGCCGTGATTCAGACAATATCGTAATAGAGAACGCTGAGCTCGCTTACGGGTGACTACTGTGTTACGTCACAAGAAAACGCCCTATAACGAAAAAAGTGACGAGATTTGAATGACAGCACGTCGCAACATAGCCAGCTAAATCAGCGCCACCTTACATTAAAGTGCACCGCTTACAACATGCGCAAATGAAGCTGGTCGAAATTTCTGCAAAGAAGAAAAAAGGTGCCGCGACTGCTGTCCTGTAGCTTTATGCTGTAGTGTACTGAAAAAGGCAAATGGTCGGTTTTTTTCGCACAGGTATGGCGCGAAAAAATTGCATAAGCACGAAAAATCACAGAAAAAATTAACCGATACCCTTACACGTCTGATGACTTTTTAAAATTACCCGACACCCTCGCCACGAGCATATATTTACGTTTAACTATTTATCGTCAGTCTGACAAATCGAAGGGGTCGACGTTTCTGCCCTTACGACACGCCATGCCTTCGAATTCAAGAAGGATTATCTCATATTACGAGAGAGTTTCTTATAGCACATGGCTGGCATATCCGTCGGAAATTTCCGTCGTCATCGAACCGAAACATACGGGCCACGGAAACACCCTTTCTCACTACTGGTTGATTATGTGAAGAAAGTATAACACGTACGTGGGTGAATAAATGCCAGCTTATGTACCACACGAATTGGGCAAACTCTACTACTCGTAAATGGTCTACAAGAGTGAAGAACGGAACACACGGGTGGCAGGTACGTACTTACAGTGCTCACGGATTGAAACAGGACACTTGTAGCGCGTCGCCGTAGGTGCATATGCCACCGCTCGTGGGTGCTCATGGAACCAGGGTGTTACATTTTGGTATAGAGTGAGGGCGAGAACAGCTACGGAGCAGGCTTACTTTATCCGGTCGCTAAAAAGTCAGCCAGTAGTTCACCATGTGCACACCGCCAGCGTGGCGCTGCAAGGCTCGCGCGCTTCTGCATGCATGCAGGCCGAATTAAGTGGGTGGCGCAAACTATTTATATTGTGGCACAAGCACCCGACGCTCCTAATCAGCGCCCATCGACGAGGGAGCACATGGGCTTCGAAAGTAAGAAATTGGATACCGCTAAGATGTCGCGCCTGAAATGCGCTCGTAGAAATGACAAAAAGCTGCACAAAAGCAGATAAAGTTTGTAAAGCGTCTTGCCACGACACAAAAGAAAAGCAGCAGCCATGCGTCTGTTTCCGTGCAGCATCAAAAGAATGACTTAGTATTTTGTTGTTTCACCCCGAGCAGCCAATATAGTGCGTCTGGCTATTCTGCGTGGCAAGCATTTGTAGAGCTGTCGGTCACGGAAGAACGAGCGTACGTCTGCTTTTTATTCAACAATAGGCTACAGTTTGCACTAACGACACCAATTGATTGATATGTGGGGTTTAACGTCCCAAAACCACCATATGATTATGAGAGACGCCATAGTGGACGGCTCCGGAAATTTCGACCACCTGGGGTTCTTTAACGTGCACCCAAATCTGAGCGCACGGGCCTACAACATTTCCTCCCCCATCGGAAATGCAGCCACCGCAGTCGGTATTCGAACCCGCAACCTGCGAGTTAGCAGCCGAGTACCTTAGCCACTAGACCACCGCGGTGGGGCTAACGACACCAATACATGATATTATTACCATGTTGCATGAAGGCAAGCCTGGCACTCATTTTCTTTCTTGTCGGGGCAGAAACCAGAAGTAAACTTTTCATCATTTTGTACACATGTTTATCATGTCTACGAACACACGCAAGGCGCAATCTCCTAACTGAATCCTGTGTCTTACTTGCACAGCATGAGTATACCACATCGCCTAAGCACGCAGAACGAGAGAGTCGTCTGCCAGGGAGGAAATAAATGGGATGCGCCGCTGCGAGTTAGTTCGGTCCACATGCGAATGTGCGTGAGCCATCCAGTGCCACTCTGGCAGTGTACACATGGTGAACTATAAGCGGACAATTTGTTGACCAGAAGGAGTAATCCTGCTCCGTAGGTGTTCTCCCCCTCGCTCTATACCACAATGCAACACATTGGTTCCACACGCACCCATGAGCAGTGGCGCATGTACTGTATACCACACGCTCCGAGTGTCCTGTTTCAATTCGCGAGTACTGTACATATATTAGGCGAAACGCCAAGCACATGCGACAGGCCACAGAGAACGTGCGTAACGGCAAAAAGAAGTCAAATTGGACACAAAAAGAAGGGAAATATACGCTAAATTCAAGGGATATTTCCATTGGAGACCTTTCGTATCAAGTTTCAGTGTGTGCGATTGGCTACTATATTCGAAATTCTGTGCAACTTCTGTGTCGTGGCTAAACAGTTTCACTGGTCATCCATTTTCACGTAGTGGGATTGCTCATCCGTTTTTTTTAATCTGACAGACATGGCTTTCACAGATTGCAACGTCTTACCAATCAATACTGAGAAAAAAAAAAGCTGAATGTGAAGCCGTGTCAGTCTGTTCAATATAGGTTTTGCCGCGGCAAAATATTTTTACCCAAGGTAGAGTTCGTCTGCAAAGCTATGGCCGAGCTGCACTACCAAGCAAAAAGAAAAAAAAAATTAAGCGGAGGAATTCGTACCACCAGAAGGTACAGCTTGTTCAATGCCAATGAGAGAAATAAAAAAAAGAGGCAGAACACCCAAATCGATTTTTAGAAAAAGATAACAGGCACCCAACCCTTCGCATTTGTATTTAATATTCATTGTTTGACAAGAAAGAAAGAAACACGTACCGTACTATATCAAATAATGTATACTGCCCCACCGGCGCCAGCACGTCGAGTGACAGCTGGAGCCCCGAAATCACGCAAGAGAACTATCGCGTTGCCGAAGAAACGGTGAAATGAGCGTAAACAACAATGAAATAAACCATCACCGTTCTCGCACTTGTGCTCGTTTTTTAGTGGGCCAGTAAATCGTCTTGTTGCGTATATCATTGCACACCAGTTCGAAACGGCTACGACCGGCAGCGTTCGTGCTATTACTTATTCCGAAGCCTGGCGGCCCTCGTCAATGACCTCGTTTTTGAGCAGGGCGACAAGCTGTTGGTACATTTACAAAACTTGTTAGCTGTCCCCCACTATTTGGACCGGCGGAGTAAACGCGATTCGCGCAAGCGTGCACCAAATTATGTCGACATATATGGAAAGGATACGGTAGCTGTAGTCCTGAACGACGTATTTCACGACGAGATTTTCAGCCAATTACGTAATTGTCGTCCCGACGCATAAAAAACAAATCGACACTGAAAGTTGGGAAGGAAACAACGTCAAATGTAAATAGTCGCAGACCAGAATAAAGGACGGACAACTTGACTGACCAACCTTGAAAGCACAGAATTGCTGAACGCGAAAATTCATGGGGTGCGTATTTAAAATGACGTGTCTATCCTGCGCAAGAACTCTGCGAAGCTAGGAAAGCCTTTCGCATGCGGCCAAGTGAAAATTGTGAAAAATGCAGAGACAGTGAAGGCTAAAATCAAAGCTTTATTTCATGAATAGGGGTAGCAGAAGCGTTTGAAAAACATGCGCACTCTACTTTGTGTATATATGTACATTGTTTTAAAGCCACACAGCAGGTCGCGCATTATTTAAAAGAAAAGCAGAGGTGCTGCGTAGCGAAGACTGAATATGCAGGAGATGAACATTTAGACCGAAGCGTTAGTCTTAATAGCAGGGCCAGAACCTGGAAATGAAAGAAAGTTGAAAGTTAGAGACATGGGATTATCGTAGCGATTACAATATGTAATAATCAACCTGCAACGCAGGTAGAGGAACGTGTATTGACATAGGAAAGTACACAGGCCTCCAGAATTCTGCCTACATCGAAATGCCTGCACTGCGGCCATGATCGAAACCACCTGTTTCGAGTAAGCAGCCGAGCACTATTCCGAGGCGTTGGGCACAGATTCGGTAAGACTGGACAAAACGAGGGGGGGGAGGGGCAGAGGCGCTAAACTACTCAGCCACTGGTGCTATAACCATAACCACTCATAGGAAGCTCATGATATCGAACAATTGACAAATCATTGGTACACTATTGAAACCACATAGAGCACACGAAGCTCTTACATAATTGTCAGGGTTTTAAGCTCCAAAACCAGGACATGATTATGCGGGACGCCGTAGTTGTGGGCTCTGGAAGTTTCGACCACCTGGAGTTTTTTAACATGCACCCAAATCTAAGTACACATGCCTCAAGCACTGTCGTCCACACCAAAAATGTTGCCGACGGGGCCGGGATTCGATCCCGTGACGTTCGGATCAGCCGTCGAGCACCATAAGCACTATAGACAACTGCGGCGGGTTATGAAGCTTTACCAAAGTACCTATTCTGCATCCCGCATCTAAAATAGCATTTCTATTCAGTAATTGGAAGGACAAACAGCGGCTCACTATTTCTTACCTCTTATAAAAGCCAGACGTGGCTGGGATGTCTCAGCAGCCGCTGGGGCCTCCGAGCTGAGGGTTCGAAACTAACAAAGGCCCCTCTATCTTGTTAGGTTCGGCTTGAGACGAAGAGCGCTGCTGTACAAAGTCTCCAGAGCAGGATACCGGCACCTTCTCACTGAAAGTCATTAACCACGCCCTCGATGCTTCGGGTTGATGTCGTTGATCCAGGGCTGGGGGTGGTAACGCCTGCCCTTTTGGAACGAGTGGTGGTTGATTAAAGGCCGGTATGTTGGACGCGATGGGTCGGTACTCTGGCTCAGCGGCTATTGCTTCTGAACGCGATTCAAGCACTGGCCGCTCGTCCACTTCCGACAGCGAAGGCGTGCAGCAGGAACAGAGACCGCCCATTGTGCTTGCCACTTCCCCGTGCTTCTGTCGAATACTTCTCCTCAAAAGGGGCAAATCGCTCGAGTCGCTTCGGCTGTTATCGCTCGCAGCTTGTAGTAGATTTGATGGCAGGTCTTGAGCTGCTTGAAAATAGGACTGCTCCCGCAAAGCGTACGTGCTAAAAAAACTGAGATGGCGTGTTATGTCGAGAGCATGGAATAGCAGCTCCTTTTTAAAAGCTACTGACGAATTCAGTGATTGGACAGTAAACACCACTTAAGTGCGGACTTGTTTTTCTGGCATGATTGCTCACGCACAGACGAACACATGGGTAACGATAATAGTCTCGTGAGTAACCAAGAAAGGGTTGTCGTAGATATGGATAAAACAGTTGATAAAAACATTGTCAAAAACCTAGCTACGTGTCAGTGACGATGCGTGACATATCCTTTTTAGAGTTATGGCGCAGAAATGAAGTGCTAAAATTGGTGCTAGAATTTGGGTGATTTGTGATACATCCGCAGCAATTACGTCTATGTAGATGCTATCAAAAAGGAACTTGCGAGTTTCGGTGCAGGAAAGGATAATAAACAGAACAAGGCGATAACTGCATGGTTCATGGTATTCGAAGTGTAATAAATGCGTAACATATCAAGCCGCGATGATATAAACGCCAAACCAACATTCAGTACAGTTCTTCGGCTTTACTGCAACTGAAAAATAAGGTTTGACAGACAAAAGGTATACAGGGCGAATGGAATAGTGCAGATTACGTGGTGGAGATACACCCTACGTCGCTCCTTTCTTTCGCACCGCGAGAATGAACTACACGCACGATGCATTACCACGACGGACATTCATTCCTCTCACAATTTACCGGGAAATTCCGCCCGCTGTTCTGTGAACCACTTCTCCAACTTTTGGAGCCATTGTTTATTAGAACGCCACCGCGACGTGGCTTTGTCTGCAGCCTTAAGGCAACGTGCGCATTCTACATCTTTCATTTTGACATTTTTTATTGCGCATTACGTTACAATTTTTTCAACCACCTGGTACATCTAATGACAAAACTGAAACAAACAAAAAAGCACGTGAATGCAAGTCGCATAAGTATAGCTAACTGTTGCAATATCTTAACTACACAGGGTGTTTGAGCAATGTGTCCGAAAATCCTCAGAAGTAAGGTATAGGTAATACTTGCTTGCTGCCTTCATAACTACTTCTTCTGTATGTTAAGATCACTAGAAACATTAAATGTGGCAGTAAATAAATAAAGTAAATGAACTTTCTATTTTTTAATTAGTGAATACAGGTGGTCTGGTCAGGTTGATGTTTAAGGAAGTTTGTCCGAAAACATTTTGGCTTGGTATTTTCGGACAGACTTCTTGAAACATTCTCTGTACGCAGCCACCATTGATGCGAGGTTCTCTACTCGTAGGCCTTCACAAACGCATTAAAAAAAACAGCCAACAACAAAAATCATCTACTTGCATGTGAAGCTCTTTAGTTTAGCTAGCAAGAACGGCTAACCATTATTAAAACTTTTTCTGATTCAGCGAGAACTTAGATGGCTCTTTGCACCCGAGTGCTCCGTCGGCAGTGTGGGAAGCGAAGAAACTTTACTAGAATCTTCAAGGAGCCACAACTGGACGGCTTATAGCCATTGGGACCTCGTCATGAGCACTATTTCAGCTTGTGTATACAGTCATGCTGACAATCGCTTTGACAAGTTCAGTATATTATGTAACTCCTCTCGTTAGGGATTAACCTTTTGCCCCTACTTGGTAGCTCAATGATTAAGTTATCCTGCCACTCAGACTTTCGATTTCCGGCTGTTTCGGCTATATGTTAATGGAGGCGGAATGCAGAAACACTCGTGTCGTTAGTAGTTAAACGTAACTTAAAAATAGGATCCTCGATAGTAAAAATAAATCCGGGACCAAGTTGCGCAACAGTGTGAATTTGATGCATAAACTTTGTGTGTGTGTGTGTGTGTGTGTGTGTGTGTGTGTGTGTCTGGCTCATACGCCATGTTTATTCCAGAGCACTTCTTCCTGCTCAGCCTCTACCTTCAGTCACTACCTACTTACGTTACACGATTCCCCCTCCCCTCGAAAGATTGCGCGTGTTGTATCATACAATGCATTACGAATGAGCAGTAATAGAACGCAAAAAAAACATCGAAATGGGCCATAGTTGCACATCACATTGAAGTTCTCTAAGATCGCAAATAGTCTTCACAAGAGAGAGCAGCAATCCGGGGTTATCAAGTACAGTTCCGATGGGCGAGGCTGGCTGTTATGCTTTGGACAACATAAACATGCTTTCAGCGTGGAAACAGATGGAGATACAGCCGGTATTCTTGCAAAGAACGAACGAGGTTGGAACGCTTTGCAGGATTGAATGTTTCGTAGGCGTCGCATTTTTTGTCGTGGGTCATACAAACGCCGTGCATGCAGTTTGCGCACCCGTTGATCGTGGCTGATTAGGCGCTGCTTGGGTTCCTGCAGAGCACAAGTGGTTGTTTTGGGGCTTTTGGGGAATTTTCTATGGTGATGACGCAGATATTGAGACTGAAGGCGCAATCTTGAAAGCTGGTGCAAAAAAGTTCTTTGGCTTTTCTTTCTGTGAAGCTGGCTCAGATGCAGAATCAGTCTTTTTTTGTGTTGTCGTTCACGACATTCTTTAAGCCGCAAGTATGCTTGCGATGTAGTTTTAGTTCTTCGTTGTCCTTGTTGGGGTGGCCGTTCTAGTTTTCGGGGTTCTCCTTGTTGTTTTTGTTGGCGTTGCTGATGTTGCTGTGGAACGCGTTGCGGTGGGAGCCATTCTTGAACATCAGGCCGGTTTTCTTGACAACTTGATCTGGTGTCTAGTCAGCAGCTGGTAGTTAGTGGGCTGGTGTAATTCTGTTCGGGCAGTGAAGATAATGCTTCAGAGTCAATAAAACAGCTCTTTAGAAGCTTCTTCTACACTGTCCACTACGAAGAGCTCTTGCGCCTGGCAGCGTGCGATGTTCAATACGTCTCAGCCTTGTGCTTTGCTTCGACTGTCTAAGGTGTGTGCACCGGACCGTGATGAATGAACCCGCCCTGAAAGAGCATGGCTTGACCGGGTATTTTCGTGAAATGTCAGGTCATCTACCATGATCGCGGCGTCCTTATGAGGCAAATGGTGAGCGACAGGAGCACTTGAAAAGCCGCGTGATCAAAAACCGCGTGGTGGGTTACGTATGCGAGACGATGAATGAAGGCAATCAGGTGGGTGAGCAACGCCTCGTGTCATAAGCTGGAGCGAGGACTTTGCGCAAATTCCGACTTTCGTGCAGAGGGGAGGTGTGCTTGATGGTTGGGTTTTTCTCAGAATGCGCATGGTCTTCTGTAAGTAAACTCATGTGCGACTTTGTCTTGTGGTAGTTGTCGATTCACGTTGGGCTTTCGAATGCTCGATGTCTGCTTAAGGAATTGACGATAGTATCAGGTTTTCTTGAGACGGTTGGCAATAAGTAGGTCTTCGTCATAGTCGTTAAAACGAGTGATCATTTTTTCTTTAATATTTTGTCAAGACTCGTCGTTCTCAAATATGTGAGTGAGGTAAAATTTGAATGCCTCAACGGAGACGTAGTCGGTAAAGTTGGCGACCATCTCCCGTTCCGACCATGGTGCAGCGGTTGCGTGGAGCTCGAACAGGTTGAACCAGTCCTGCACAGGTCCATAGTCCGCTTTTCCGGTGTACTTGGGGATGGGAAGGTCAGTCGATGATTCTGTCATGGTGCTGGTCGCTGTGTGCGGCCAGGAGATGATTCTGTAGTCGATGTATAGTGAGGGCGTCTTGTGGAGAACTGCGTAGATAATCAGACACTGATGAAGTGGCTGGGAGCTCTTCATCCTGTAGACTCGTGTGACGCTATGATGAATGGGAGACGTGACGTGGCTCATACGCCATGTTTATTCTAAAGCACTTCTTCCTCCTCAGCCTCTACCTTCAGTCATTACCTACTTACACACACACACACACACACACACACACACACACACACACACACATATATATATATATATATATATATATATATATATATATATATAAAGTTATTTTTTACCCACTTTTCTTCATATTTACATTACACTTCGGTCTAATATCTTCCCCTATACTTTCCTTGGCATTATTGTCTGTTAGATCTCATATTTTTGTGTAAAACACAGAAAAAAACGAGCCCTTAAGTATACACTTCTCTCCTTAAATATATATATATATATATATATATATATATATATATATATATATATATATATATATATATATATATATATATATATATATATATATATATATACATTTAGAATCGATGGGCCTGGTACGATATTTGATTGAAGAAAACAATACATGCACGAAATGTGTTTTTAATAACGTTTAGGCTGGTGGGTCAGCCTTCACACATACATATCTGACAAGTTGAACCTCAACACAACTTAAGCCTTTTGTCCTGACACTTCTAAACAACTCATTTTATGTCCAAAGCAAAGCGCAGAAAAGTGGCACATCATGAGGGGTTTAAAGCACTTTCTTTACCACAGCGTTCTGTTAATAAGCAGTGTCGATTTTTTTTTCCTTTAGCGATGCTGTGATTTGGCTTCTTCAAGGTTCAGTTGCCATCACGCATTGATTAGTTTTTCAAAACATTCACAGTCATGAGGAAGGTGGAATAAAGCTGCCAGAACAAGCTTTAATCATACAATTGCATTCAATCTAAGATAGCCAAAAAGGCTCATCAAATGGTAATCAATTACTGTTTGGCACTGCTGCACCTTGTGCGAAGCTTACAAAATGTTTCACCAAATTTTTTTGAAGAGTAATCAAGTCGCTTTTCGGTGACAAAACTTGTAGTAAAAGCTTTTACTGAGCAGTTGAGAATGTGTATCTTTTTTTTTCTCGGCATACGTGAGTCGAAAAGGCAACCATTTGTGCACATCAGTAAAATTAGACTTCTTTTGCTTGGCGAAAAAGTCTGTATCAACCCAATTATTGACTCACTGTCTCGAGGATGCTTTCAACTCCAAGAAGCATTTTTTTGTCGAAAAACGAACAAAATGTCACTGCATGATTTAAGACTATTCTAGCCGGTCATAAATGATCAGGGCACTGCAGTTGTATATCCGGTCAACGTACCTCGCATGCATAATTCCGTCTGCGGGAAATTTTCCACTCTGTCTGATCTGTGAGTGGACCCAGATCCGAACTTTCAAAAATCTGACAGAAAAAATAAGCGAGAATAAACAGGCCCATGTGATATAGCTGTCAAACACAGCGACCAAAAGTCCACTGTCGATTGAATGCGGAGCCAGTAAAAAAAACGAAAGCAAAAAAAAAATACGGAAGATCCCACGCATTGCGGAATCAATTTCATGCGAAACACTTAGACGGTGTAGTAGCTTAAGCCGAATATTTAGTTTTTTTTTCGGTCAAGCGTAACGAGGTGCATCGACGTCATCATGGGATGTTAGAAGTTGTTCGCATATTGTGGGCTTGACAGGAACGTCCCCGCCGCGGTGGTCTAGTGGCTAAGGTACTCGGCTGCTGACCCGCAGGTCGCGGGTTCAAATCCCGGCTGCGGCGGCTGCATTTCCGATGGAGGCGGAAATGTTGTAGGCCCGTGTACTCATATTTGGGTACACGTTAAAGAACCCCAGGTGGTCGAAATTTCCGGAGCCCTCCACTACGGCGTCTCTCATAATCATATGGTGGTTTTGGGACGTTAAACCCCACAAATCTAATCTAATCTAACAGGAACGTCGACAATGCCATCGACGCCGGCACCAGATTATATGCCAGATGGAGTTTTAGCGTTATAATCGTTGGGGTTTCACTTCCTAAACTCTTTAACGTGATCACGTTGAGATTTTAAAGTATTTTGTTTCCGTACAAATACACAATGTGGTTCACCTGTGGCGGATACCCGTAAATTACCGGCCACCTTGTATGTTCCATGTGCCCAAGTGACCTGCGCGAAGAGTTTCATGATGTAAGCGATGGGCACCTCACAATATCTCCTGTGATACGTGTTCGTCATGCGTTCATGACTCCCGGTTTCGATATTGGTATTACCTTCCTCAGACGGTTGGCTAAGATATTTAGCATTAAAAATACCACGTATGCAATGGCCTGGCGAGGGGGCTCTGCCTGGAGCCCCATCAAAGCGGGAGGGTGGAATTCAGAGACCCTCTTGCATCTGGTGGTTGCATCGGTCATCAGGTCAACCACAACAATGAGCGGGAAATAGTGGCGAGACAGTAGATACAGTCATTTGTTGCATCTAAACCCCGTGTTGCATCGAAAAAAAGTGTACTTGAACTGCGCATCGTGAAAAAGAAGAAACGGTCGAGCATGATGACCAACACAAGGGGACAGAATGCTAAAGATTTCAAGTTAACGCTCTGCCCTCTTGCGCTGGTCTGCCCGGTCGTTTCTTTTTTCCCGTAATGCTCTATACCAGTTCAAGTATATGACGAACGAAATCACTCAATATTACACCCTTATCGCCTGTACATGCAAACAGTGATCTTAAATGTAATCAAGGTGTTTCCATTCACTGTATCCGTTATGGTTCAGCGTTAAAAACACGCAATTCGTACTTCGAGAATGATTACAGTTAATTCGTAACATGAATAGCTCGCTATTAACTTCTATCTTTTAAGCATGTGCCGAAACGTCTTTCAACATATCTATCTATCTATCTATCTATCTATCTATCTATCTATCTATCTATCTATCTATCTATCTATCTATCTATCTATCTATCTATCTATCTATCTATCTATCTATCTATCTATCTATCTAGCCGCCCACGACTTTTAGCTCTCCTGACCGTCTCAATAATGGTACCGATACCAAAATTAATATGGCATAACATGACAATATGATGAGCGTAAGTGGGGAGTCATACCATGAAAATCATGACATGTCACGAATGCATTGATTTACATTTCGTCGTCTGGCTGCCCTTGTGGTGGTTTTGTTAACATGATGAATTGTAGAACTGGTATGGTATGGCATGACTGCATGACGAACAGAAGTGTCAGATGCTAACGTGGAAATCGTGAGATGCATGTGGTGTAAGTCATGACTACACGCCACGCTCATGGTGCACTCGCAGTCGTTTCGCCAGCTTCACTTATAGCAAATTTGGTATTGCGGGACGTAAATAGATACAGATTGTAAATGACTGGTGCAAACATGATATTCTTGATATGCGTGTCATATAAGTCATGACTAGATGCTACTCTCATAGTGCGCGTGTGGTCCTTTCGCTAGCTTCAAATATACCAAATTTGATGTTACGTGACATGAATGAATAACGAAGGTATACGAAACGTTAAAACTATGACATGCATGTCATGTAGGACCATGACAACATATCATGCTCATGATGGGTTCGCAGCCCGGTTTCGCTAGCTTCACGTATATACCAAATTTGTTATTACATGACGCGAACGAATGACGAAGTTAAATGACACGTCCAAACATGCTGATCATACTGATCATAATATTTGTGTCATGAAAATCACAACTACGTGCAATGCTCATAGCGGGCTCGGGGCAGATTTGATAGCGCCACATATACCGAATTCGGTATTCCTTATAACGCGAATGGACGACGAATGTAAACGACACGCCCAAACAGAATATTCATGGCATGTAAGTCATGTATACGGCATAATTTACGTCGACCTCGTACACTATAGGTGACTTTTCAAAGGGGAAAAGGAAGAAATAAGCGCAGTTCCATTACTGCCTCTTTCTCAATGTATACCTCCACAGTTCTGCGCAGGGGATGGGGGTAAGGAGGGATTAAAAGGGATAGGGAGGAATTAAAAGTATAGAGATAGAAAGAGGCGCAGGGACCGCCACATATGGAAGTGAGGAAAAGATAGGAAAGATGGACACGGTCGTTGAAGTCCGAGGGCGGAGCACCACTCAGCGAGAGTTCTTGTCGGCGTCAGGAGATGGCGTAGGGCGAGCCAGTCGACCAGCGCTGCGCTGTCGTCGGAGATCGCGGGGGCACAACCGGTCGGCACGAAATCCAGCGAGTGAGTCGCCTCGTATATAACGCTGTGTTGATTTCAAACTCACAGCCTTTCTTACACGTGCTTCCCGTATCAACTATTCCCACTCCTGTTTTTTAATCGAGAGCATGCAAAGTAGCGCTTTTGAGTACAAAATAGCACTGTTGGCGGTAACGCGTTACCGCCAATTTGAAGAGAAAGCATTATCATCCATACACCCTCTACCGACTCGAATAGGAGGCGTTATAAAATCTTGTTCCATGGTGCCCCCCTGTCACCCCTTTCATAAGGGTCCGAGTCGGGTCCAAAACGTTGGAATGTCCGCAAATAAAAGTAAACAAATGTTATAACTTCATTCGAATAGCTTGATGCTCCTTTTTTGAAGATTGTAACATGAATATCTCAGTAATAACTTCTTGCTTTCAAGGGTGTGCCTAAGACGCTACATTGAGAACGTTATTTTTCATAAATAGCATGCTAAGACACACCTTTTGCGGAATTAAAATGTAGTGTTGACGGTAACGCGTTACAGCCAACTTGAAGAGAAGACGTTAACACCCCCCTCTTGCCACATATCTCCGACTTGAGGGGCCCCACACTCACCTCTGAAGGGTGCTAATGGACCCAGTGAAAAGTGAAAAGACGTTATTAATTCATTTTTATACGTTTGTTCGGGTTCCTCTTCAGTTCTGTGCTTCCCAGACAAATTTATTATGTTCAAATCTTCAGCTTTAAGCTAGGAATTGCCTGGCAGACACTGAACTCTACGTATACAAAGCTTGTCATGCTATTACCCTCCCCTCGGCCCTTCTTTCATTCTTTTCCTAAAATCACTGCTTCTCACATTCACTTTTCTATCCCGCCCCCTTGATATATGCATTGAAATGGTATGCTAGGGTACCCGCCTACACATGGGGGCACACCACAAGAGTTTTTGCATCCGACGCTGGAATTACGCCAAAATTTAAGCAGCTGGGATGTTCAATTTCATGACCTTATGGTGGTGACGGCGTAGAAGCAACCAGTCGAAAATGCAAAGTTCAAGTTATTTATTAGGGTGCTCATAAGAAGGAACACTGTCAATAATAGCATGCATGTAACACTCGGAGAAATGACATGAGCGAACACGCTCGGAGCTCGTCGGTGAAGCACGTCTCTTACGCATGCGTGGTCAAACATTTCAAGTTTATCTCGCGTCACTTGCAGAATGAACTGCATACTAACATCGAGCTCACAATCTTAGAACATTTCGAAACAATCAAAGCGTTCCGGCGCCGTTTGCGCCAAGCTGTGGTAACACGTGCAAGTTTCTGTGGCTCAAGCCCAGTCACATGAAGATAAAGTAAATAAAAACATCATGGGGCAATACTAAGGCTGTTGAGCCCTCCGCTATGACATCTCTCATAATCATATTATTGTTCTGGTAGGTAAAACCTCAGATATTAAGGCTCTTCGACAACGTAACTATAATGGTTGTACGAATTGAAAGGTGCGCACAACTAAGCGTGACATAGCGGGAACCAGCATTCAGTGCTTAACGCTGGAAGAGAACTGGACCTAAATGCAAAGCAGACAGCCAAAAAGAAGTGCACTTCGAAGCCCATTTAAGTGTCCAAGATCAAACTTAACACTTTCGGCTAAGCAGAGCAGCCAGCAAGTCATTCTATAAGGCACTCCTACAAATCAAAACTCCATAGGCAAGGACAGCTGGAACACTCAGGTGCTGTAAAACCTCAACAGGGCCGCCAAGTACATGCGGAGCGGTCCTCCACTAATCTACGCAGGGCCACAATACTGGTTATATGCAGTATATACGCAACAACGCCAACATACTGGTTCTACGATTCTAAACGTAAATACAACTAAGCTATGCGTATCAGTACAACATAAGTTACGAAAGCTCGTTTGAGATTATACGCGCAAATAAGCATACGAACAAATTAAACGATAATAAGGCGCGTTGATAAAGGGTATACATAAATAATGAGAGATCGAAAAAATAACGAATTATATCGCAATCAAATTATGTACGGCCAGGCGTATCTACGCAATATACGCAATCACATTGCCAACGGAGTCGCGCCGAACATAAGCGTGTTCGTTTGATGGCGTGCTCCTCCTTCCTGGACTAGGAGGCGGGCGTTCGTGCGGTCTTGAGAGTTCTCAACCAGCGGCCACGTGTTGAGAAAGCCGTGAGTAGATGACTTTGTGTGGCCAGTCCTGGTGAAGACGCAGTGGCGATGGGTGTCGATCAGGCCCGTAGTTTGGCGCCACAAGGTGAAGCCAGCTTCTCGGAACCTGCGATGACAAGAAATGGACCTAAATGCAAAGCAGACAGCCAAAAAGAAGTGCACTTCAAAGCCCATTCAAGTGTCCAAGATCAAACTTAACACTTTCAGCTAAGCAGAGCAGCCAGCAAGTCATTCTATAAGGCATTTCTACAAATCAAAACTCTATAGGCAAGGACAGCTGGAACACTGAGGTGCTGTAAAACCTTAACAGGGCCGCCAAGTAAATGCGGAGCTGTCCTCTACTAATCTACGCAGGGCCACAATACACTGGGAAGAATAAACAAGCTTTCGTATACGTCAAAATATTCTGAATTCGAGGCAGCGCGCAGAGCTTGCAAAGCTGGTTGCTTCGTTGAATGCCCGTACGTTTCCGAAAAACTTGAACGGCTCATCCTGGTCTCCGTATGGAGCCCTGCTGAGCAAATATACTGGTTATATGCAGTATATACGCAACAACGCCAACATACTGGTTCTACGATTCTAAACGTAAATACAACTAAGCTACGCGTATAAGTACGACATAAGTTACAAAAGCTCGTTTGAGATTATTCGCGCAAATAAGCATACGCACAAACTAAACGATAATAATGCGCGTTGATAAAGGGTATACATAAATAATGAGAGATCGAAAAAATAACGAATTATATCGCAATCAAATTATGTACGGCCAGGCGTATCTACGCAATATACGCAATTTCATCGCCAACGGAGTCGCGCCGAACATAAGCGTGTTCGTTTGATGGCGTGCTCCTCCTTCTTGGACTAGGAAGCGGGCGTTCGCGTGGTCTTGAGAGTTCTTAACCAGCGGTCACGTGTTGAGAAAGCCGTGAGTAGATGACTTTGTGTGGCCAGTCCTGGTGAAGACGCCTGTCGGTCAAGCCTGTAGTTCGGCGCAACGTGGTGAAGCCAGCTTCTCGGAACCTGCGATGACAAGAACTGGACCTAAATGAAAAGCAGACAGCCAAAAAGAAGTGCACTTCGAAGCTCATTTAGGTGTCCAAGATCAAATTTAACACTTTCAGCTAAGCAGAGCAGCCAGCAAGTCTTTCTATAAGGCATTTCTACAAATCAAAACTCTATAGGCAAGGACAGCTGGAACACTCAGGTGCTGTAAAACTTCAACAGGGCCGCCAAGTACATGTGGAGCTGTCCTCCACTAATCTACGCAGGGCCAGAATACTGGTTATATGCAGTATATACGCAACAACGCCAACATACTGGTTCTACGATTCTAAACGTAAATACAACTAAGCTATGCGTATAAGTACAACATAAGCTATGAAAACTCGTTAGAAATTATACGCGCAAATAAGCATACGCACAAATTAAACAATAATAAGGCGCGTTGATAAAGGGTATACATAAATAAGGAGAGATCAAAGAAATAACACATTATATCGCAATCAAATTATGTACGGCCAGGCGTATCTACGCAATATACGCAATCACATCGCCAACGGAGTCGCGCCGAACATAAGCGTGTTCGTTTGATGGCGTGCTCCTCCTTCCTGGACTAGGAAGCGGGCGTTCGTGCGGTCTTGAGAGTTCTCAACCAGCGGTCACGTGTTGAGAAAGCCGTGTGTGGATGACTTTGTGTGGCCAGTCCTGGTGAATACGCAATGGCGATGGGTGTCGATCAAGCCTGTAGTTCGGCGCAACGTGGTGAAGCCAGCCTCTCGGAACCTGCGATGACAAGAACTGGACCTAAATGCAAAGCAGACAGCCATAAAGAAGTGCACTTCGAAGCCCATTCAAGTGTCCAAGATCAAACTTAGCACTTTCAGCTAAGCAGAGCAGCCAGCAAGTCATTCTATAAGGCATTTCTACAAATCAAAACTCTAAAGGCAAGGACAGCTGGAACACTGAGGTGCTGTAAAACCTTAACAGGGCCGCCAATTAAATGCGGAGCTGTCCTCTACTAATCTACGCAGGGCCACAATACACTGGGAAGAATAAAAAAGCTTTCGTATACGTCAAAATATTCTGAATTCGAGGCAGCGCGAAGAGCTTGCAAAGCTGGTTGCTTCGTTGAATGCTCGTACGTTTCCGAAAAACTTGCACGGCTCATCCAGGTCTCCGTATAGCGCCCTGCTGAGCAAATATACTGGTTATATGCAGTATATACGCAACAACGCCAACATACTGGTTCTACGATTCTAAACGTAAATACAACAAAGCTATGCGTATAAGTACAACATAAGTTACGAAAGCTCGTTTGAGATTATTCGCGAAAATAAGCATACGCACAACCTAAACGATAATAAGGCGCGTTGATAAAGGGTATACATAAATAATGAGAGATCGAAAAAATAACAAATTATATCGCAATCAAATTATGTACGGCCAGGCGTATCTACGCAATATACGCAATCACATCGCCAACGGAGTCGCGCCGAACATAAGCGTGTTCGTTTGATGGCGTGCTCCTCCTTCCTGGACTAGGAGGCGGGCGTTCGTGCGGTCTTGAGAGTTCTCAACCAGCGGTCACGTGTTGAGAAAGCCGTGTGTGGATGACTTTGTGTGGCCAGTCCTGGTGAAGACGCAGTGGCGATGGGTGTCGATCAGGCCCGTAGTTCGGTGCAACGTGGTGAAGCCAGCTTCTCGGAACCTGCGATGACAAGAACTGGACCTAAATACAAAGCAGACATCCACAAAGAAGTGCACTTCGAAGCCCATTTAAGTGTCCAAGATCAAACTTAACACTTTCAGCTAAGCAGAGCAGCCAGCAAGTCATTCTATAAGGCATTTCTACAAATCAAAACTCTATAGGCAAGGACAGCTGGAACACTGAGGTGCTGTAAAACCTCAACAGGGCCGCCAAGTACATGCGGAGCTTTCCTCCACTCATCTACGCAGGGCAACAATACACTGGGAAGAATAAACAAGCTTTCGCATACGTCAAAATATCCTGAATTCAAGGCAGCGCGAAGAGCTTGCAAAGCAGGTTGCTTCATTGAATGCCCGTACGTTTCCGAAAACCTTGCACGGCTCTGCCGGGTCTCAGTATGGTACCCTGCCAAGCAAATATACTGGTTGTATGCAGTATATACGCAACAACGCCAACATACTGGTTCTACGATTCTAAACGTAAATACAACTAAGCTATGCGTATAAGTACAACATAAGTTACGAAAGCTCGTTAGAGATTATACGCGCAAATAAGCATACGCACAAATTAAACAATAATGAGGCGCGTTGATAAAGGGTATACATAAATAATGAGAGATCGAAAAAATAACGAATTACATCGCAATCAAATGATGTACGGCCAGGCGTATCTACGCAATATACGCAATCACATCGCCAACGGAGTCGCGCCGAACATAAGCGTGTTCGTTTGATGGCGTGCTCCTCCTTCCTGGACTAGGAAGCGGGCGTTCGTGCGGTCTTGAGAGTTCTCAAACAGCGGTCACGTGTTGAGAAAGCCGTGAGTGGATGACTTTGTGTGGCCAGTCCTGGTGAAGACGCCTGTCGGTCAAGCCATTAGTTCGGCGCAACATGCTGAAGCTAGCTTCTCGGAACCTGCGATGACAAGAAAGGCATCGATCTTGAGCGCTGAGTGAGGTATACTGCAGTTTGAAAAGGGTTGAAACGGTGAGATAGTAACGGCTAGCCATGTCCGGAGTTATCGAATCCGATACTTCCAGACACAGCCCATACACAGAAGAAAGTAATGGCTAGGAAGCACGGTGGTAAAAAATTGGAAAAGTGGTTACTGCTAAAAGTTTATTTCCGTGAAAAAGGAAAAAATAAAAGAAACCAAACACGACTCCAGAACACCAAAACTTCGATGGCGTCTCCAAAAAGCCGCACTATCCTATAACAGAACATTCTGACTGGAATGTGGTTTAAGATAGGACACATGTTTCGGATCATAGCCCGCGCCTAATTTTCTGTACGGCTGGTTGTGTTTGGTTGCCGAATCCCCCACACGTCAGGTGCTGTCAATGTATAAACAAACAGCAAGTTTCACCGCCATGCCATCTGCAAAGTGAAAATTCATGGCGGCAACGCAGCAGCGATGCAAATACTGAGAATAAGAACGGAGTTTGTGGCTTCCATAGCCGCCTGCAACCTTCAATCATTGTCCGTCCTCTTTTCCCTTTTTATAACACCATTCATCCTCCTCCTCACTTCAATTTCTCACTCGTTTCCGCCCTATTTCAAAACTGGTGGCCCAGCAGAGCATAGAATTGCCGTTGAATTCTATCAGACCTTCACGCATTCTGTAAAGCACCGGGCGCCGAGTCGGGGTATACGTACGCCTTGCCCTTTTAACGGGTAAATGACCGTCTGCAGGATTCTATACAACCATCTATACTTGCCATCACCGAGACAGACACCCTCCACACTGGGTTACGGCTACGGTTTCGCTGCACTTAAGTTTTCATGCCTATGCTAGGACTACCCTGTCGCCTCCATTCCCTCATCCTCTTACCTTCCTCACCCCTACTTCCATTGCCCGCCCCTTCGTTATATCTACTCTGTATGGCTATGCTTTGCCATCTCCCTTCCTGCTATACTATACATGGCTATGCTGCGCTTACAGTTCGCTTTTCACAGCTGGGCCGAGTTCTCTGTGATTGCCAGTTGCGGTCCTACCTCATGCTTCAGCAACTTTAAATATCAGAAGCTTTTTGGTGAAGTTACCTGGAATGCGAAAAGATGAAGCCAGGCGACAATCAGCAGCATGTAACAGTTATCTAATGCTAATCAGTGTTGCTATTGTGTGCGAATAATATGCTTGGGAACTTTTTCTTTCTCTTTGACAGAATGAAATTCTTAGCCGCCGCCCCTTTCGTGTGCTTAGCACTTCAGCGCTCCGCTTGTCGTCCACCGCATCAAGTGGCACGTTCACGCAGTGGTCAGTACAGACGGGGATGTTCTCAAACAAGGCTACCAATGCTCCCAGGCAGTGCCAAATAAACTTAATTTTGAAGTAATGAAAACTGCGTAAATATCCCAGAATCAAAATCACGAAGAACGATCCTGAAACATCCGGCAAATACGTGCGCACCACATAAAATGGCGCCATACTGCAGCTTCGGCAAGCGCACGTTTGTGAAGGTAATCACTGGGTGTCCGTGACACGCATATCCGCGGTTTTCGCAGTAGAGGCGCTGCGTCAAGCGTGGGGTACAGAAAAACACCAGGCCGCGCACAATAACGACATCTGCGCAAGAATTATCGCGGTATTCAGAAATAAATCATGATTTACAAAGACCTAAATTCGTGCTACATTAACGTCACAGTTTTCCCACGTTTTACCATTATCTACGTGGCAAATGCATCGTTATGGTTATGTCCCGTGTGCGGCATCATCACGGCGTTTAGCTGACTTTGGTTGTAAAAAGACAGCGTATACTTCTTTACGTATACTTCTTTACGTTACCGTGTTACCGGTTTACGTTTACCGTGTTACCGGCGCCCGAGTTTTAGCAGCGTTTTGCTACACATACGAGAACCTTTACGTTCGTACGTAAAAGTTTACGTTCGCCGATGATGATGATCATGGATGCACACATATTCGTTTTCTTTTAAATAAAACTTAACCAGCGCTGCGGCGCAAATATAATAACTTTTAACATGTAAAATTATCAAGTGTTTTGGTGATATATAATCACCTAACCCATTAAAGTTGGCTGCGTGCAGAAGGCTATAAGGAGCCACCACATAATTCTTTAAGCCTCTCTGGCTAAGCCTCTCTGGTTCAACGGTCAGCGGCTAGGCGCATTCGCAAAGAAGCCCCGCCGCGGTGGTCTAGTGGCTAAGGTACTCGGCTGCTGACCCGCAGGGCGCGGGTTCGAATCCCGGCTGCGGCGGCTGCATTTCCGATGGAGGCGGAAATGTTGTAGGCCCGTGTGCTCAGATTTGGGTGCACGTTAAAGAACCCCAGGTGGTCTAAATTTCCGGAGCCCTCCACTACGGCGTCTCTCATAATCATATAGTGGTTTTGGGACGTTAAACCCCACATATCAATCAATCATTCGCAAAGAAGTGGTCGTCGATATGGCAAAGAGTGTGCTCCAAGATCCATTCCTGGCTCAAAATTTACCGTGGAAATACATCGACGATCTCCTGATTATGGATCTGCTACAGCCGCAGCCGCGGAGGAACCTTCACGAGAACGGCGTGTTAGATATCGACGCCATCGATAGAACCACCTTTTATCGTAACTTCAGGTTCCACAAAGGCGATTTGGACGGCCTGATCGTTGGCCTGCTCATTCCCGGCGAAGTGATGAGTGCGCAGCGCGTCCGAGTGTCAGATCGCGAGGCTTTGTGTATGACACTGCGGCGCCTCGCTTATCCAAATCGACTTTGTGACCTGGAGACGATATTCAACCGCCACAGCTCCATCATCTCAAGTGTGGTGTCCAAAGTAATGTCTCACATCGAATATTACTTTGGACACCTGCTTGCAGATCTCACGGTTCGTGGCTGGATGAACCTCCAGAACCTGCAAATGTTTTCACATGTAAGCATGAAAGTCGATCGATTTTGTGCGAATATCACTTTTTTTTGTACGAACCAAAGTCGTAACATGTCCAAAAACTGGCAAAATATCTATAGTAGCTGGCGTGAAAGTTAAAACGACAAAATAAGCCACGTTTATTTCAATTACTGATTTCGATTTCGTTGCATTGCGAGTCTACTAAATTGGCAATTTTACGGCATAGCAGCAGGACGCTGCAGTAAAAACCTTGGTTCAGGCTGGTTAAATGCATTGAAATGCGTCTGTTCGTTCCTCGAAGTTTAAAATGTTCAGTTCGCGTCACAGCGAGTTTAAAGACATATTCGCACACGCTGAGAGAATACATCTGTACTACAATTTTCAGCTCAGACAAACATGGGCACATTCCAGCGATCACATTACATGTAAATGTGGCAGCTTGTCTTGTTTTTGCAGCCTGTTTATTCTTTTGCAACCCTGTTTCTACTGTGCAAGAAGACAATTACACACGAAAAAACAACAAACAACAGGTCAATGAGACCACAAGAATGCGGTGCAATGACCTCTTGTGCGAATTCTTTCACCGGAAATCCTTGATAAATTGTTCAGATCTCTCCATAACGGTATTCCGTGTGAGCCATGTATGTAATACAAATATTACCGGACCGGTAACACGTGTTTCAAGAACAAGATTGAAAGTAAAGCACCCATTATGTGAGATATTGGCATCAAACAGCTGTGACACTGAGAAAGGAAATATTATGCTAGCAGACTCATGTGGCAACACACTGAGGCTCATCGAGACTCTGGTCAAGCTGTGCAACTGTGTTGGTTGGTCTCAGCAATAAGTTGGCGAGTTTGATTTCAAGTGAATGCAGTGGAGAAAAAACTTACTCATTTTGAGTCTGAGGGGGAAGTTTTTGGCGAGTCTGAATCGGAGCAAGTGCCCAGAGCAAAATATATCTTTTGAGTGAGTCTAAGCGAGCTCCAATACTCTGGCTGGCTTCTCATTCTACGTTTACCTTTATATTTGTTACTAAATTGCTGCTGTGCATAATGTTTATGCTTTAAGTACTCCTTATCATTGGCCTTCTAATGTGACATGAAACATCATTTGCATTTAGTGTCCTTTTAATTCAAGGAGCACAAGTCTAACTGTAAGTTAGGAGAGGCACGCATAATTCACCCTTCAATTATATTGCATATTGCAGTGCGTCTTTGTGAAATGTTAAGTGAAAATATTTGTCAGTAATGGATTCAACACTAACGCACTGGGCACAGCTTGTTCTTGAGCACCAAGCTCATGCTGTGTCTGCTTTTATCATCGAGTAAGCTATGAATATGAATGCTTCTAGTAAACTAATAAGTGTGCTTCACAAAAGCAGCAAGCATCATAAACAATAATTGCTACTGCTTTCTTACATATGGTTACTGCTAAAATAAAAAGACATCATTGTTATATTTGGCACTGTTTACCTTTTGGGAATATAGCCTGGTCCAAAAAGGGAAATGTCCATGTTTACGTATCAATCACCCGTTACTGTAACTGCCACTGTGATGTGCACTCCTAGACTGCTAAGAACGTCATTTGTTATTTTGAGTTAGCTTATTCACTGCCTGGCATGAAATAATTCAACTTTTGATGCCCCTTAGAGTTTTGAAAGACAGAGTGAAACTCTGCTTTCTGTTCTGGTACAAGTAAAAAGTAAAGTGCCCCCCACTGCGGGTGGTGGAGACAGTAGCGTAAAACCAGTACAAGAACAGCTAGAAGGCAAGTGAGAATATTTCGTTTGGTCGCGCTTGTTGTTTGTTCGTGTGTCTCGGCTGTCCATGTCAAATAAAAGAGCAAGGACAATGTTTTTTACTAAGATTATATCTGAAAACTGTATTTGTGCATAAATGCTATTGGCAGCTGCTTCATCTGTTCTTTTATTATTCTTTTTAGGCTGTGCACCAGAAAGGTGCTCCACTGAAGAACTGCTGGGGCTTCATAGATGGCACGGCACAATGAATTTGTCGGCTGTCTAAGCTCCAGCAGGAGCACTACTCTGGGCACAAGCGCTTCCATTGCCAGAAATATAAGGCTGTTATGTGCACCAATGGAAATATTTGCCAGCTAGATGACCCATTCAGGGGATGGCGGCATGATGCTGGTAAGTGCTGCGAGTAAGATTTTGCCTTTGCAGAAACTCTGATTGTAGCTGTCAAATGGCAAATTGTCATATCACAAACATACCTAGGTCATAACTCATGTGCTAAGAACCTAGCTGAACAGTGAGCTTTTGGTGTAGTGTTATTGTTATTTGTCTAGGGCAGTATAATGTCAGCATACTGAGTTCATATTTTTGACTTGCAGACGGCAGGCAGCTATCCTGTGAATAGATATGGCTAAGATCACTGTTAGTGCATGAGGAAGCCACTGTGGCACAAGCACATAGAACACTGTTTCAGTTTTAGGACAGTCGCTGAAGGAAGCAACCGCAGTAGGTAGGTAGCTGCGATTGCCACCACTCCCCATGCATTGAGAATAAATTAATAATAATATACCACTCACTTGAGTTAGTTCTGAGAAATATTTTTCAACAATATCGATGAATAAGTCTCCTCATCTAAAAGCCATCTTAATGTTTGACCGTGTGGCTGAGTACAACTCCTGGATTTTTTTTTTGTGTGTGTGACCACTGCTTCACAGTCAGCTTAAAATAATTGCATTCATGCAATTAAATGTGATGCTACATGGACAGTGACATTCCAAAGGGTGTTCATGCACACAGTTGCATGAAGTACAGATTGCTTAGAAAGAAAGCAACTTGATCTTGCATAATCTTTTTCAACCAATTCATTTGTATATATAGTGACTACCAAGATCTTTTTCAACCAGTTCATCTGTAAATATAGTGACTATCAACAATGTAAGCCAAGATGCCATTCCAGCTACCAAAGTTTTTGTTTCACAGTACACCAAATTTTACAATAGCGTGAAACCAGACTTCTCCACTGTGGAATACAGTCGGGAGGTGAATGTTCTGATTTCAACATTAACTCTACATGACAGGCCATATACAGGTACTATGTTTGCATTAGCATTGTTCACTCCACTTGCGCTCATTACTGGGAAACCATTGTTTGTCATTCAAAAAGTTCTTTATTATTATTTTCTTATAGAGTTATGGTAGTGCAGTTAAATATTCTGATTACAGTGCAAGCTAAATATTTCTTGTTACATGCCATGCAAAAAATTCACACGTAGTATTTTCACATCTGTCACACAATAATCTAATCAATTGCACTGTATACTGTTCCTTAAATGCAAGTTAAACACAATAATTTTGATCTGGTAAATTTAACTTGCCCAAATTGCTTCAAGATCCTACATTGTGAAAAATTACCTTCTTTCTTGGAGCTGGCTTTAAGGAAACTTTCTCACTTGCAGCCATGTGTAATGAACTTCCAAACTTTTCACGTTTTAGCTGAAATATTAGTTATTTTGCTAGAAAGTTGTTAGATTAGCATAAATGGCATATAGTGTCAAATGCAGGTATGCAGCATGTCTAGGGAGAAGACACGGTGTAGAGCCAGCATGGCATTCTCTGCCATTCTTTACAACCATGTTGTAACAAATGGACACAAAAAATGCTGTCGACACTGAACCTTGTGTTAATGCTGAGCACTGACACTCACGCATCAGCCACGTTCTGGCATAAGAAACTTGTGACACCTTTTGTTTTGTTGCAGGCATCCTGAAAGACACCAGGGTCTACGAAAATATTGTCAAGGTAGCCAGGGGTAACAAATCTGTGATTTATGGAGATCCGGCCTACCCATTAAAGCCTCTGCTCCTGAAGCCTTATGGAGGCGCCCGCTTGCAGCCCTACCAGGTGCACTTCAACAAGTGCATGAGCACTGTACGGCAGGCTGTTGAGTGGGGCTATGGTAAAGTGGCTGCAAACTTCGCATTTGTGGACTTTCACAAGAACTTGAAAGTGACGCGTCAGAGAGTGGGAAGGATGTATAAGGTCGCTACACTTCTCACCAACTGCCGCACCTGCCTGTACGACAGCCAGGTGTCTATGTACTTCGGCCTTGAGCCACCCTCACTCAGTGACTATTTAATTTCGTTTAACTGATGCAATATTATGCTTTCATTTTATTTCTTTTCAATTTACTGTATTAATATTGTTTTCTTTATAGACAAGAACATTTGATTTCTGTAGAAAATTTAGTGTCAAATGATGTTATGGTATTGTATTCAAGTGTGTGCCGTGATATGACACTGATATATTGATATGTGGGGTTTCACGTCCCAAAACCACTATATGATTATGAGAGATACCGTATTGGAGGGCTCCGGAAATGTCGACCACCTGGGGTTTTTTAACGTGCAACCAAATCCGAGCACATAGGCCTACAAAATTTCCGCCTCCATCGGAAATGCAGCCGCCGTAGCCGGGTTTTGATCCATGAATTGCGGCTCAGCAGCCGAGTACCTTAGCCTTTAGACCACCAGTGTGGGGCATGATATGACAGTGGAGGACAGTGAAGAAAAAACTGGCACTGGCGTGTAGAAGCAAAAAGAATTATTAAATGAAATCCCACTTGGAGAAAACCACGGCTATACTTCTGAAGCATGAGAAGAGAGGGAAGCAAATTAAACTGAAAAAAGAAGAACTTGAGATAGGAAAGCAGCAAGATGACAGGCCATGCATCTCAGTCGTTGGGTTTTCTGATATGAGCCAAGGCATCTATTTTAGTCTACCAGAGACCTGAGCACCTGTTGTTCTTGGCTGTGGGTTGCTGGTGTGCTGCTGCTGCTTAGAAAACGTTCATGTGCCCTTGGACTAGTGTAAGCAGTCGGGCTCTGTGCCAGAGCTCAGATTCTGCTGGAGTCCAACAGAAATCTATTGGCCGCGAGATCGAGCAAAGTCATCGCCTGGTGGATTGCTCCGTGTGTCGTCTGCTAGCCACGTCATGCTTCTATGTGCGCGTACGTCTTGGAAATTTTCAAAGTGTGGTTTGTCCAGTCATGTCAGTGCGAGTGTAACTGTTTTACTTATGCCTATAACGACGTACGAGAGCATTTTATCTTTCGGATGCTTATGCGTTGTAATAAGATCAGCGAGTGCAACTTTCCAAAGTGCCGTTTATTGTCGTTGTACCCTCCATTCACCAGAATAATTTCAGAGTGGGTGCTGCTTTCTGTTTCAAGCATATCACAAAATGCTCTGGGCATCCTCCCAAACATGAGGACTAATAAATAGTGTATAAATGCAGCGTGTTACTATAGAGACTCGTTAGCAAAAAAAAAACAGGCTCTAGGCCATACATTTGGGTGCTGTTGGTAGGTGTACAATTAGAGCACTGTAGTTTATTGATCGTGCTAGGAGCCTTAGTTGTGTTTATCTGGCCGTGGTATCGCTACATAGGAATATTACTACCACATAAACAGTGATACATCGGTACTTAAACTGTACTGAAAACAGAGTTACTGCGTGCAACCGTGTGCTTAGATTTAAGAATGCTTTAAAGAAGCCAGACATTGGACATAATTCAGACGGCATGCCTTATATGTAATGTCGTGTAACTTAACTGAAACTTTCATCTTTGTTACATTGTCTTCAGCGTTTGTGTGGCATTGTTAGTGACTGAGTGAAGGCAGTAATAATTTTTGTCTGAAAAAAAAAAAAACACGCTTGTCTCATTAATCAGGCTTTTGTTGTAGCACTGTCATGCACATAATCAATCGATGAAAGCTTTCTCCTGAACTCTTATATAAGATTTTTATGTTATTACTGGTGCGAGAACATGTGCGTACATGTGGTAAATGCAGTATAGTGTCAGCCCCTGAGCCACTGAACGAAGCGCGGCTGCGAGTATTTGTATATGCGCCGTCGACCGCCTATCCACACTTGCGTGTGTGCGGTGCTGGCACCTATAGCCCGATCTTTGGGAGGTTGCCCGATATGACAAATCCTTCAGCCGCTAGACACCAATGGCTAAGGTACCCTTTATTGGCTGCTGTGCTTCGCTTTAGGCATCTTCTTCATAATTTACCTTGATGAGATCAGCTCCTGTGTCATCCCTCTTCTCTCTGCACATAACAGTATGTTAAAAACAAAGTAGTGCACAAATGTCTGACACTAGGCATGTAGCTTATGCCTTTCTTCATGACTTATCTTTAGATGAAGGGGTGATTATTTCTACACTGTTATCTTCTGTCTCTTTAGGTGTTATGTGTTCTGGTTTAAGTGCAGTTGTTCTCTAGTGGTGTCAGTTCTTCAAGGAGTGTTTAGAAGACGCCTCAGACATTCAAAAAATAACAAAACTTGCTCGTTGTGCCAACAGAACCTAAGAGCTACTCATGTTTGCATTTTCCCATTAGTCCATTGTAAGATGGTCTGTTGAAGGCCGCGATTAAGTTTGGTGAACTACATGTGTGTGTGTGTATTCACATGACAAGGTAATCATGGTGGTGTTATCGGTTCACTCCACACCTAAAAATCTCCAACTTTTTTTATCAGCCACGATGTAATGAAAATACGGGGATGAGAGCCAGACACCTTGCTATGTGGAAGGAGTGAAAGCAACTACCTGTAGCAGCACCCTCTGCCGATGCTTGTGCTCTAAACCCATTTTTATTTATTTGCAACACACCTTAAATGTATTTAGAGCAAACTTTCATGCCCATTTTGCAAAATATGCAGATATATATCATTTTGATGCACATAGCTAGGCAATAAGGGTCAAATATTTTGCAAAGGTTGCTTGTGCTAAGTCTGCGAAATAGCGAGTGCCAAAAATGAGACACCCAATCAAAACTACGCACCACGCAGAGTTTCACACCGATGGCACGCTTAATTATGCTTGTTGAGTGCTTCTGATGGGACTTCGTACACGACTTTGAAGACTTCTGTTGTGTCTGTTTCAGCATATCTTTCTTGTTCACGCATACCCAACACAGATAAAAAGGCCCTTAAAATACTTTGTGCCTTTTAGGTTATGCATTTTTAGGATTTGTGGTTACATTGATGTATAATTTGATGAGATGTTTGCAGTTGCATAGATGTATATCTGTTTGGTGCTGAAAGATGTGTATACTTTATGCAGGTTTCTGCAGCTGTGTGAAAATGAAGGATTGTTCAGTATCTCACCCAGTGTCGATGTTTTGAAATAGCATACAGTAGTCTGGAGTAGAAAAATCACGACCTAGGATAGAGACTCATTGCTCACTCAAAGTCGCAAAGTGTGCATGAAATTGTGACATAAACCTGGTGAAAAAATATTTGATTTTATTTTGTTCAACATATTTCGTTACTAAAGTCACTACTCCGCTGGGCACTCAAGGTTTCCAAAGCATCTTTGTAAAATTTCAGGTACAACAAGCATCACAGAATGTATCACATGAGACCACAAAATGAAAACTATTTTAGCCCAGCCAGAAACTTTGATCTACAAAGTGAAAGCAAGAGGCAACATCTGAACAAGAGCCGGCTAAGCAATGTAAATATACTTGAGTTTATTGTCTATCACATAATTAACCAACTAGATTTATTGAGAAGTAGCTCGGGCACATTCAATTCCTTAAGTACATGTGACAAATTTCAGGTACATCTAGTATCACAATAATATATCATGATAGCTCCTGTAATGAAGATACTTTCTGCACAGCCAAAAAATTTCATCTAGCTTTTTTCATCTAGCAATGTAATTTCATCTAGCAATGTAATTGTGACAAGGGTCACAATTACATTGCTGAAGAATAGACATGTTTCAAAGCTGAAATTACATGCAGCATACGCATGGAACATTTGGAAATAGCAGATGAAGTAGCCATATAGTTGCAGGAAAAAAACATGCACACGAGTGCAGAGTTGGTGTTTTGACAGTATTTGTAGTGATTGCGCAAGTGGTGATCAGTCAGGTCAATTTCCTCCAATCTAAGCGAGCTTTCTCGTTCTTTATAGTGCAACATCATCCTCTCGGCAAGCGTAGCTCCATCCGGGTACAAATCATAGAGCATTAGTTAAGGCGAAGTATATATGGTTTGAGCCTGGCGACATGAACGTCACTATTGACGCGACGTAGCAAAAACACGTCAGCTGGTGCTATTTTGTATACCATGTCACAAAATTGGCGTAAGGTCTTGTACGGACCAGATTGACAAGAGAGCAGTTTTTCCGCCGAGCTAACATGGCACGAGGGCGTCCAGAGCAGTACAAGAGAACCAAGAGGCAATTGTGTCTTTGTGCTGATGATCGTAGCATCGCTTTTGAGAAGGTTGCGACGTTGCGAGGTCTTGACGAGCGACTTCTCGGGCATGGACGGCTGAAGTGATTGCATCGTGGGCGTAATTGGTCGTTGAGAATATAACACCAGATGGTAGGAATGTGTCGAACAGCAAGACAGGGCCGCAGCCATACAAAAAAAGAATGGGGAAAATCGAGCGGTTTCATGACAGGACGAATTGTAAGCAAAATAATTGTACAGTAAAGCGGTGGACAAAGTGAGGGGGATTGTCGGAAACGTACATGGCCAGCATGTCAGTTAGGAGTGTGGTTTAGTCGCTCAGTGAGCCCCTTCCTTTGATGGTGGTATGCGGTAGCAATCTTCTGTTCAGAAGCTCAAAAGCGGAAAGGGCTATCGTCGACCTTTGACAATAAGTAACGGCCACGATCCGTTAGTAACTGTGGAAGGGTGCTGTGGTGTAGAGTAACATCGGGGAGTAGAAAGTCCACAACATCTGCTGCACAGCTGGTCGGCATTGCTTGTGCAATGGCGTATCTCGTTGCATAATCTGCCACAATGGAAATCCACCTGTAGCGAGAGAGGAAGATGGCACTGCGGCCAACGTGGTCGTGTCAAACTCGCTGCTTTATTCGATTGCCGAAGTGGAGCGGCAGCGGCTTCCACGCCAAAATTGCCAGTTGCATGAGCTTGTTCTAATCCTCACGCAGCTCGAGCTAGCATCAGCTGCGCGAGAGGCGCGGCGTGGTGATCGAGAAATGACAATGATAATCATGCGCATAGCCCCACCCAGCGCTTTGCGCAATTAGAAGTGTATATAACAAAGAAAGAGACTATACACGTGAACGACAATCCGCAAGGTGTCCGTTTGGGAAGTCCAGTTTGTCAACATGTACTGACCATCGAGAACCAGTGGGTCTTTGGTGGGCGACACTGGGAGTTGCGCAGTGGACGAAGAAGTAAGCGTTCGGTCGCTGTGTTTGCAACGCAAGTGGGTGACAAGATGACCAGCTGGGGCTAGCTGGGAGCACACAGGGTGTCGCAAGTGAGCATTGCAGGTAGAGGTGCGTTCAGGGTGAGATGAGGGCGCGTGTACAAAAGTCGATTTGGCCCCTGTGCGCGAAGCAAGAACTCAGTAGGAGGCATGTCATGTGATCCAGGAGATGTGAATTCTGGAGGAGGCTCTGTGGGCGTACCTTGCCTTGGGGAAGCACCTTCAGTAGTCGGTGCACGTGGGTTCGTGCGCAGGTCAGTATGGAGACAGGTGCCTGTATGGCAGGCGTGAGATGTGCGGTCTGCTGTGACATAGGCGGACTAGGCACATCGTCCTCAGGAGCGTCGGTCATACTTGCAGCGTCTCGGAAGTTTGGCCGTGGTCGATGGCTGGTGGCTTTAACTTCGGCTGCGGGAGACTGTAAGGGCGATGATGCTGGTCGCTGCTGGCAGGATGCCCAGAGCGTTTAGGCTGATACAGAGTCCCCTTTGGACATTGGGGATGGTGAAGGTTCAGCGACCGGGAGGTGAATAGCAGGTGGAAGGATGTCTGCGCCAGACTCCGAGGCGTGCAGCCAGGTAGCCGTCGTAGAGTCGGATAGGGCCACGGTGTCGTGTGCCGTCGATGTCACGGAAGATGTGCATGTGGCAGGCACGTGCGACGAAGCTGCGCATGGGGGCTCTGAGGGAATGTACCCCTCGGAGGGGAGGTGGGGCGTCTTCTACCTTGTGGTCATGGTCAGATGCAGGAGTGGATGTTTCTGCGACCGGATCAGGGGTAGAAGTAGTCGAAGCTGGGGTACCGAGGTAGCAGTCAATGGAGGGCTGCGGACCGGTTCGTACTTTGCTCTGCGACGCCTGGGAAACCTGCCAGGTTTCCCAGGCACATTGACCACTTTAAGCGCTACTTAGTTTCCGGAAGTGAAGTGGTCTGTGTATAGAGACAAAGAGTGGTGCATGAGCGGCGAACGTTTCCGATGACCTGGCGAAGACGGGGAGTGGTAAGATTTTGGCGAGAAATTGATCTGGTTGACGATAGTGATCTGGTTCGGTGTGTAGGGCGAGAAGGTATGATCATCGAGCAGCAGGTGGTTGCGACTGGCAACGCCGTTGACGCTTGGTTTGCCATTGTCGCTGACTAAGACATTGGCTGTCGGTTTTCCAGGAAGGCGTCAAGCACATGACGTTTACTGCAAAGCTCCATCGTAGCACCCAGCACATCCACCAAATGTTGCGGGAAGAGTGCAGAGGCACACGAGTGCATAGTTGGTATATTGACAATAATTTCAGCAGTTATCCAGGGGGTGACGAGTCGCGTCCTCTGCTTCCAATCTGAGCGAGCTTCTTCGTTCTCTATATTGCAACAATATTCCACTGGCCCTAAAAAATCAGGTATGCGAAGTTGTCTAATGCAAATCCGAAACAACAATAAAAAAACTACGCTAAAAGCACGATTCCCAAGGAAGCCTTGGACATTCTGGCAAAAGCGGGCAGATCGCCAAACGTGAGCTCGACCATCTTGTAGTTCCCCACTCACATCACCACAGAACGTGATATCCTCCCAAATAAAAACAAGATTACACACAGGATAGCCAGAGACATGCTGCGCTGAACACGGACATGCCTCTCGTACAATAAGGAACATACCTCATGTATAAGGATAGGATCACTAGCTATAATGAGCCTGAAATAAAATTAGGGAAATAACAAATTCAACAATGAAGAGGAAGCTGTAACTCAATGAAAGCATATATGCACCTGCAGGCATTATATGAGGTCGGTTAGAAAAGTATCCAAACTTTAATGGAACAGCAAAAACGGGCATTATTGGAGCATTGTAAACCTAAACACCCTCAAAGTAGTCCCCTTGGGACTCTAGAGACTGCTCTTAGAGGTGCTGCAATTTCTGAAAGCATTCTAGCACTGCTCCAGTCACTCCCTCATTTTCCTTGCAATGAAACACCAATGATGGCACTGTGCATACCTCACTCAAACACTGCATCTTAGCGACTGACGAAATTGCCAGGCGGGAAAAAATTCACACATGCACACGAAGGTTCAAAATCAGCTAATGCAAGCGCGCTTGTTCGAAATTCATGAAGTGCTTGCAAAAAAAAAGGTCGGATACTTTTCTAACAGACCTCGTACATTTTCCACTGGCCTTATG
This sequence comes from Rhipicephalus annulatus, assembly GCA_013436015.1. Classification (NCBI taxonomy): domain Eukaryota; kingdom Metazoa; phylum Arthropoda; class Arachnida; order Ixodida; family Ixodidae; genus Rhipicephalus; species Rhipicephalus annulatus. Next base: position 25,441 of record WOVY01010692.1, on the reverse strand, counting down.
TGAGACAGAGGGGCAATGTATTGGCAACAGTGAGTGGCAAACGGGAGGTGCTATCTGCAGAGCTTGTTGAACAGCTAACAACAAACCATCATCAAGAGCAGCTGTTGCAGTTTTGTACAACCATAAAATTGTTCATAAAATATGCATAAACCTCCATGTAACAAAGTACGAAACATTACCGATACAAATCATCACATTGAAGTTTTTTCGCATAAGAGTTGGTACTTCTATGGTGAAACCCTCTGCAGTGCTATTCAAGTGATTTTATGACTTCTGTATTAGATTACCACACTGCATTTTTTCAACTTCAACTCTTTCCAAAATTTAGACAAATGTATTCCCCTTCAACTGTAGTGGCTGGTCTCTGTTGCACGGAAGATGACTTGACAAATGCTAAAAACTACATGTTTTGACCACTGGCATTAGCAGATGTTTTAGGCACTAGCAGATGTTTTAGTGTATTGCCTTCCTTTATCGATTTTTTTATAAAGCGCATGGACATTCAGGTGCTAAATAAAAATGAAACTTCACCCTTAATTTTCTCCACGAATAATTAATTTCCAACTGTGAAACATGGGGTTAGAGTTCTCAGAGTGTAGTTTGTCGAAATAAACCAAGTCATTGTATCTCTTTAATGTTCATTTCAAGGAGCCATGACAAGCAATTTTCATAATCTGTATTCTAAAAGTTGGTCCTTTGCTGTTGACAAATGAGCTGGAGAAATTTCAGCACATTTGGCTGAACACTTACTTTATAATGAGGATTGTTATAAACACGCATGTGGCCCGGTAGTCTCACAACAGTACATGTGAACCATGACATAATAAGACACTTGCTTGTGAGCGTATCTACTCCGCCCAACAACTGTTTCATGGTCAGTTGCGGTACAATGGAGCTACTTCAACTTTTGTATGCCTTGGAATTGAAAAATTGAAGAATTTGCACTGGCTGAAGTTCGGGAGAAGACAGATCTCCTGCACGAAACACATGATGTCCCACACCACATGGCAACATAACGGTAGCTAGCAGTGGGCGGAGTTTATAGCTGGAGACTTCTATAGCTGACTTAGCAATTAGATATTATTTTTTAATGTCTGTTTTTTATACATTTACAGGCACAATAGACGCTCTACAATTTTTAGCTGAGAATAGCAGTACGGAGGGTGACCTTGTCATGGCCCCGAATAAGTACTTAGTTATGGCGGACTTAGTTACATGGAGGTATAAACGGATACATTTACTTATTTATGAATGACTATGATTTCAAGCTGCGCTTCTTGATAGCCCCTGTTGTGCCTGTGCTCCTCAGCTAGCGCCTCTAGCTCAAGCTCCTTTAGCTCGAATTTGGCCTCCTGCTCCGCCTGCCTCTGTTGAAGCTCCATTGCTTTCAGCTTCATTTTCTGCTCATGGCGCTTTATCTCGAACCGGAGCCGGTCCTCTTCAAGTTGGAGGCGGCGGTTCTCGATTGCAGTGTCCCGATCACAACGGGCCTCAATGAGGGCATATGTTGCCTCAGCGTACCGCTGTGGACCTGCACAAATTTACAAGGAACAGTTAACTGTCTTAGGTTCAAATGGATGAGCAAGTGCAACAATTTACAAAGCACCATGATATTCTACTGAGCACACATGGTTCTTTTTAACACAGTAGACTCTCAGTAAACTGAAATCTATTAAAGGGAATTGTTGCTTAAATGAAACAACTTCATTCAACATGGTTGCTTTCGTACTTAGATTCTCCACTTTTTTTTTATCTCAGAGCTACTGCTAAATGGAAAACATTTTCTAGTCTCTTCACATTCCATTTATTGAGAGTCTACTGTACAGTACTATTCCAAAACACAAGAATTATTAAACACAGGCAGGTAAATACTGTAATAATAGTCAAGCTACCTCTATACACACAAAATTGCTTGCAACAAAATGTTGCGATTACTTAAAAAAGTATTGAGAAAAATCTTATAAGTTGATTCTATGCATCAAATGAAAGGTCAAGCCCTCAAAACCAAGAAAGTTCACTTATACACTTGACTACACTTTAAAAAGCAAATGCAACACGTTTTTAAAAAGCTAGTTCTGTTTCATATACTGTATACTGACGTCAAGACACACTGTAGCCACACGAGTTGGCGACATGCTCACGCTAGATATGGTGATATGGTGACATTACACGGACGTTCCATCATCATTTTCTATACACATATGGGTGAAAGAAGGACCAAGTGGCTGGCATCTAGTTCTGGCTGGCATCCAGTGTTCTGGCTGGCACCAGCAGTGTTCTGGCTGGCATCCAGTTGCTGCACACTTGTTGTAGCACCCAATAGTGAACGAATCTATGGAACTTGTATCTATTGCGGCCTGTTTTGCTACTGAAAGTTTATACAGGGCAAATTGTTGCTGTCATGAAAACAAATCAAAATCACAATAAAATTATTTCCTTGCCTTGTGATCAATTTAGACGATGTTGGAATGCACACACAATGACAGAAGCCATGTTTTACTTTGCTCGATTGAAAGGTATGATGAACTACTACAATCAAACAGCGAGGAGAAGTGACAGAAAAAGCAACATGTAAGCAGCAATTTCGTATGCTTTGGTATCTGACATCGCATGTGTTCATTTGGGTGTGTGAAGTCACCAGAATTGATACTGTAGCCTGACGTCATGCATGTACCATTCAAGTCTTAGCAGCACTTCCGGACCTTTATATTTGCTCAGAGACGTGTCTGTACACAGGAGATTTGTATAAGAGAGTAAACCCAGCTTTGAAAATCGGTGTTGGTGCACTTACAACTGCCTACATGCATACCTCTGATTGGAGTGGCTCGGGGGCACACTGGTGTTGAAGTGCGAGTCGCAGCAGTCAACGATGAGCATGGGCTACTTTGAGCCCTGCGCTGCTGCGAATCAACTGGCAACTCTGAAAGGGCAATCAGTGACTGAGTCATGCGAATTTATGCAATACATTTCAACCCCCCCCCCCCTTTTTTTAACTGGCTGATTCTGTCCGATTTCTTATACAGTAAAAGCTCGTTAAGTCAAACAACACAGGACCAAAAAAATGTGTTAGTTATTTATTCTTGAATTATCAATAGTATCAAGAAAAAGAAGAAATGCCTGTTATACCCCTATCACACCTGGCAATATAAGTGCACTTTGAGCGAGTACACTTAGCTGTGAGTGTCATTTGCGCGTTGTCACACGAGCAAGTTTAGTGTCACTCGCTGCAAAGTACACTTGCTGGCAAGCGCGTTCCCTAACCTCACTTCGCTTTGACCAAGTTTGTAGCCTCGGTCCCAGTGGCTTGCACAGAAATACGCTGTTGCCTAAAGCGGTCCTCATACTATTTTTGAACTATTGTTTTCATTATAAGGAATTCTGCTATATACTAAAACAAGTCATAAATCAACAACTTTAGCTACTCTCCCCCTCAGTTTGTGGCCACATCCGCTGTGGGAATGCGGCACCTCATGCTTGGTGGGCTTCGCAGATCATATTACCCACGTTGGAACCAAACGTAACCGAATCAACAGGTTTGATGGCAATTAACTATACAAATACTGGCCGGGGCCAGGAAAAACTCCCGAGTCATCCAATTTTCTTAATAATTCATTGAGGTCAAATTAACGAGCTTGTTCTGTATTACTCAAGAAACTGCATGGACTTGTACGTAAAAATCATGCACAAATTTCCAAAAATTAATAATAAAACAAAGATGACCTACTCTATGTCTATGGCTCTTTAAAGTTAATGCAAAGGCTCTCTGGCTACACACATTACATATTTTATGGCAGTAGAGCAAAGGTGATGACATTTTTATTAACAATTGAGTTCTGGAATATTTACTGGAATAGTTCCATAGTCTCCTAGTGCAGCAAATGCTTCATATCAATTGTAATATGCAACACTTCACTGCACTAAAAAGTAGCACCTTTTATTGCCACCTTGACTTCACTGCAAGTTCACATCATTGCAACTAACTGGAAGATGATTACGTGTGCTCAAACATTTCTCACAGCGAGAGTGGCCACATGTCCCTGAGAGTGTGGATCTGTTGAAGGCCACAACAGCACCCAGACAATGGCACACCTAAGCACATGCCACGTCATAAATTTGCCTAACATAAAAGGACACATGAGACACCAGTTTGCCCATGTCTCCTTTCCTGGCCAAGACTAAAGATGCGATAAAGCCATATATTTGGAGATTTTAGGAGACAGAGAAATAAGCTTTCTCAAAGAAAGATTTACTACACAATTTAAGTGTTTTTTTTACTCTTGTTTTCAATAGCAAGCATATTCATTTACAATTGTGTACCTGCATTTTGAATGACACTCTTGTTTTCTACTAGGCAAAATACAAGAGACACTGATATGAACAAGCTTTCTTTTTTTTGTTACACACCTTGCAGAGGCACACGAGTGTTGGCCACCCGTTTCATGCTCCTCTCATGCAGCAGCTCTTTTGATGAGAAATACAGGCTCTTCCTAGTGCCTTATTTACATGCTGGAGGCTAGGGCTCAATAGTGCCGGTGCAATTACTTGAAAAACCTTATTTTCTATGATCTCCCAGGTATAACATGGACCAAAAAAATGACAAACAACACAGATGATGCACAAGCTATCAACTAGCCCCTATTGCCGCCCTAGTAGCTTCAAAAACCCACTTCAAGGCTAAAAATTACAGGTAGGAGAAAATAGAAAAATAATGGAAAGTAATTTCAGGCCATGCTGAGAGGCCCACCTGACTGGAAATGACTATTTAGGACTATTTTACGGGGTCCATGAAGTTGCCATTTCTTCCGTGTGTTCGTGTACGTGAATTTTCCAGTCTTGAAATGAATTAACACCAACTATCCCAATTATGCGTGCTACAGCATCCACTAGTTTATGCAACAGTGTATTCAGCACGTGTGTAATGAAAAACTTTTAGTATTTTTCACTGCATTTTCACTCCTCACAGTCAGGCAGATCCATTTGAATCTCTATGTTCTCCGGCTCATACATTGAATTAAGAAGTGTCTGAGCCTGTGACGGGCTTGCACCCTCTGCTGGTCAGGAAGAAAACAAATTTTTATTGAGCTCTACCTAATATAGCCAGCAGAATTTTGATTTGTTATAACATAAGAGCTCTAAACCAAGGAACAAGAAACATAAGAGAGGGAATACAAGTACTTATAGATAATGAGTAGGTTACACATAAATAAGAATAATTATAGAAAAATGGAGAACCATGCTAAAAAACATCTACAAACTCCAGCTAGACAATTATTTCAGGTACACTTATAAATAGTCTATTTCAGACTTGTGCAAAGCTCTTGAAGGCAAAAGTGTCACCTAATTCGTTGAAAAAAAATTTCATCACATTCACATGTTGCTTGATCCTTAAATCTAGCCAGTACCTCAGCCCAAACAATCTGTCTGACATTGAATCCCACTGTTTGGTTCAGAAGAGTGAAATTGTTCTAATCTTTGCTAGACACTAAATGGCATATCACAGCCTTCTTTGGTGAGACAGCTATTCCTCAACCTTTGGCAGAATAGTTCAAGCTCTGACCTAGTAAAATGTTATGTAACTGGTGAAATGATTATGTAACATAGAAAACAATTGCACATTCATAAGAATTTCATGTCTACTGCAGGATGAAGGCTTGCATGAAGATATTCCAATTCGCCCATGTTGTGCAAGCAGACTGCATGTCATGTCTATAGCATTGTCAATTTCGCCACGTGATATAACTCATGTTCAAGGTTCTCTGCGTGACTCTTTTCTGAGCATGTGTGTGTTTGTGAGTAGACATATCTTTTTACACATGTGATTTTTTTACATCACTGTAATCACCTGCACCAGAATTAGCAAGCTAGGCAACCAAGCAAACATTTCCGGGAATCTTATTAAACATTGTTATATCTCTGTCCTCCACATATCTGGTAAATATACCACAGTGCCACACAGGTAGCACACCTAACTAAGTCATACAACAGGCCGCAAAGTGTGCTGCAAGCATGGCTGCTGCCTTCAGATTTTCACACAGAAAACTTCCAGAGTAGTGGCCTGCTGTGATCGTACAGAAAGCAAGCGTTTACAAATATTGGTCCAGTTTGTTATACTCTCTTCTTACTTACTCAACCGGTGGGGCTCTGTAGTATCATGCCATTGATCAATGACACCACCTGTAAATTCAACGCCGGCCAAGTGTACGGCTCACTATCAGTTAAGTACGAGTAGGAATTGCGAAATCAGCACATTTCTTACCAGGCTCCACACCGTCCCCAGCTGTTAAAGTCCGCGTAGGCCACCAGGGCATCTTCTTCCCTGTTGGTCGACGCGACGTTTTCGCTGGCGGCGGGCGACCGAGTTTCTTGTGGCTCTTTTTTTGTGTCGTCCGCGTTCAGCGAGCTGTCGTGCGGTTGACGGCGGTGGCGTGTAGCCGCACTCGCGCGCTATGTCAGCCGCTTGCTGCAGAGGTCCCCAGTTCGGACGGCTCCTCTCTGTACCGGAGCTATTGCGGAGCCAGTAATCACAATTTTTGTCAATGGGAAAGAACAGTACGTAACAAGTTCAATACGAGACGCACTTACCTCTTATTTTCTTCTTCTGATCCGCAAAAAACGCAGGAGGATTAGTTAAGCCTTTCCCTGACACTGCGAATGCTGAGCACCTGCCGAGCACCTCGGAGAGCCGATCGGTTATCTTCACCACCTCGCAAGGGTCAAGAAAAGGATTTACATATAATACCTCCTTTACTAGAGTGATGTCATCGCTGAGATGTAAATCGCTTGCGCCCAGACATCGATTCCGCTGATGACAGAGCGAATGTAGACAACGTGTTCGCCGTTGGCGCTTCCGCTTCGGCTTGTCTTGACTCGGTAGCTTGCTCCATGCAGGCCGTGAACGTAAAGCCTATCCGGCGAGTAGTTTACGTTAGGCTAAAGGCTCACGTTCCGTAAAGACTCGCGCATGCGCAGATTCTATCCGGTATCGGGTAACACGGTAACGTAAAGAAGTATACGTACAAACTAAAACACATCTACCAAGCGTCAAAGCTGTAAAAAAACTCAGTGCTACCGTGTACACGATAGCATACAGCGATATCTAGGGCGTGGAATTTTGGTTTATTTGCCAGCTGACTGGGGAGTTTTAGGAGTAGTGTACGCATGAAGTTGCGTTTGCGTTGCGCATGCGTCGTACGCTAATTCTTGCCGGGCTCCCATCACGTGAACACGCAAGCTTTACGTGCTGTATTCTAAAGCTCGATTGTCACGCAGCCGCAGAAAGGACGTGGTAATGAAAAACTTTTAGTATTTTTCACTGCATTTTCACTCCTCACAGTCAGGCAGATCCATTTGAATCTCTATGTTCTCCGGCTCATACATTGAATTAAGAAGTGTCTGAGCCTGTGTGACGGGCTTGCACCCTCTGCTGGTCAGGAAGAAAACAAATTTTTATTGAGCTCTACCTAATATAGCCAGCAGAATTTTGATTTGTTATAACATAAGAGCTCTAAACCAAGGAACAAGAAACATAAGAGAGGGAATACAAGTACTTATAGATAATGAGTAGGTTACACATAAATAAGAATAATTATAGAAAATGGAGAACCATGCTAAAAAACATCTACAAACTCCAGCTAGACAATTATTTCAGGTACACTTATAAATAGTCTATTTCAGACTTGTGCAAAGCTCTTGAAGGCAAAAGTGTCACCTAATTCGTTGAAAAAAAATTTCATCACATTCACATGTTGCTTGATCCTTAAATCTAGCCAGTACCTCAGCCCAACAATCTGTCTGACATTGAATCCCACTGTTTGGTTCAGAAGAGTGAAATTGTTCTAATCTTTGCTAGACACTAAATGGCATATCACAGCCTTCTTTGGTGAGACAGCTATTCCTCAACCTTTGGCAGAATAGTTCAAGCTCTGACCTAGTAAAATGTTATGTAACTGGTGAAATGATTATGTAACATAGAAAACAATTGCACATTCATAAGAATTTCATGTCTACTGCAGGATGAAGGCTTGCATGAAGATATTCCAATTCGCCCATGTTGTGCAAGCAGACTGCATGTCATGTCTATAGCATTGTCAATTTCGCCACGTGATATAACTCATGTTCAAGGTTCTCTGCGTGACTCTTTTCTGAGCATGTGTGTGTTTGTGAGTAGACATATCTTTTTACACATGTGATTTTTTTACATCACTGTAATCACCTGCACCAGAATTAGCAAGCTAGGCAACCAAGCAAACATTTCCGGGAATCTTATTAAACATTGTTATATCTCTGTCTCCACATATCTGGTAAATATACCACAGTGCCACACAGGTAGCACACCTAACTAAGTCATACAACAGGCCGCAAAGTGTGCTGCAAGCATGGCTGCTGCCTTCAGATTTTCACACAGAAAACTTCCAGAGGTAGTGCCTGCTGTGATCGTACAGAAAGCAAGCGTTTACAAATATTTGTCCAGTTTGTTATACTCTCTTCTTAACTTACTCAACCGGTGGAGCTCTGTAGTATCATGCCATTGATCAAATGACACCACCTGTAAATTCAACGCCGGCCAAGTGTACGGCTCACTATCAGTTAAGTACGAGTAGGAATTGCGAAATCAGCACATTTCTTACCAGGCTCCACACCGTCCCCAGCTGTTAACTCCGCGTAGGCCACCAGGGCATCTTCTTCCCTGTTGTCGACGCGACGTTTCGCTGGCGGGCGGGCGACCGAGTTTCTTGTGGCTCTTTTTTTGATGTCGTCGCGTTCAGCGAGCTGTCGTGCGGTTGACGGCGGTGGCGTGTAGCCGCACTCGCGCGCTATGTCAGCCGCTTGCTGCAGAAGGTCCTCCAGTTCGGACTGCTCCTCTTCTGTACCGGAGCTATTGCGGAGCCAGTAATCACAATTTTTGTCAATGGGAAAGAACAGTACGTAACAAAGTTCAATACGAGACGCACTTACCTCTTAATTTTCTTCTTCTGATCCCGCAAAAAACGCAGGAGGATTAAGTTAAGCCTTTCCCTGACACTGCGAATGCTGAAGCACCTGCCGAGCACCTCGGAGAGCCGATCGGTTATCTTCAGCCACCTCGCAAGGTCAAGAAAAGGATTTACATATAATACCTCCTTTACTAGAGTGATGTCATCGCTGAGAGTAAATCGCTTGCGCCCAGACATCGATTCCGCTGATGACAGAGCGAATGTAGACAACGTGTTCGCCGTTGGCGCTTCCGCTTCGGCTTGTCTTGACTCGGTAGCTTGCTCCGGGCCGTGAACGTAAAGCCTATCCGGCGAGTAGTTTACGTTACGTAAAGGTTCACGTTCCGTAAAGACTCGCGCATGCGCAGATTCTATCCGGTATCGGGTAACACGGTAACGTAAAGAAGTATACGTACAAACTAAAACACATCTACCAAGCGTCAAAGGTGTAAACAAAACTCAGTGCTACCGTGTACACGATAGCATACAGCGATATCTAGGGCGTGGACATTTTGGTTTATTTGCCAGCGTTGGGGAGTTTCAGAGTAGTGTACGCAGGGCTTTGCGTTTGCGTTGCGCATGCGTCGTACGCTAATTCTTGCCGGGCTCCCATCACGTGACGCCCGCAAGCTTTACGTGCTGTATTCTAAAGCTCGATTGTCACGCAGCCGCAGAAAGGATTTGGGGGTGCAAATGAGGGATAAGCATGCAGTTAATCATAGTAACATACGATCAAAATACAACGATGTCAGTGTATCCGATGATGCAAGGCTATACGATTGCACAACTGATTCAAGTGAGCGGGAAAAGGTACCGACGCCGGCGCGCTCACCTTCAGCTACGTAGCCGCGGCCAGGTAGATGCGGCGTTGCCGGCCAGCGGACAGGAGCGAGGGCGTGAAGCGGCAGCGGTGGCAGGTGGCGATGAAGGTAGCAGGGGTGGCGGTAATTCCTGCACGCTAACCCATCGGGGATGCCTGGCAGTCGTCCCTGCGACCCATCATGCCGAAACCTCGTCTTCACTCTCTCCAGTCGGTGCCGGCGGCGACCATCAGGCAGGTCTGTACAGAGGACGTTGGTATGTTGGTATGACGGCAGCATCTCTTCTCTCTCGTATTGCAATACCAGCGTTCTTGATCATGCGCTGCGCATACGTGGTCCAGTCGAAGCACGCGAGCTCTGACACCACGGGGCCACGTCTACACTGCTAATTGGACCAGCCAGAAACCCACGTGGCCCAATTACGGTCGTCGTTTTTTTTTTTCGTCACCTAGAAGATCGAGCACGCGCTGCTTAACTTCGTCTTCCCCTTTTCTTCGCTAACGGCTGCACGCCCTTCCGTCAACCTCGCACTTCTTTCTCTTCTTTTGGCACAACCTCTTTATTTGACCCCAACCGGGCTTCGTGCGATAGGCTTATTGGGACATTCAAAACTAACTAGTCGCACAATGAGTACAAATCAATACTTGAAATAATATTTTCTTTCAGGGGGTCGAAATACATTAGATGGGAAAGACAATAAGCATTATTAATGCAGATATTCCCGTCGATAAAAGGATCATGTCGGGTATCCACTGAAGCTAGCAATATTTCCCTCACTATACTAGAATTTATTCATGTGGTCTCTCATGGCGATTCATGAAAATTAGTGTTTCTGTTTTCTACATAGCATAATTGCGTTATAGACCGTTTTCATAGATACGCCACCAAATGAGAACTTTTCGTCAGTTTCGCTTCGCAAAGGAGCGTGGGATAGCTATAGTGCCATCATGAGGGCTTGGAAAGCGAGCTGTCAAATTCATGAGTGCTGTGATGTTTGAGTTGGCGGCTAGTTCTCCATATCTTCCGCTTCAATCGCACCGCTTTCTAGCTTGAACGAGCTCCCAGTACTCTGCGATAAACTTTCTGAGATGCTTCCGCTGCACAATGCGCAATACTTTGTGCCCTTCAACGAGTTGGACGAGCAGTTTGTCTTTTTATGACTGGCAATGCATGGATCCGGCCTGCAAGAGACTCATCGGCGTGCCCTACCGACGCTGTCCGCCTCTTGCAGGAATGCAAGAGGTGTCTGTGTGCGCTCCAAGAAACGCGCATTAGCGTCGCTGAGACACACAGCCTGCATCGTCTGCTGCGGTGCCCTCACAATGGCGGCAGACTGTAATTCGCGTCCGCGGCGCTAGGGGCACCATTTTTTGAAAAGGGTCTATACACCTTTTCACAGGAAGGAAAAAAACACCGCTATGATGGGCTGTGCGTGAGAGTACAAAGGCTAAGGGCACAGCGTTGTCAGTGCGTTTTTGAGGGGACACGCCAATTTGCACAGCCCCAGGAGGGCTATGGCGGCGCCCAGGGAGGCGTTTATGAAAAGGTGAATAGTGCACCAGAACTATATGCAAATGGCGTGTTCTGGACGACCGTAGAAAAGTGAAGCCACCTTTGGCGCTGTGTCCTGCAATGTGTGGACGCAGTTTCACCAAAGTGGTGTCAAGTATATCCATGCATTCAGTTGTCGCTTGCCAATCGGAAGACCCGGGTTCGCAGACGCAGCTGTACGTGCTATTTTATGTTCTTTAGCATGTTACGGCGGCACCAGTTTTATTTTTTGTTTGTTAAAATACATTTAATTTGGTACGCACTGTTGCAAAAAATAACGTGTAATGTCAAGAAAAATAAAAGAAACTTGACAGTTAACCTAGACACTTAATTGTAGCAACCAAGTAGGGCATAATAAATCTTCTGGAGTAGATGAAAGCTTGGGATGGGATAGATGAGTGCCACCACGCAATAACTGTGGCGTGCCGCTGTATATCCTTTAATTCCTAACTAAGAATCAGAACACGAAATGCTTCACTTCATCGGAAGCTCCCGCATATTTGCTTGCTCCAAAAGTCTCACAATGGCGTCCAGGCATGATCACTAAACAGTTACGTTCCAACTCGCCCGAAACGTGACAAGCCGGGCCCATGTGTTTGTTCTCTTTTTTTTCAATGACAGACAAAACCAATTGAAAACTCAGGACAAAGACACGGAAGAAGGCACATTTCGACACACACCGTCGTCGTGTTGTGCCTGATTGTGCCTTCTGATTCCCTGTCCCGAGTTCTTATTTTTTGTTTTTAATTGCGATATCAATTATATGGACACTGTCCGCTGGATTTTGCCGATGGTTGGGCGTCGACGTCGGCGTCAGCGTATATGTATATGGATGTACATAATAAATCATAAGTTATAAAAAAATCAGAAAAAGGCTCTGGCGCGCGCAATCGAACGTCGGACCTCTTGCTTGTGAGTGCGAGGTGTCAGCCAATGAGCCATGAAAAAGCACTTGCTTCAACATTTAAACGGCAAGTTATTTACATCTACCACTTACCGCTGCAGATGCCCATATCGAGTGAACTATCGTGTTTTCAGCATTACCAGCGAAATGGCGCATTGAGCGCGCGTCGCCAGGTCGTCCCGACGCGCGGCGGCGCACGCTCTCATCTTTCAAACGTACTTTGGCCTGCGGAAAAAGGGGCTAGACGCTCACACTTGTACACGCTTATCTCGCGGTGGGGAAAATCGTACGCCTTGAACTTTCACTGAAATTATTCTTTTGTAGCTGCCGGGATCACAATGTTCACAGTACTCACTGCACAGTCTCCGCTTGCGATAAGTGCGCGTTCTTTAGACACAGCGAAGTGACAACTGAGACACTTATTCGCGTTCGTCTGTACCTGTGAGTACGTTTCGTGCATCCTTTTTGCGTGAGCAACGCGGGGCACATTTCGATCTGCTTGCCATTCTTCATGTGACATTCCAATTCGTTGCTGTAGCATTCATTACTCCGCCTTTTGCGTTCAAGCTGTGGCTTTTTTTTCCGCATCTAGTGTTGTGCCTGGTAAGAAGAGATAGTTAAGAAAATAGAGCAATAAATATATCAATGCCTTCATGCATTTTGTTTCTTTCATTTCACCCGAGTGAACCGGCGGTAAATGTAGAAGAAACAAATTTCTATTAAAGCGAGTAAATTTAGAGGCCCGTGCACCATGCGATGTTGGTGCACGTTGAAGAACGCCAAGTGATACAAATATCTACAGCCCTACCCTAAGGAGTACGATAATCATACGATAGATTTGGGACTAATTAATAATAATAATGATTATATCATTATTATTATCATTAGTATTATTATTGTTATATTATTATTATTATTATTATTATTATTATTATTATTATTATTATTATTATTATTATTATTATTATTATTATTATTATTATTATTATTATTATTTTAGTAGTGGTAGTAGTAAAAACCGTGAAGAAGGTTCTGCAACGTTTGGTTTTTCTAACGAACAAACTCTTCGCAGCGGAAACAATACAGCTCTCCAGAAAAAAGGCAAGTCGACCTCACGATAATGAGAGAAAGATGCCGTAGCGGTAATTTACGGGGCTCTTCTTGCGCGCCACATTTATAGCCACCATTCAGTCGAGGTTTTCGGTCTGACTGCAGCGGCAGAATACATAGCCCAGCTGATAAAAAAGAAGTGCCGCCATATCCACGAAGTGAATGATGATGAGTGGGCGAAGCTCCGGAGGTGAACCTGGTAAACCATGAATCCTCTGTACATTTTGTCCACTCGATTTTATTACATCGCTCCCCCTAGCGTACGTCGCCGCACTAAATCGAACGATTGCCTTCAACCAATGACACATGGCATATGTGACATCATTCCTATTTTATAAGATCTCGCGTCTTTCCTCAGCTACAAGTACCGCTTTCTAGTTTATAACATCTTGCATCTTTTCATCATCAGCTACAAGTACCACCATCTAGTAAACACTACAAGAACTAAACGAGAGGTGGCTACATGGATGGAATGGATGGATGCTATGAGCGTCCCCTTTATAACGGGGTGGTGACAAGTATGCCACCAGGCTCGACAAAAAGAAAAAAAAAATAAAAAAAAACTTTTTTCCTTTTTTTTATGTTGGCCTAATGCCTCTACTTCGATAAATTCTATCTTAATGGAAAAAAGGTAAATTTTCAGCTTAAGTTCTCTGCCATTTACGGCACACTGTCCATATTTTATTTTTCCAATATTTATTTTTGTCCTTTCTCTCTAATTTTCTGCCACCAATACTCTAACCGTCTCTTACTTATTTCAATCGCGGGTGTGTTCAGCTTTCCATTGTTGTCCCTAAAACCCAAGGCTTCCTGTAGGTTCGTGCCCAAACGTACACCTGGGTGAATATCTCCACATTCAATCAGAACATGTTCCGCCGTTTCCTTATCTTTCCCGCAGCATGTGCATTGTTCTTCTTCTTTACTGAATCTTGCTTTATAACTACGCGTTCTAAGGCAACCCGATCTCGCTTCAAACAGTAAAGCGCTTCCCCTTGAATTATCGTAAAATGCCTCCCTCCTTATTTCATTTTTGCCCTTTCGGTAGTTACTCAAAGCCGGTTTTTTCTCCATAGCTGCCATCCAGTAAATCCTCTCCGCCTCCCTGACTTTTCCCTTAACGCTCTTTGCTGACATATGGCTCACAATACCAGCCGTATATTTACTAGTGAGTCTTCTAGTTCTTTTTCTCCACTGTGTGTCCACGCTCTTCCTATACAAATAACGGAACACCTTCTCTGCCCATCTACTCTCCTTCATATTTCTTAGCCTTTCTTCGAACCTTATTTTGCTCTGCGCTTCCCTCGCCTCAAAACCTGCCCACCCCATATCGCCCTTTACAGCCTCGTTTGTCGTCTTCCCGTGAGCACCCAACGCGAGGCGTCCCACAGTCCTTTGATTTACATCCATTCCCGATTGCACCTCTGCCCTCATGCACACCACTGAGTTCCCAAAAGTAAGCCCTGGAACCATTACACCCTTCCACAGACCTCGAAGCACCTCATACCTATTGTATCCCCACAACGCTCTGTGCTTCATTATTGCCGCATTCCTCTTTCCTTTTGCTGCCGAGGCTTTTTCCTGTACCTCCATGTATCTGTCACTCTCATTTACCCATACTCCAAGGTACTTGTATTCACTTACCCTCGGTATTTCTTGGCCTTGTATGGACACCGTCTGATCACAGGGATCATTGAATACCATCAAACCACACTTCGTTACACTGAATCCTAGTCCAAGAGCTTCACCTTCCCTTCCGCATATATTCGCCAGCTGCTGTATATCATCTCGACTGTCCGCAAATAAGACGATATCGTCCGCATAAAATAAACCTGGAAGCTTCTGCTCAATCATCATGCCGCCCTGTTTGTGTGACAGATTAAAACCAATGTTGCTACCTTCTAGCGCTTTTTCCATACTCACCATGTACAGCATGAATAACAGTGGGGACAAAGGACATCCCTGTCTCAGACCCCTGCTAACCTCAACGTTCTCTTTGCTACGCATTCCTTCCCACTCTATGCAAACTGTATTTTCTCGGTATATCTCCCTCAAAAGCTGTATACAGTCGTCGCCCATGCCCATTCCTTTCAGTATATCCCACAAAATTTCCTGATTAACGTTGTCGTATGCCCCAGTGATGTCTAGAAAAGCCACGTACAAGGGCCTATTCTCTATTTTAGATATTTCTATACACTGAGTGAGAACAAACAGGTTATCGTCTAACCGCCTGTCGACTCGAAATCCGTTCTGAAGTTCTCCCAAAATATCGTTATGTTCGGCCCATGTTTCTATTTTCATTTTTACTGCTTGCATCGCCAACCTGTATAGTACCGATGTAATGGTTAGTGGTCTATACGAGCGAATCTTGTCCTTTTCTCCCTTGCCTTTATAGATTAAGTTCATTCTACTTTGTCGCCAACTGTCCGGTATTTGTCCGTCCTTTAAGCTTTTTTCTACTGCTTTTAACAATGCTTCTTTAGTGTTATGTCCTAGTTCGTTAATGAGGCTAACGGGAATCCCATCTAAACCCGCGGCAGTGCGCTTTGGAATTTTTCCTTCGGCCTTTTTCCAGTTGAAATTATCTAGTACTAGCTCTTCCTCTGTTGCTTTCTCCGCCACACTTTTACTCACTGGGGAGATCCCCTGGACGCTCTTTTGAAACGAATCGGCTGTTACCTTTTGGATGTAACCTAGCGCTTCGTACCCTTCCAATTGATTTCCTCCTTCATCTAGAATATGTTGTTGCGTTGTGACAGACTTCCTACCTAGCGCCTTTATGTGGCTCCAAAAAATCCTAGGCGCGGCCTCCTTTTTTTCGTGTATCTCTGTCATCCAGCGTTCACTTTCACCTTTAATTTTTGCCTCTACCAATTTCTGTACAAGGGATTTTTTCTCCAAATATATTTCCCATATTTTTTTGACTTCGTCCTGCGGCCGCTTCTCCTTTTTTGCCTTTCTATGCTCCCGTGATGCTTCGCGTCGCTTCTCGATCGCCTCCCGGATTTCCTTGTTCCACCAACTTTTTGGCTTCCTTTTTCCTTTCCAGCAAACGGTTTTCTTCTCTTTCCCTATCTCCTTCGTCATTAGATGTAACAGCTCCCTATACTCCCAGTCCTTGCCTGGTATTTCGCCTACTTCTTTCTCGACTCTTGCGGCTATATTTATTATTTGTTTGTCATTTAAATACGAGCTGCCAGACTTTGATTCCATGCTCGTATTTTTAGTTTCGTATCCCATTTGTAATGTTATTCGTTTATGATCACTACCCAAGCTGTTAATGCCTTCCTCGTCTATCCTCATTTCTGTCAGTTTGTGGTAAATTCCTTCAGTCATGAGACAATAATCAATGCTTGATTGCTTGTTTCCGACTTCCCATGTGATCTGGCCGTCACATTTAGGCCCTGTGTTAACTATCTCCAGACTATGTTGCTCGCAAAGATCTAGTAATAACTTCCCATTGGTGTCTGAATATCCGTCAAGGTCATGTATGTGGGCATTCATGTCCCCTAGAAGGATGATTTCGGCCCCATTACCAAATTCCTTAATATCCGCACTCATGCAATCCACTATCTCCTGATTCTTTTCTCTGCAGTTATTCCCCGTCCACAAGTAGGCTACCCCTAGCCACGTTTCCTTTCCACCTACTGTGCCCAGAACCCAGAGGTGCTCTGAACACGTCTGTTTCACTCTAACCCATTTGGCTCCGCGGTGAATTAGCATTCCTACACCCCCACCTTTCCTTTCCGATATGGTCCTGTTACACCCTTCCCAAACATAATTTTTAATATGTGGTGGCTCTTCCAAGTCTCTAAGGTGTGTTTCTGTAACCGCATACACGCCTATCTGTTCTTTGTTTAACTGCTCCTCAATCTCTAACCATTTTGCCTTCTTTCTGCCACCCTGCATGTTTATGTAACTAATTGCGACACGCGCCTTTTTCCTTTTTCTTTTACCTTTTTTCTGGTTTTTCGCAATTCTACCTGTCAAAGCGTCCTCCTGTTTGTTTTCCCCGTTACGAGCTACCCCGGACTCCGAAGGGCCCGTGAGCCCCCCAAAAAAGCTACTGCGCGTCCTGCCAGTCGCCAGCCCACCTCGTGTCCAAGCCTCTCATCGAAATGAATCCTGTCTCTTTGGAATCCACCCCACCTGTGCACTTCCCTGTTTAAATCCACTACCTCGAAACCCTTCTCTCGACTAATTCGCCATATCTCTTTGTTTGCGTCGACTACCGCTCTTTGCAGGTTGATGTTGCGTACTGGTACTTCCGGTACTGTGCATACTACAATTTGCACCTGGGGGGACACGGTGCGCATGTCATCCACCCCTTTCGCCAAGGTCGTCGCTAGTCCTGACGATTCTTTTTTTAGGACGTCATTTAACCCTCCCGCAATTACAACGAGGTTGCGATTGTTAGCTTTAGCTGCGAGTTTTTCACCCGCTTGACTCATTACTGTCCCCAGCGTTTGTCCTGGGAACGTCCCTATCGCAACTCTCTTGTCGCCTTTCACCCTTTCTTTGATTGCCGCTGCGCATCGGACTAAATTTGAGTCACCGGCGATGATGACCTGTTCAGACATTCCTTCTGAAACCTGCACCTGGCTGCTGACTAGGTGACTAGCGTGAGTCACGGCTGCTGGTTTGCTCCCTCCCTCCCTCAAAACTACTTCCCGGTAGCTGGGCCCTGTGGCCAATGTATCTGCCTTTGTCATGCCTGTTTCCCTCATCTCTCCCGCACGGTGGGTCGTCGCCATAATGCTTCCGCCGTCACCTGCGTCTTCGTTCCCCTTCACGACCTTCGATAGGCCCTTCTCGGCTGCCCGGAGCCTTTCCTCCATGGCTGACGTTTTCTCTCGCTCCTTCGCCAATGCATTCTCCAGCTCTGCGATTTTCTCCATGAGCCCACTCTGGACCGCCATCATATTTTTCATTTTCTCCTCGATCTCGCACTGTCTACACTTGGCGTCATCTTCTGCTTTCTCTTCCGCACTAATTTCCACCTTCAACCCTATCCCGCACTCTGAACACTTTACGGTCTTTTTGACCATGGCTAGCTCAGTTTACCGATGCCCACGTGTTAGAAAACTGTACTAAAATACACTGGTCTAAGCCAAAAAGAACCACAATAATAAATAAATACGCTACACTTCACAGCACCTGCGCATGCACGTGGTCGGTCTACGCGCAGGCCTCAGCCACGTGGTGGCTGGAGAAAAAAAAAGACACAGTACAGAATACTAAAAAAAAAACCGTACACCGTACTAGACCTAATCAAGCTTTACGCTAGCGCCTTACGTTCTCATAACGCTACATACAGAGGCAAGCTGGAAACATGCAAAAACACTTATCTGTAGCTGTCATTCCGGAGCTCTCCAAAAAAATACATACAGGAGACGGTACCGCCATCTAGTGAACACTGCAAGAACTAAACTAGAGGTGGCTACATACAAGGGACGGTACCGCCATCTAGTGAACACTGCAAGAACTAAACTAGAGGTGGCTACATACAGGGGACGGTACCGCCATCCAGTGAACACTGCAAGGACTAAACTAGAGGTGGCTACATACAGCCTACAGGGGACGCACAGCCCACGCCCTAAGGAGCTTCGCCCCTAAAAAAAAGTAACCTTGAGAGGGCCTCAATGAAAATGGAACGCGCCACGCGTGTTTCGGGCCCTGCATCTGTCGACAGATTGTTGCCGGGATAGATCAACACCACCTAGACTATTGACAAGGCCCCTCCAGGGAGAGCGTGACGTCACGCTAGTTGCCCACCTGCACCCCGGCCGTCGTCGCCACTCGTTCTCGTTATATCTGCTGTGGGCACTTATTGAAAGCCGGTGTTTCTTTTTTTGTTCTTTTTTGTTCCTGCGCGGTCTGCATTTGTTTACGCCTGCCTTTACACTTTAGTGATCAATCTGTAATAGTCAGAAATGCATTTGTAAAAGTGGTTTTATTAGGACGAAAGGCTAAAACCATCCTACCTCATTTCTTGTTCAAGGTTTTGATTTTTCTGTCAGCTGCCTTTTTTGTGCGGTGCTTTGGATGGTGTCATTTCGAAGTCTACAAAAGTTGTTCAGAGCGACATTCGTTGCAACACGCACTACATGTCGCACGATAGTCTCAGAGGTATGACCATTTTCACAAGTCTCTAGCTCAACATCTCCTAGCAGTGATGTGGTAATGGAGCTTACAATGCCACGTTGGTTGTTCGACGCGAGGAACGCTTTTGCATTTTCTCCCTTGGTGAGCTTCTCGACAACAAGCGTTGTTACCAGCACCATGTGCACAGTACATGCTGCGGAAACTTTAAGCTTCCTCTTGACAAGTTGTCAATCATTGTGTTACCTTCCACATCTATGTTCCTGCTCTCCAGGATGAGCACGCTGCTGCCAAATGCGCATGACAGCTTCTTCAGAGCTGAATGAGCACAATATCCAGCGATATGAGCAACGACCTCCATGTCATGCTTTCGGTTGGAAATTTCATCATTTGAGATGTGAACAGAGAAGTTATATTGCGATACTTCTGTGTCACTTTCGCTGCTGATGTCTGGCTGCGGAAGCATCAGCAGCTTTTGCAGACGAATTTTCTTTTCAGACTCCAGAAGCTGCCTCAAGGAAACATGATATTGTGCACCAGCAAGCTGATGGTAGCGACAGAAGCGATCTTCAAGAGTGTCAGTTTGAAATTTTCCCAGCAAGACATACTTGAACTTCAGTTCTTCTAAACAGTACCGCGACAGCTCAACAAGGGAGTAGCAAGTGAGTCTCAACACAGAATGTGTTTCCCTTGTCAAGCAGCCACGGCTCATGTTGGCGCTGCTCCAAACATCCAGCCAGTCTACCATGCCACTAAGGAAAACCAGCTGTTGATCCACCGTAGAATTCACTGGATTTTGAAGGGTGTCGTTCAGTTGGCGACCTTTCGAAGGGGCCTTCACGTTGACGATTTTCCACCACGTCGATATGATGTTTATAAAGAGAGCTGTTAAACTGGCACATGTGGTTTCAAGGGCATCGCCATGCGTCTCAAGTGCGTTTGATACAAACGGATTAATGACATTTAACACCAACTTTACATTTTGTCTCTCCATAGGTGTTGGATTGATTGCCTTGGAATTTAGCTTGTAGCCAAGCTTGAGAAGCGATATCTGCTCCAGTGCATACAGCTGCCGTACGGCTTCAAATGATGCTGCTTCATTCTGGGCGGCCCGTCGGGCAATATTCCTGACAGGCTCACTTCAGGAAAGTAAAAGCATATTCCTTCGTTTTTTTATTCATCCAGTTGTTCCTGATGCATTTCAGTATGTGCACAGGGTCTACGAGCTAAAACAGAGGCTGATTGTTGTCGGCTGAATGAAGATATACAATGCTTACTTTTTGTTTCTCTGAGAAAAACGACATCATTTTCCGGTTGAGGGAATTGTTGTTGGTAATTACAGCAATGACCCTGAGACCCATAGATTCCTCTTCTAAAATTACTTTCTTGCAGAATTCATGTAGAATTTCGGCGGTCATTTTAGCAACAGGAAGAATGTGAAGCACATCTTTGTTTGATGACAAGAGCGACTGAAGCATGAAAACATGAGCGGTTGTGGCTGCCTCTTGAGAATTGGCTGCAGATCCAACTATGCTGCCCCCTTTATAATCGAAGTATGGCTTGATATGAATTTCATCAACCATTAGCGTCACCGTCTTTTCGTGCGGCTGCATGCACTTCACTCTTTCTCAAATGTAGGAGAGGATGTTCGCTTCGTTTTGCTCCTTCAGTGGATCGCCTCCATACTTGGAACAAACGCGGCGCAGGGTTGAAGGATGGGGTAAAGTCAACGTCCACGCTGATCTGGCAAAGTTATAGGCGTGCGGAGATATGGAGTGCAGGATGCTAGAAAACACTAATGTTTCAGCACTGTAGCGACGAGGGGGGGGGCAGCGAGTGCGAGAGCTATTTGCTCATTTAGCAAACGAAACAAAGCTCTGTGTTGTTCGGTCGTGTCACTGCCTTGGGACAGTTCATTCAATAAGGAGCCGATATGCTGACAGTGACGCTGTTTTCGACGGACTTGCAACTTCAGACGTCTCAGTCATGTGGTTTTTTAGCTGCTGGAGCAGTGAGGACAACGTCCGGATGTCGCACACTGCGTCTGGAACTGCGCCTCCGCAAGGTAATGAAACCAGCTTGATCATACCTGCTGAGACTGCAAGTGAGAGATCAGCAATCACAGTGACGGAAAACCTCACGTGCGGTGGATTATCTTCGATGCGGAGAAACATCACACAACGATCGTTGGCCTTGATGGTCCAGAAACCATTACTGCATACAGCAGAAAGCTTGCCTCTTAAGTGTTCGAAAGAAGACACAGCATTTCTCTCCTCTTCGCTTTTTTTGCGCATATAGAGTCCTTAATCGCTTTGCTTAAGGCCTCGTCTTCCATTCGAGCTCGTTTCGAGACAGGAGATTCTCAACGATTGCGATTCGTGCTCAGGTAGGACGGACAGTTCGGAAACACCGATGGTATAGCATCTGACATTAGGCACACCCTCTCGCTGTCGACTGTCAATGTCCGTCCGACGCTGCGTCGAAATGTGACAGCTTTGTGATGAAGTCAGCCTCGAGGAAGTGGAGTTCACAGACCTGCGCCAAGCATAACAGTGACTTCATTACTTTCATACGAAACGGGCTAATGGGAACGTTGACACGAGCCTGAGTATTTCTGTTCTATTTTACCGCACTGCCCTACCTGAAGCGTGACAAAACTACCATCACCACTCACGATACTCGCTCCGTTGAACAGTAACAGAGCCAGAACGCCAGTAATGCGATAGAGCCGGTAAGACAACAAACTTCAGCAGTTTCTCACCTTGAAGTGTATGCTTGGTGTGAAATCCTTTCGCGGAATGGCTTTTATCCAAGACTTCCAAGCTTCATCATTGGGGAATGCGAAAACACGCACTTTGGGACCACTGTCATAATTGCCGCAGCACCCGGGAACACAACAACGTCCCATGTCACACTGATCGATGTGCAATCACATACTCACAAATACAACACCAATAAAATAGGACACGTGGGAACGGAGAAAGACTCAGAGCAGTGCGATGCGGCACCAAGCCTAACGCAGTATAACCAGCGAAGCAGGTATAGCGATGAAAGGCAAACCTGTCGTGGCTTGTCCACCGTTCGGGGTAAATAAGTGCGCGGGGTGACCAACACCACCACCTCAGCGACGCGTCTTCGGCCACTGGACAGTCGGTGATATGTCCGGGGAGGGGTTGAGGCTGCCACCCAGGATCCGGCGAAGGACGACTCTTGCGACGCGTCTCACGAACAAGTAGAAGATGCGTTTAATTTACATATTTGCAGGAGAAGTACATTGCAACGAGAGCGTACAGACGCGCCTTTCTATCACAAGGGCCCAGAGCGCACTCGAGACAAGCGGGCCAGCGAAGTCCGGAGAGAGAGCACAGCGCACTCCCGACACGCTCCTTTTATAGCCGTCCGTGAACGCGCTAGACGCCGACTGTGTGTCCCAGCGACGCTGATGTGCATTTCCTGCGGCGCACATAGACACCTCCCGCCTTCCTGCAGGATGCGGACAGCGTTTGACCGTTACGCTGATGAGCGTCCCTTGCAAGCCACCTTGCTGTGCCGGTCATAACATCGGACAATTAGCGTGACGTATGCCGTCTGGAGAGAGGGGTATGAACGGGCCTTGTGAATAGTCTAGGTGGTGTTGGATAGATGGAGGACGCGACGACGCGTCTATTTTCTGCGTGCCCCTAACGGCAAATGTGAAATACTTTGGCAGTGTGAGCAACGCAGCTCCATCTGGTCAGTGTGCGTTGCCTATGGGCCACCACAGGTCATCGGCCGATTGGCGGACCTCACGCGTGCGCCACCACACCATCGTCATTGTCGTCGTTTTTCTTGACTCATCACAGTCGTGTAAGTGTGCGGGCTGCGCTTGCAATCACAGCACGCATGGCGCACATTCGTTAACGAAAAGGGAAAAATTGCTCCTCTGTAACCACTTTTTTGAACAGTGCATGACGTCAGTGTAGTCGTCTGCTTGTTGCGCTCATCGGTTCTTGCGTTTATGTTTCACCGCCGGATTTCGGAGAACTTCATTATTTCCCAGCTATTAAAGATGCCGCTTTTTCGAAATCTCAAAGCTGCAATGGGTTCTTCGCATGAGGCACTTCAATTGTCACTCCTAGTTTGGAAGGTAATCATATACATATATATATATATATATATATATATATATATATATATATAGAGAGAGAGAGAGAGAGAGAGAGAAAAAGAGATAGTAGAGATAGATAGATAGAGATAGATAGATAGATAGATAGATAGATAGATAGATAGACAGACAGACAGACAGACAGATAGATAGATAGATAGATAGACAGACAGACAGACAGACAGATAGATAGATAGATAGATAGACAGACAGACAGGACAGACAGATAGATAGATATAGATAGACAGACAGACAGAAGACAGATAGATAGATAGATAGATAGATAGATAGATAGATAGATAGATAGATAGATAGATAGATAGATAGATAGATAGATAGATAGATAGATAGATAGATAGATAGATAGATAGATAGAGTCAAGTCGATCCTCCGTGAGCGGTCACAACGTTGTTTATTTCGACGTTCGGCCTAGAGTCTGGCCTTCATCAGGATATATATATACAATTAAAATCGATGGGCCAGGTACGATATTTTATTTATTTATTTATTATTTATACAAATACCCTAAGGGCCCAAAGAGGGCATTACATAGGGGGGGATGCAAGTGAGTTTACAAAAACGAGGTGAGTACATATAATGGTAAAAAATGCACACAAAACCATGAAATACTTGAGGTGACATTATAAAAATAGAGCACAATGCGAAGCGGTAACGAGAAAGTTTGGGACAAAAATACACAAGGCAAATACAACAGTAGTGACAAGTTTGCGTTTAGGCAATTTTAATGTGGGCGATGTTTTTGTAGTTTTTTTTTTTTTTTTTTTTTTTTTTTTTACAAGATATGCGAATATATTAGGCTAAGGAGGGTTTCCATCGAAAAACACTGTTAGGGCAACTTGAAATAGAGTTGGTTCTGTAAGCGACACTAGAGATGAGGGCAAGGAATTCCATTCTGTAATTGATAACACTAGCGGCGAATTTTGATACAAGTTCGTTCGCGCAAATATTGGTTTTATTTTATGAACATGGTCTCGCCGAGTAGATACATTGGGAGCAGGCAGAAGGTTAGCTCGAGCAAATGTGGAGTTTCCATGATGAAGATTATGAAAAAACACCAGACGTGCAAATTTTCTGCGTGAGCCAAGACTGACAAGATTTAGCCTTTTTCAAGTCAGATACACTTACGTAATGAGAATATGAAGACATGATAAATCGGGCTGCTTTATTTTGAACTGATTCGAGTAGATTGGCCAAGTAAGCGTGATGTGGGTGCCAAATTATAGAGGCATATTCCAAGAAGGCCTTATGAGTGAGATATACGCACGAAGCCTCGTATCAGTGTTTGCGACATGTAGGCGTCGTTTAGGTATCCTAGTTTTTTTGCATGCTTTGGAGGTGACGTGTTCAATGTGCGCATTCAGTTTAAGTTTGACGTAAAAAGTACACCAAGGTATTTAATCGAGGATACTGAGCCAATGTTAGCACCACGTATTTTATATTGATTAGCGTTCTGGCGAATAGTTGAAGCGAATTGCACGTGTTTAGTCTTTGAAATATTGATTTCCATTTGCCATATGTTGCACCATTCTGTTAGCCTATTTAGGTTAATTGTAGAGAAATGACGTCACTGTTGCTGGTTATGGGTTTGTAAATGACGCAATCGTCTGCGAAAAGGCGTATTTGAGATGCGAGATTAACGGCTATGTCATTTATGTATATCAAAAATAGTAATGGGCCAAGGACGGAGCCTTGGGAACTCCCGAGATGACGTCAGCACGGGTAGAAAAGCAATCTTGCAAACTGATTACCTGAACTCTATTACTAAGAATTCTTCAATCCATCGCGTACAGTTGTAATCAAGTTGTAAATTTCTGATTTT